>CAUJRU010000226.1:600000-1168492 GCA_963277665.1 Viscum album
ATCTCTTAGTACTGTTTAGGCTGAATATATCTCTGCTTCCAAGGCGTGCACTCAATTACTTTGGATGAAGAAGAAACTGACTGACATAGGAGATGAGATGAAACAACTAATAGTGATTTACTATGATAAAAAGAGTGCAATTGATCTTATAAATAATCTTGTTCATCATTATCATATGAAACATATTGAAATCATATATCACTTTATCTAGGAAAAAGTTAAACAAGGCATCATCATAATTGAACATGTGGGAAATGATGAGAAAGTGGTTGTCATTATGACCAATCCACTGTCAGTGGCTATGTTTGAGAAACATCAGTTGAACCTCAGTGTTTATCCACCTCTGATTGCATGATAAGGCTATTCATTTCCCCTCTTCCTGGTTATGTTAACTTTTTTTAATCTATTTTTCGAAGTGATGAAGGTTTATGGGGATGATGTTATCTAAAGGGATTGTGTTTTGAGCTGAAAAAATGAACAAATATTTGTCTTTGGATACTTTCCCAATAGGGGAGAAGGAATAAATTCAAGACATGTAATGATTCTGTGACACGATGAGAATTCTGTGTTAGGAGGATAAGGAATAAATTCAAGACAATTAATGCTTCTATGAAATAGTAAGAGAATAGCTTAGACATATTTTGGAATTTTTAAAACATGGGAACCCAATTTAAGACTCTCCTCTTTTTTTCTACAATTGTAATTGATCATGTAGACTTAGAGTGTTGAATGAGTTTATTCTTGCGTATCATGTTTTGATAGTGGCTGGTTCTCTATTGAATTCATATGGAGATTGCCAACAAAACGAAATTAGGAGATTATTAGAACTTCAACCATTATATGCGGGAAATGGAGTATAGTTTGTGTTTGTTGTAAAACCTCATTAGAAGTTGAGGAATTTTTCTAGAAAATGGATCATACCGTTTAGGAAAGAAACAGTATTGAATTTGGTGTCGTTTCCCAGGGTTTTCGAAGTTATTGGGTCCAAAATTTTGAATATAGAGAAAAGTATTTTTGGAAAAGGGATTTGCGTGCAAGATTGAAGGGTGTTTAGAAACATGTGTGCAAGGATTATTTTGGGATCAGTACATCAAAATATGGAAAAGTTAAAAAGTGCACAGAAGACTTAAATGTGTGTGAAAGATGGTGTTGCATGGAATAATATTACACACCCAATGCGAAGTTAAAATCGATTTTGTGAACTCAAGAATAAGCTTGAGCGCATCGACAAAGACGCATCAGAAACATTTTCACAGGTTCATCAAGGCCTAAAAATAAGTGGCTACCCCCATGGAAGACTTAATAATTTTCTAATGAAAATACATTTTCTCTTTTGCGTGAAATATTTGCGCATGAAATAATTACAAAGAGTTAATATTGCATGTAAGGTGTTCCTTTCGTCTAAAAATACCAAGTGATCCCTTTAGTGTAGTTGCGTAAAAGGTAATGGTTGCACAAAAATTAGGGTTTGTGTGAAAGTCATATTTCGCGCCAATTCCAAAATCTTGCGTGCAAGTTGAGGTATTGCGTGCAGGTGTGGTGTTATGCTTCATATAGGCTTTTGAATATCTGGTGTGTGTGATCAGTGCTTTCAAGTGCATCTATTTAGGACTTCGATGCACATAGTGTCTCATGATGAATAGAGAAAACGACATTGTGCAAATAAATTGAAGTGACCTTCAAGTCAATAAATTTATCTAGACTTCTCTCAAGGCATTAAGCTAGGGGTTTGATGGAAGTGATCTGAGGTATTCATTGAGCTATCCCTAAGCCTTTGTAAAGGTAGTGTGCCTGGTATAGAGTGACTATGACCAAACCTTGTAATCCAATAACTTGTGAAAATTAGTGGATTTAGGTATGACCAACACACTGTCATTGTATGCTCCTTGGACGTATCCCTTCTCGGTGAACTAAGTAAAAGTGTTGTGTCATCTCCTTACTTTCATTCAACTGATAGATTTAACAAATTTATACCAACATGGGAACAAGATACACAACTTTAAAAAGAAAAATTTGACACCCTGATTACCCCTCCCTTCTCAGGGTGTTCTGAGGTCCTTCATATTTAATTTATTTATTTAATTAATCCATGTAATAGTCATATCATTTACTAATACATTTGGTTCAAGAATTTTCTTTCATTAGTGTGACAAAGATAAGGTTAATGCAATCATTTAATTCATTTCATATTTAATTAAGTTACATGGTTCTATCCTTTATGTTTCATTACACGAAAAGGCTGGATATGGTAGAGAAAGCACATGAAATTCATTTAATATAGACTATGACAAGGGATATGAATACAATATACATTCCAACATACAATTTAACATTGATTAATCAAGTTGAAGAACTTACCTTAGGTGGTTCAAGTGGACAAAAACATGGTACTAGCATTTTAAATATTCAAAATTCAATTAATTTAAGGGGCTTACCATTATTAGGGTCAATCAAAACACATAAATGGTGGAGGTAATATGTTATAGTATACCAGTAACGCATAATTTTCCATTGAATGCATAAACATGGAAATAACCCTACTCGGGGTGGTCGATGTTGTAGACATAAGCAGCAATGTTGAATAGAATATATGGAATGGGTCTTAGAACATGGTTCCAATGACTACAAGAAAGGAATATAAAGTTAAAAAATGACACCCAATAAAATCATCATTCCCCCACAACAATTTAAATAATTAATAATCTTTAGGAGTGAGTTATAGACCACCTACATTGTACTCATACGAATCTCCTCATCTTATATCAGCTCCTAATTTGACTTCGATTGGAAGACATCTGAATAACAGATCAATACCCAAAAATTGATTCATATTATCCTGCATCTAAATAGCATCGTTGGTATAAATAATAATGAAAAAATATTAAAAATAATTGAGTACATATGAGTGTGGATCTAACCAAACAAATGACACTTCGATCAGACTTCGGGCGAATGCTTACCATTGATTCCTAGAATATTAGAAAAATAGAGCTCAAAAGAGAAGAAATGGGGGATGTTGTCTAATCGATAGAAAATGGGAATGATAGTTTCATTTTTACTATAATTTAATGTTAAAATTGTAAAATCACCACAAAAAGTTCCTTTGCATGGTTATGCCACATGGTTTGGCCAAACTGTGCACAAATCATGCACAAGAAGTTGTAGGAAGATGCATACCGCATGGTTATGCCACATAGTTAGGTTAACTATGTTCAAACCATGAGAAATTATTCTTTAATTCATCTAAATAATTTTTTAGGTTCATATGGCCCAAATCACATTGTTTGGGAAAACCATGTTCCCCATATCAGTACTCAATCTATCCTAAGGTGATTAAATCAAATTGTGTGTCTTTCCTTGAATTTTTTATTCTAACCATGTGATGGGCCAAAAACCTCAATCAGTTAGGGTTACATGCTCAGAAAAAAAAAATCCAAAAACCCATGAAGACTTCACTAAGTCATAAGTCATCCACATTAGGTCCAAAATAAATAATTAGACCAATATCTAAAGGATCCATGCCAAAGTGAACATTTGGGTTCTTACAATCTTCCCCCTTAAAGGAACGCATCCCTGAGTTCACCTTTAAAGGGTGGTGAAGCACTATCCAAGAATAACTCTGGACACTAGAAACCTATGTCAGCCACCTGCTCCCAAGTCTCATTTTACACATGGTCTTGATTCCATACCACCCATACTAGAGCAACATACCAGCCTCATAGAGCCTTTGTGATCCATTCAACAATGCATATAGGATACTCATCAAATGAATCCTATAAATATAACTCAAATTCCTCGTGATCAAAAGTATGAGACAAGTTAGCATGATACTAAAGAAGTTATGAAACATGCAATACAACATGCATGGAATGGTACCTATGAGGTAGTAACAAAAGATAGGATACCAGACTGACTCTCTCTATAATCTCAAATAGCCTAAAAAAGAACATAGACAACTTCCCTTGTCTTATTATTTGTCAATGCCCTAGCATGGGTGATACTCATTGGAAAACACGATCCCTGAAATAGAACTTTATAGGTTGTCGTTGGTGATTGGAATAAATTTTTTTTTCTATACTGAGTAGTGGAAATATGCTTCAAGATCAACTAAAAATATATTAAAGTCTTCTATATAATATGAGTACCTAATGGGGCTGCCTCTCTTTCCTCTATCCAACATATGGGTGAATTACATGGCCTACCATATAAGGCCTCAAAAGGAACCATCTGAATTGTCTCCAGAAAGATGTTATTATGGGAGAACTCAATGAGTGGTATGTGCTTCTCCCATGAACCACCAAAATCAAGGATGTATTCATGGAAAATATCCACTAGAACCTATATCATCTTTACTAAATTTCTATTAATGGAAGGGTGAAATTTCGTTCTCAAAATCACTTGTATACCCATAGATTTATATAACCCCTACCATAATTGTGATGTAAAACGAGCATCGCTATTTGAAATGATAGTACGATGGACCTCGTTCAATTTAATGATTTAATGGACATAAAATATTCACATATCATCAATTGAGTAATCCTCTTAGGTAGTATTGGTGTAGGATAATTTCATCAGTCATTCCATGACTACCCATACAACGTCACTACCCTGAGACGACCTAGGTAAACTGACTACAAAGTCCATGGAAAAATCTTCCCATTTCAATTATGAACCTTGAAGTGGCTATAACAATCCAAAAGGGTGCTGGTTCTCTACCTTCACCTACTAATAGGTGGAACATCTTGTGACAAACCTTGCTATATAAAGTTTCATCCCAGGCCAACAATACTGGTGTCACATGTCTCGATACATTTTCCAGATTCCTGGATGAGCTGTCCACTGAGAATTATGGGAATCCTTGATCAAATACTCTCTCATATCCATAAGAACCCATACATGTTGATCTATACGTAGGATAAAATTTATGTCCACAACCTAATTCAAAGGTAGGTCAGCTCCTAAAATACTCTCACAGAGAACCAAACCCTCAACATTTGAAAATTTCCAACTCTTCGCCTTCTCAAAGAGGGAATAGGTAACTATTAAAGATGAGAGATTATACTTCTCATGACTATCATAAAATTCCATATAAAATTCATAGAAAATGTCCATCAATTTCCTTTCATCACTGGATTCATGTATGACATATGTATGAGTTTTCCTAATCAGTGCATCAGCTACTACATTGCCCTTTCCAACCATATAGGAAAGCTAAAAATCGAATAAATCAAGATATTTGACCCATATTTACTTTCTAAGATTCAAGTCACATTATGTAAATATATATTTCTGGCTCTTGTGGTCTTTATACACCACAAAGTGCTCACCCAAGAGGTAATGTCTCTAGCAACGTAAGGCATGAACAAATGCTTCTATCTCAAGGTCATGTGTTAGGTATTTTATCTCATGAGGCCTTAACTAAAGACATCCATGTACAATGAAACTATCCTTTTACATCATCACTTCCCCTAGTCCATTACCTGATTCATTAAGGAATATAGTATAAAATCTTCTAGGATTTGAAATAATCAGAATAGGTGTCAAGACTAGCCTCCCTTTCAAATCGTGAAAGGCTATCCTGCACTCTTCTGGACACAATAACTTTTCTCCCTTCTTTGTAAGTCTGTTAATTGGTTATGAAAGGTGTGATAAGTCCTATATGAAAGCCCTATAACAACCATTTATCCCCATGAAACCTTATATATCAAACATGTTCTTAGGATTCTCCTAGGAAACTACAACACTAACCTTCTCTAATTCGATAATGACCCCTAAATATAAGAAAATATGACCAAATAAGTGAACGTTTTTAACCCCTAAGTGGCACTAAGAAATCTTGGTATTAAGCTAATGCCATCTCAGTGTACTCAAAATGATCTCAAGTTGTTTAGTATGGTTGCTATGAGTGTGAAAATACACTAAGATATCATCCACAAATATTATGAAACAAGAATGCAGATATGGGTAGCACACTCTATTAATCAGAAAAATGAAAATGGTAGGCATGTTCATAATACCGAACAACATAACAAGGTACTCATACAGACCATATCATCCTCAAAAATCTATATTAGTTATGACTGATGGACTGACTCATACCTAATGATAGTGTAGTCTTAGTTCATTCTTAGAGAAGACCCTAGGTCCTCAGAGATGGTAAAAAGATGATCTATTCAAGGTAGTGTATACTAGTTCTTGACTATAATCTGGTTCAACCATATTTAATCCATGAATAGATGAAGGGCCTCATTCACATTCTTGGTGAAAACCATCAGCGAACCCCAGAAGGATGTGTTAGGCTATATAAAACATTTGGCCTCTAAATCATAAAACTACTTCTTGAGCTCCTAGAGCTTAGTAGGTGCCATCCTTTATAGAGGAATGGACACTGTATCTACTCCTAGAATAAGATCGATCATAAACTCTACCTATCTCTTAGGAAGTAAGACAGAAATGTCATTAGGAAATACACCCCAAAAATGATCTACAACTGGATGGAATTCAGCCTGAAGTACCCTAATCCTCCATGAAGATATTAGAAATATGGTCAGTCACTCCACTTATACCATGATACTTGGTCCAACTCAACTATCCTAGACATCCCTTTCACCCTTGTGGGTAAAAAGTCTACCCTCTGGTGATGTAAACAATAGCCTTCAGTGATAGTAGTCTATAAAAGAATGATATGGAACCAATTAATCTATCTTAAGATTTAAATCAAAGAACATCATCTCACGAAAAAATAGGTCCCATAAGAAATTGAAACTTCCTACCTCAAGGGGAGGGTCCCTAAATTGGTGTATTCTCTCTGAATATACTTTATAAGGTCAATGCACCATATTAATATTGTTTTTCCAGCCCAAGGATTTCCATGATAGATAAGGACATAAAATAGTGTGAAACACCTATATAAAATAAAATAAAGAATATAGTGGAGGATACTAGAATATTACCACGTGTAGTAGATGATCCTACAGCTTGATCCTCATGTATCAAATATAATTCTTGTAGCCGATTGGATCCCTGGAACTATAGAATAACTAGAATACCATGATCAAAATAGTTTTGATGGTGCTTTTGGTCATCAGGATTCTATCCACCATAGACATGACCTCCTCCTTGGGTTGTCCTTCTAGTGTTACTCTCACTCCCCTCCTGATGCAGCGTAAAAGAACTATCCCCTGATGGTGGAGCTGGTGAAAGTCCTCTTACAATATATGCAGATGGAAAGGTATGATAGCATCTTTATAGATTCCCCTACGGCCACCATCACAGCACTTTAGAGGGTCTCTATCACACTGACACTTCATGCTTCCCTATTTTCCACACTAGTGAAACACTATAGAGAAACCTATATGGGTACTCTGGCTTCCACTTCCTTGATGAGAAACATTGAGGTAATTTTTACTACTTCTGAAAGAACTATTATTATTTCATGGCACTGATCCTCTATTCTTATTACTATAATCGTTCCTCATGTTTCATTTAGTGATAATAGCATGATTGACTATTTTAGAAAAGTTAGGTAGGAGAAAGACAATCACATGTGTATGGATAACATACACAATCCCATCCTTGAATCAATTAGAATGTGAAATCACATCTCTAGCTAAAAGTGGTGAAAATTTTTGTAACTTAGTGAAATTCACTGAATACTCCATAAATAATATATAAACATGCTCAATATTGATGAGCTATCTGGATCTGTCAGCTCTTAGCATCTACGGAAAGAACTGATCATAGAATGTAGTCTGGAAATCATCTCATACCATACCATGATGGTGACTAGACTGGTTGACTGCATCCCACTAGCACTTGGATAAATCATGTGTAATATACATAGAAAGATTGACACTCTACTCTGGAGGCATCTCCAAATTCTCAAATATAGACAATATGCCCTATATCCAACACTCAGCAGCCTGTGGGCTGGTATCCCCCGAGAAGGTATGAGGATGCGGCTGCTAGAACTCAAATGTCATATAATCTATCATATGTATTGCTCGTAGAGAACCATTTATGGACTAAATTAGATATATGAAACTATCAAAAACTAGAGAGTCAGTTCCCAAATCAGGTACAAAAGGCGGTGCCTCAAGTGACACTCCTGGAGGTAATATTTTCAACTCAAGGCCCACCATGTTTGCAGCATGGTCATCACCACCATCCAAGCACATGAAATGAGGATGTTGTGGTGACATTGGTCTACAAATTCAAAGAACATGCCTCAAAAAAAATATACTAGTAGATAGATAGAAACACTAGGGGAGATAAATGTAATAAAGGGACCACTGCCTGAGGTATACTACCCTAGCAAACAACATGGATGTATAGGTATTGGTAAGTGATCATGTATATATTACAGGGGTTCTAGTAGATGAAGGTTCAACTATAGATTTTTTCATCATTTACTAGAAACCATTTCATTAATTTTATATATAATTGATAGGTTCCCTTCTTTACCATTAATAAACATGATAAGGTGAGATAAGGATGTGCAACCATTTCATTTTAGAATCCATTTTTCACTTTTACAGATTTCATTTTCTTAAAACGTATAACAAATTTTATTTTAAATGGATCACCATTCCCAATAAATCAAGGCCCATACACCTTGTCCCTGAAAACAACACCCATTTGATTTTAATATAGTTGCTCGACTTAGAAAATTACCAATTCAGACCAACGAGGACCAATAACACCTCATTAAGTAACACCAAAAATCACTCAATTACATCCAAGGAAACTATCTATCATAACATAACTACCACATCATCACATAATAATCATAGGCATACCAAGCAATGTAAAGAGTGAAATACACCTATATTTCATGAAAATATGCTTAAAATGCGAATTCTAGGTGCCAACGATGACACATATAACAATTTTCCTTTCCCTAAAATCATCAAGCTAAGGATAAAATAAGATCCTAAATCAAAATAATAATTAAAAACACCACATATCATGTGAGTCACCCGATAGTGAAATGATTTGAACTATAATATAAAAAAGTATAATAATAATTGTTATTCAATAAAATAATCATTTACCTCGAACATGGGTTTGAAACGCACAATCGTTGATCATAAACAAATTCCATGCATTATTAATCTTCTGCCTATTGTCTCAAAATAGTAAGAGAAGAAAATAAATCCTATGATACCACTTTGTGAAGACCCAGACCTGGATTCCACTTAGAAGTTCCCCAAGCCTGGTTGGCCACGTGGCCTCAAACACATCTCCCTGAACTCCAGAGGGTACCAACTAGAATCATGTCCATAACATGTGTCTATGGGGAGACTATACCCTCATTACTGAAGTATAACATAGTGGATTAATAAAAAACATCGGGAAATAGTGGAAGTAATATAGGTAAATCGGAATATAGAACAAAAAAAGTACACTAAATATATAACAACTAAAACAACTGATGCTCATATACAAATGATGGTGATGATATTTCATGTATCTATAAAGCTGGATAACATGGATACATAGTAGCATACAACTCGTGCTATAAAAAAGCATCAAAAATGAATCCAAAAAATATCCCAAGTATCCCAATCTCCCACATGGTCATCTTCTACCAGCTCTATCATAAGAAATCATGTGTCTGAAGTGACATCATTCCCATTAGGAATAATTACATACATATAGTCTTCTTGGGTTCTAATGGTGGTCTAGATAAGGTGTGAGATAAATCTCTATAGGAAACCACCAATGGTGTTTATAACGTCATGTCTGTGTAAAATAAACTGAAAGAGAGTGCAAGCATGCATATATAAAATTACAGTAGTATAGTAATATAAATAACCAAGTACCTACATCATTCATTTGATAGTATGTGAACATGTAACTATTTCATTATTTAATTTGATTCCATTTTATATAAATTGGTCAAGTGAGGTAATACCAGCATTGATAAACTGATATGATAGGAGTAGTGATGGTTTGAAGGTGAACAAGTCACACATGTAGTTATTTATAATGAAGAGGTTAAAAGTTAATAACTAAGTCAACTAATACCTCAAGTGTCACCAACTCAGTAGTAACTGCATTTTGGATAAGGGGTAAGAGTGTAATATAAGTATCATTGTCCATGTCATTTCAAAATAGTGTGATCTAACCGAGTCCTAGGGATACATCAAAGGTATAATTGGATAATCAATGGATAGTACCAAGGATATAACTGGGGCACTTCATGTCAATAGAAGCCATGTTGGATCCAAGGAGAGTGTCCAAGGAATCTTATAATAGTGAATGATGGATCCTACAATGTCATACCTTATATTCACTAATAGATGAGGACCAGGTTCCATGGTGGGTCTAAATCAAGGGAACTAGTATCCATGAATTGTAATGGTGTCCATGAGTTCTCAATAAATGACATCATGAACCCAAAAGCTAACTCATGTCTAACCACTCTTATAAACATATCAAGGTTCTTATAAAAATTGTATCCTTGCATTTAATTCATTTATTTAAATAATCCATGTTATAGTCATATCATATACTAAGTCATTTGTTTCAATCCTTTCCTTTTCATTAGTGTGACAACGATAATTGGAATGAAACCATTTAATTCATTTCATATTTAATTCAATTACTTGGTTCTCTAATTTACCTCTAATAACATGAAAAGGATGGCTAAGGAAGAGAAACCAGATGCAATGTTTTTAATATAAACTATCCCAAGTGATATTAATATTATATACTTTCCAAATTATCATTTAACGTTGATTAATCAAGTCAAAGAACTTACCTTATTTGGGTCAAGTGGAAGGCAACATGGTATTATCCATTTAACAATTCAAAAAAAATTAATTCAAGGGTCTTATTATTAGTAGGTTCAATATACACACCCAAAAAATGGAGATAATAGGTCATAGAAGATGAATAATAAAAAATGTCCACTAAAGGCATCAACATGGAAATCACCCTATGTGGGGTGGTTGACATTCTGAACGTAAACACCAACATTGAATAGAATATATGGTATTGGTCTTAGAACATAGTTATAATGACTATAATAAAAGAATATAAATTTAACAAACAACTCCCAATGAAATATGTATCCCCCCATGAAAATTTATAACATGAATAATCATGAGGAGTAAGTTTTAAACCGCCAACCTCGTACTCACATGACTCTCCTCATCCAATAGCAGCCTCTAATTAATCTTGGATTGGAAGAGATCTAAAGAATGGATCAATGCCTTGAAATTGGGGCATATGAACATGAATCTAAATAGATTCACAGATATGAATAATAATTATTAAATATTAAAAAAAATATTACTTACTAGAATAGATCCAATGAGACAAAAGGTACTTCGATCATACTTCAAATGGATGCTCGAGGTTGATTCCTAGAATAGAGGAAAAAGAGACCTCAAAAGAGGAGAAAAGGGGGTTGTAGACCACTGGAGAAAGAAATAGTAAGAGGGTTTTATTTAATTATATTTTTAAGGGAAAAGTGGTAAAATCAACTCAAAATGACCTTTTCTAGTTTGGATACACGGTTTTTCCAAACCATGTGCTAACCAAGCACGGGTTGTTATAGGAAGAGGCATACCACTTGGTCAAGCCATGTGGTTAGGAAAAATATGCACCAATCATGTGAAATTCCTCTATATTTTATCTACATAATTTTTCATGGTCGTGTGGCCCAAATTGCATGGTTTGGGAAAATTGTTTTCCCTATATCACCCCACTTTCTATACTCACATGATTAAATCTATCCATGAATCCAAACTAGCATGGTTTATTCTAAATGTTCAATTGGCCAAAAATCACCACTGACTAGGCTTTCGAGCTTCAAACAAGCTACAAACACCAAAGAACCCTTCAATAACTCAAAAGGAATCAACATTAGGTCAAAAATAATGAATTAAACCATTATTTAAAGAGTCCATACCTGAATAAAAAATTGTGTGCTTACACATAACCATAAGGATTCTCATTCCACATGCCAGAAAACTTGGTATCTCATAAAGATGTTCATAACATTGGTCTTTGCATTGATTTTTAACAAGATTCCTCTTAATTCTATCCTTTTAATAAAACAAAATTGGTTAATGTGAGTTTCACGAATTATTAATTCAATAGAGAAATCATATTATAAGGAAAATCATTCCTAATATTCCTTAAATTATGACACCTTCTTTCAAACCAAAATATATTAAGTGTGTCACATATCACTATTGGTTTTATATAGGTTTTTTTAGGTTTTATCTTGTTATTATTAAAAACTTAATCCCCCAAGAATAACTAAATCCTTCCTTGATACCAACTAATTCAAAACAAGCATCAAAAACCATATTACTTCATTTTAGATTAATTTTCAATATATCTCATAATAATTCAGGCCCCATAAACTAAAGGATTAGTTTCTTTGAATAATAGATATATAATACCTTTATTTCAAAAATAGTAATAAATATTTTCCACAAATACTCTTGAAACATAGTACTCTACAAAATATTTCATACATAAAAAACTTTTTATAAACAATGGAAATGGAAATGTAATAAGGTGTCATCTCAGATACTCGGCAAGGGAAAACATATGATTCAGCAATCAAAGATCATAAGTGATCATAAGATGAGAATAAGGGTATGAAAATTTAATAATGTTACATGATCATAACATATAAAAATCATAACTGAAAAGATATAGATCATAAATCAAGATTCATGAACTAATTATTTGGCATAAAAAAATATTGGAATCATAAGAGTGTTGAAATATCACCCAATCATGAGCCGCGAGATTGTAACATCGAAATAAGAATATGGAAGAAAAGTGTAGCCCATAAATAATCATATAAAATAATTTCCAATTAAAATTATCAATGTGAATACCATCATTTTATAGTAGAGAGAGTCCTATGATGGATTGGGTTCACTCCCCACTCCCTTTAAACTATGGTGGATAGAGTCCCATAGTGGATTAGGTTTACTACCTACTCCCTTATATACTGTATCATGTGATATAAATTTGTACTCAATGTATTGGAGGGAAATAAAAGGAATAATAATCAAATAAAAATAAACTATACATATTCATTCCACAAGAATATAAGATCATTTATTATTCTATCATAGCCTAATTAATCCATGATAATGAAATGAGTTTCATGCAAATTTTCAAAAAAAACATCATAATCCATCAATTGAAAGAATTTGGATGGAATAATTTGATAAAATCCCCATCTACACATAAAAATCATTATATAATGTTGTCATAGATTAAAACACTTTAATAAAATAATTATAAATATTCTTTGAAAAACAAGATGAAATAACTTTTTCTTTCAGTAACTTTTCAAAAAAAAATCATAGAATAATGGAAATAGGATTTTCATTGAAAACCCATGGAAATATGGAAATTAATATTAATAAAAAAATTATATTTATAGCAACAAAATTTTATCAAGCTATAAACATTAAAAAATAATTTTTAATTCTTCTGAAAATAAATTCAGAAGTTACCCATATGGGAAATGTTGATAAGATTTATTTTTGAAGCCTTTGTTAAGAGAATAAAATATATTTGAAATTATCTTAAGAAAAATTTAATTATAAAGAACAAAATTTTAGAAAAAAATAAAAATAATATGGATATAGAATGGAAGTAATTAGGTAAAAGACTTCAAAAATTTTAAATAATTTATTTTAAATAAATTTTCTTACGGTTTTGGAATCCTTTGAAAAAAATCTTTAAAATAAATTATTTGATGGATTTTTAAATCCATATAATTTTCATTAAAATATTCCAAAAATAAATTTGTAGGAAATATATACTCCACACAAAAATGAAATTTTTTAATACAGAACATATCTAAATGAAGGGAAATTTAGTTGATAAAAACCCCTACCATATACTTCGACTTAGATTGAGATTTTCTAAACCCCTATATAATAAATTTAAATTTGTTAAATATAAATACCATAACCATATTTATATTTATATATATATATATAATATTCACTAATAAATTATTATTACCCATTTAGTAATAATTATTTTTTTAAATTAATATTTTTGCATTAACTATTCGGTTTTCCACACCTGTTCTCATTCAAAGGTTTCAGTCCTTACCCTTTGGTCATTGTTGCTTCATCTATAGAATGTTCATAAAGGTGTATAATGTTTCGTCGACATAGTTTTGGAGTCCCACGGTCTTGTCATAGAACTTATAGTGATGATTTACATTGAAAGATTAAAAATAACTTTTTTTTAGAACTTTTGATTCTATAAAATAATTTATTTTATTAGTGAATAAATTTTTTTGGATACTTATGTCACAACCCGTCCTCCAGGGGTCATATCCTGACTACCCCAAGCCCGCCTTCCATAGGCCAGGGGCTAGAAACTAGCACCTAAAGCGAAAATCCCTAAACTGGGAAGGAATTGCCTTTATAATAGTAAACAAACATGACAGATCATGAGAATCGAAGTAAAACGCTAAGTAAAACTATATACAAAAGAGTGTGCTGAAAGTAAAGGGGCTGGAAATACAAGCCCAATAGTAAAGTACAATACAACTGAAATGCTAGTATAACTAAAGAAAGTAAGTAAAGAAGCTACTAGGTCATCCTTCAGCATTCCTACCTGAAGGGTGGGTACAGATGGCCTCTTCATCACCCCAAGTCCATCTGTCCACTCTGTGTACGTCTCACCGAGTGGCCCACCTCCGGGTATCGTCCAGTTCTGATACTCTCTTCCCCGATCAGCGTTGTCTATCATCTGCAACCAACACAATGAGGTGCGGGCAAAGCCCGTGTAGGGTTGAGTATAACGATACTCAGTAGGGACCCTAAGACCCTCACGTTCTCAAAAAATCCAACATGGATAAACACAAAGTATAGAGTCAATGGATAACCCTTACTTAGGTATTTTCCCATACATATACCTAAGATATTTAGTAACCCATCTCAATCATGAGTAAAACATGAAAGTCATTGACTCATCTCAAACAAGGATTTAATTGAAGTATATAAGTACAAATGATTAATCACAATGCTAGATCATCCTATTATGTCAAGAGGCACTACCTCTGAACATACAGAGTCTGACCCACACAGGATCGGTAGGAACTAACCCCTGCAGTGACCCACACAGGATCTGAACCACACAAGATCTGCATAAGATGACCCACATAGGATCATTGAGCATTGACCCAGATAGGATCTGACCCACACATAATCATTATGCACTGACCCACACAAGATCGTTGAGCGCTGACCTCTATTTGATCTGTCTCCAACCTCTACCTCACTGTCAGCCACTGGATTCCTCGCACCCGGTTCGCTTAAGTTCCGTAGAATCTTCCCTCGAAATTTTGGTTGTACCTCTACTGACACTAAAATACACAAAGGAGTAACCCAAAGGACCACCATGTTTTAAGGGTTCCAACGTGACAGAAGGTGCGTCAATCGGACGCACCGTCTGTGAGTTATTGGAATTTCCGCTCTAGGGGCCTGGTTGATTTTAGGTTCAAACCAACCCGACCATACTCTAACTATGTCCAAGCCTCAAGTGGGGTATTCCAAAAGAACTTTCTTGCTCCAAGGCTTCTATCACCGTAGGAAGTTCATCAAACGAACACCTGTAGCCCAAGATAGGTGGTGAAAAGTGTAAATTGCCCGAACGGGTCCGGGTCCGGTCCGAACCGGGGTCTGACCCAGTCCGCGGGTCCGACCCGGTCCAAGGGGGTTTCCCGGCTCGAGTGGTCAGCCTGGCCCGAGTCGGTGGCCTGGCCCGAAGGTGGCCCAGCCCGAGGGGGTGGCCCGGCCCAAGTGGGTGGCCCGGCCCGAGGGGGCGTCCCGGCCCGAGTGGGTGGCCCGTACTGAGGGGACGACCCGGCCCAGTAGCCCACGTGGCCAGGATGGCCGGCCCGCGTGGCCTAGATGGCCGACCCGTGTGGCCTGGCTGGCCGGCCCGCATGGTCTGGCTGGCCACACGTGGGAGGGGGGTTTCATTCCCCCCTGTTGTAGAATAGAACCGGTACTAAGTGCCGGTTCAGGTGACCCACAGGACCCAAGGGGTCGCGCCTATACCGCGCACGAGTGGCCAGCTCAGCTGGCCGCCCCTGGTTCCTCCACCGTGGCACGACGTCACCACAGTTCTGCTGGCCTCTGCGTAGCATGACGGCGACATGCCGCCTCCGCCGTGGCCCGGCCTGGTCGTGGCCTCCCGCTCTCCCGCACGGCGTCGTGCTAATCATCCGACCGTCGCGGCCCTCCTGGCCGCAGTTCACTTCTTCTGGCACGGAGTGACGGCACCACGCCCCTCCGGCACTGTCATGGCCCGCATGGCCATAGCTCGGTTCTCTACATGGCACGACGGTGCCTCACCCTTATGGAGACCCGGCGGCCTTGCGCTTCGGATTTTTTGTGGTCGGCTCGTTGTTGGTCACCGCATGTACCACCTTCATCATCAAAAATCAATAAAAACTATAGGGGGAGGTTTGGGCCGTGTTCGTGCGGTCTGATCCCTCCACATCATGGAGATAACATTAGGCATTTCATAATCCAAAAATTTGAATGACGAAGAACAGAGGTTAAAACTGATATATAAAATAACTCAAATCCACATACCTCGAGTTCGGTGATTGTTGACGGAGTCACGGGAAGGCGGACGTCGTTCCGTTGACATCGAGAAGCATCCAGGGTGGGAGACCGAGGAAGAAGCGTCATCGGCGTTCTTCGCGGCCGGCTCCTTTTCTTTGGACTCAGTCAAAGATCAAAGGAGAAGTTTTTCATTCTTTAGGGGTTTTCGTTTTAAGGATGAAGTTCTGCAAGGTTTCTCCAAGCCCTCTCTCAAGCTCCACCAAAAGATTATGCCAACGCAAAAATAATAGAATCACTATTATTTTAATGGTTGGAAAGAATTCAAAATATTTCAAAAATTAATTAATTGAAGCCATTAATTAATTTTTGGGTGAAATGGCACCATTATGGGGAAGTTCAAGAGTTTCCCCCATTTACGGGGAGTTCAAGGGGTTAAATCTCGTGTGGGCCCCAGTTCGTTGATTACAAGAGATTTTAAACATCAGGTGGGCCCCACCAAATAATATTCTTCCAAGGGAGGTTATGTGGGTGTGGGTCCCACCACTAACCTCCTCTTGGAGGTTTTAACGGCCAACAAATAAAAATTAGCACACCATATTTTTATTTAATTTTTTTAAAAAACCCCAAAGACTAACTTCCATTCACGTTACAACAAAACTGTGGTGAAGGTCTCACTAAGCAATCACTGACACTGTGAGTTCAATGGTGCCCTCGGATTTCAATTCCGAGCACTGGTTCGAAAGATATAAAACACCGCTCTCACATTTACTGAACATATCCTAAAAAAATCGGAAAATTATTAATAGTCACTCTTGACCCGCGCCGGTCAAGGTTAGGCTTTTCCTAAGTGAATTACACCCCAACTAACCCAATGATACCCATGGATTTCCAATCTGAGTTTCCATTTAAAATTTATGAGTTTTACAATAAAATAATTGAAACTTAATTATTTTATTTGTGGCAAAAAACTAACTTTCTCTGGTGTCCCTCGCCGACCCAAGTTCGTATCTGTTTAAAGAAAACATACCGTCACAAGTTCAGCAGTGGTCTCGGATTTTTAATCTGAGTTACCGTTTGTGAGTTAAAATCATTTGAAAAATAAAATAACTTTATTTAATTATTTTATATATGGTTATTCCATTTTTGGGTTTTCTCATTGGAGGCCCGTGCTGACTAAAATTAAGTCATGCCTAGGGTAAACCTTCCATCCTGAGTGTAACGGAGGCCTTGGACTTCTGATCTGAGTAACCATTTAAGAGTTATTCCAATTTTTCAGGAAAACTACTTACGTATGTTAATTTAAGCTTAACAAAATTTCGACAAATCATTCTGGGAACTCCAGGCCTTAGAATCGTGCTCTGTCAGATTTCGCGGACTCGTAAAATTCCCATGTATTTAAGAAAAAAATTTCCACAAAATTTAAGGGTATTTACATTCTCCCCACCTCAGGGATTTATATCCCCGTAAGCTACAACTTGAACTAAGGAAACAAGTGGGGTACTGAACATGCATTTGAGCCTCCTGCTCCCATGTGCTCACCTGGAGGTTCACGTGCTTCTAGTGAACATGCACCAAAGGTATCGACCATCCACGTAGGACCTACCCCTGTCGATCCCCAATCTTCATTGGAACCTCTGTGAAATTCTCCCCTTCATCGATGTCCAGCTCCCCATGGTCAATGATGTGGGAAGGGTCGTGTATGTATCTCCTTAGTTGAGATATGTGGAAGACGTCATGCACCAAGTGCAACTGAGGTGGAAGAGCTAATAGGTAAGACACCTCCCCTACTCTGCTAAGTACCTGTAAGGTCTAATGAATCTCGGAGATAACTTTCTGCCTCATCCAAATCTCTATAGACCTCATCGAGGTGAGACTCGTAAGAAGACGTGGTCTCCATCCTCGAACTTAAGAGGTCTATGTCTCCTGTCAGCATACAACTTCTTCCTGCTTTGTGCAGTCTTTATCCACTCCTGGATGATCTTCACCTTCTCTGTGGTATCCCCTACCATCTCTGGTCCCACTAGTGCTGACTCCCCTAGGTCTGTCCAACACAGTGGTGATCTGCAAGGTCGACCATACAAGGCCTCAAAAGGTGTCATACCGATGGTGGAGTGATAGCTGTTGTTGTATGAAAACTCCACCAAAGAAAATTGGTCCTCCCATCTACGACCGAAGTCGAGGACACAAGAACAGACCATGTCCTCGAAGGTCTGGATGGTCCACTCAGTCTGACCATCCGTTTGAGGATGGAAGGCGGTGCTCAAACGAAGCTGCGTTCCTAAAGCCTCATGCAACCCCTTCCATAGCCGGGAAGTAAACCTTGTCTCATGGTCGGAGAAAATAGAATAAGGTACTCTAGGAAAATGCACAATCTTCTACACATTGAGGCATCCTAAGCACTCTACTAAGTTCTTCTCTCTGATCAGTAGGAAGTGGGCCGGATTGGTGAGTCGATCGACGATCACCCAAATTGAGTCATGTCCCCTAGATGTACATGGAAGACATGTCACGAAGTCTATGGATATGTAATCCCACTTCTACTCTGGGACCCCTAAAGGCATAACCAATCCTACTGGTACCTGGTTCTCTGCCTTCACTTGCTGACAAGTGAGACCTCGAGAGACAAACTTCGCTACTACCTTCTTCATACCTACCCACCAGTGTTGTCATCAAAGGTCCTGGTACATATTCTCCACTCCTGGATGTACCGCTAGAGGGGAAGTTTGTAACTCCCTCAACACTTTCTCCGGAAGTTATACAGGTCCCATAGTACGTCCTCTGAAGATGATGATGTGCTCCCTACCTTCAGAAAATCCATCAGGTGCATGTCTGTGGATATCTGAGTATGTCGTGTCTCTCAGTCAGCGTCTCCACACTGCACCTCCCTGACTCGCTGAAGAAGTGGGGGAGTGACTGTAAGATACTGAAGAAAGGTTTATCCGTCTCTATCCACAAAGGATATCTGTAAAGCAGCTAGCTGCCCTGCCACCTCACTCAGCAGTTGCAGACCAGACCTCCTACTGAGTGTGTCTTCTACCACGTTCCCCCTTCCTAGAATTATATATTATCCTAAAGTTATAGTCCAGGAGGAACTCTAGACACTCCTATTGGGAACTGAAAACTCAAAACTTCAGCTTCCACGAGGGTGAGGCTGGCCGACTCACGAGTGATCAGCTGCACCCTCCTATGCATGAGATTATCCTGGGTAGCCTGGGTTTCCTTTTTCGTTGACCAAGGAAAACCCTATTCAAATGTTGTAGATAAACGACAACCTTTTTTCCTAATACAGTCAATCTGTGTAGGAACACTGGTTACCCAGTCCATACCCATACTAACGTCATAAGGCCTCAAATCTACCACCAATAGGTTCCAACCGAAACTCTCACCCTGAGGGTCAAATCACACCATCGGCATAAGTACTATTATCAAGTCTCCTCTCATAGGTATCTCTAGATGTGAGTTTCAAGTCAACGGTTTAATAAGAAACTCTAGATCTGGGACAATATTCGTGGAAGGAAAGAATGATTAGTACCTATGTCTATTGATACAGAAGTTAGTAGTAGACACATACCATACCTCGAGTCATTCTTAGAGCCCTTAGGTCAGACTCCTTAACTGTGTGCAGCTACTCTCTTCCCCTGCCCTCCAGCTCCCTAATCCTAGTGGGGACTATAAATGCGGGTGGTTGTAACATGTCAAAATGTACACCACCTCATGCTGCTCTCCTAGCTCTGTTTCAACGTCCGATGCCTTGCAGATTTATCTTTCCATGTCACATCCTCTTCCCGAAACTTCTTGCACGCCCAAGTCTCTGAGACTGGCACCAGTTTCCTACTTTCACACTGCTAAAATTCACTGGCTGTATGTGATCATCCAAAGAACATTCAATCCAAAACTATTCTCTCTATCATTCTAACATAAGTAGGAATGCGTAGAGGAATTGTGCTGGATTAGATGTCCTTTAAGCACACCTTTCTCAGGATTTCAAGCCCTAAAGCACTGATTGTACCATATTCATCGAGTACCAGGAAAGATTGGTATGCCTTAATGAATACTCAGCTACCGACACGTCATCCTATTGAATTTGTAGAAGTTCTTGGTAACTCTCACCCACCTACTCAAGAGAGTCCTCAACCGCCTATCAGTCGGGATTGCCTCAGAACCTGAGGGGTATCTGATGCTGAAACATTTGTAAGGCACTAAGCCTATAAGTTTCCTCTATCGGTACCATTGGTTGCAACTTCTGACCAAAAAGGATTGATATAGCCGACATAATACCCAGAGGTACTATCTTGGGTAATGGACCACATACCAAGGCCTCATCACTAATCAGCCCATCTCGTGGTCACTCATTGAAAAATACTAGTAGCTAAGATCACCATATGCTCTATTAGTGTCTCAACAAGGTGGAAAACTCTAGAAATCGCCTCCATCCAATCCTCTGCTTCCAGGGAATCTGTCTCACCTCAAAAACTAAAAGGCCTCTGCCACTAGAACTCGTGAAATGTGCTTAGTTGGCGTGCATCATCCTCCAATGAGGCTGGCGGCATCTGCTTCCCAACGGGTGGTGCTGCTACTGGTACACCACCCGAAGGTACCAACATAGTAAGAGGGCCCTGCACTGAATCCTCATCGCTCGGTGGTCCGTCATCGAGTACTATCTCGGGAACCCTAACTTGTTGTTTGCGTGGAGGCATCCTGATAAGGAACAGGTTCTCCACGGTCAAAAGTTTATACCTGGTGAGCTGACATGGTTGAGCTAACTTAAAGAAAACTCTTGAAAACACATACCCAATCAGTGTTTTCATGCACTGAGTTGGAAATCAGAAGTCAGGGTCTTGCTGTATGGATACGTCGGCCACCACACCAACACTGGACTCCCTGAACTGAAAACCACACTTCTTACCCTTAAAAATATTTCTTCACCGAAAAGAAAGATCAGAGTTCTAAGTTCTTCAGTAGAACCATCCCATCTGATACCAATTTGTCACGACCCATCGCCCGGGGCCCATATCATGACTACCCCAAGCTCGCCTTCCATATTCCAGGGGCTGGTGACTAGCACCGAAGGCAAAAATCCCTAAACTGGGAAGTAATTGTCTTTATAACAATAAACAAACATGATAGAGTACGCAACTAGAAGTAAAATGCTAAGTAAAATTGTATACAAAAGATTGTTCTGAAAGTAAAGGGTTCAGAAATACAAGCCCAACAGTAAAGTAAAATACAACTGAAATGATAATACAACTGAAGAAAGGAAGTAAAGAAGCTAATAGGTCGTCCTCCAGCATTCCCACCTAAAGGGTGGGTACAAATGGCCTCCTCAGCACCCCAAGTCTGTCCGTCCGCTCTGTGTACGTCTCGCCAAGTTGTCCACCTCTGGGTACCGTCTAGTTCTCCTACTCTCTACCCCAATTAGCATTGTTTGTCGTCTGCAACCAATACAATGAGGTGCAGGCATAGCCCGTGTAGGGGTGAGTATAACAATACTCAGTAGGGACCCAGATACCCTCAAGGTCTCACAAAATCCAACAAGGATAACCACAAAGTATGAAGTCAATGGATAACCCTTACTTTGGTATATACCCATACATATAGCTAAGTTATTTAGTAACACATCTCAGTCATGAGGAAAACTCGAAATTCATTGACTCAGCTCAAACCAGGATTTCATGGAAGTATAGAAGTACAGATGATTAGTCGTGAAGGTAGATCATCTTATTCTATCAAGAGGCACTACTTCTTACCATACGGAGTCTGACCCACACAGGATCGATAGGAACTAACCCCTGCAATGACCCACACAGGATCTGACCCACACAAAATCGTTATGCACTGACCCACACAAGATCGCTGAGCACTGACCCACACAGGATCTGACCCACGTATGATCGTTATGCGCTGACCCACATAGGATCGTTGAGCGCTGACCTCCGTATGATCTTTATCCAACCTCTGCCTCACTATCAGCTGCTGGATTCCTCGCACTCGGTGCACTCGAGTTCCGTATAATTTGCCCTCGGTATTTTGGTCGTACCTCTACCGCCACTAAACTAAAAAAAATTCATAACCCAAAGGACCACCATGTCGTAAGGGTTCCAACGTGACAGACGGTGCATCAATCAGACGCCCGGTCTGTGAGTTATTGGCATCTCTGTTCTAGTGGCTCGGTTGGTTTTTGGGTTCAGACCGACCCGACTGTACTACAATTGTGCACAAACCTCATGTGGGGTATTCCAAAAGAACATTCACTCTCCAAGCCTTCAATCGCTGCAGGAGGTTCATCAAACAGACACCCATAGCCTAAGATAGGGGCTAAAAGGTGTAAACTGGCCAAAGGGGTCCGGGTCCGGTCCGACCCAGTTCGACCCACACGGCCCAACCCGGTCCGAACCAGGGTCTGAACCAGTCCGCGGGTCCGACCCTGTCCAAGGGGGTGGCCCGGCCTAAGTGGTCGGCCCGACCTGATTGGGTGCCCTGTCCCGAAGGCGGCCCGGCCCGTGGGGGCGGCACGGCCCGAGTGGGTGGCCCGGGCAGAGGAGGCAGCCCGGCTCGGCGTCCCGCGTGGCCCAGATGGCCGGCCCACATTGTCGGGCTGGCCATGCGTCAGAGGGGGGTGTCGTTCCCCCTGTTGTCGAACAGAACCGGCGCTAAGCACTGGTTCAGGTGACCCACAGGACTCGAGGGGTCCCGCCTGTAGCTTTCACTGGCGGCCGGCTCAGCCAGCCGCCCCTGGTTCCTCGACCGCGTCGCGACGGCGTTGCGGTTCTGCTGGCCTCCACGTGGCGCGGAGGCGTCGTGCCCCCTCTTCTGTGGCCCAGCCTAGCCGCGGCCTCCATCACCTCCACGCGGTGCGACGGTGCCGCCCTCATCGTCTGACTATCGCGGCCCTCCTAGTCGTGACCCCCTTATTTCATCACGGTGTGATGAAACCGCGCCCCTTCGGTACCGCCACGGCCTGAATGGCCGTGACTCGGTTTTCTGCACGGCACATCGATGCCTCACCCTTGTTGCGACCCAGCGGCCTTGCGCCATCAGCTTCTTCACGGCCGGCTCGTTGTCAGTTGCAACGTGTACCGCCTACATCGTCAACAAACAAGAATAACTAAAGGTGGAGGGTTGGTCCATGTTCGTGCAGTCCAAGATATCCACATCATGGTGATAACATTTGGAATTTCATAATCTATAAATTTGAACGACGAAGAACATAGGTTAAAACTCTTACATAAAAAAACTCAAATCCCCCTACCTCGAGTTCAGTGATCGTTGACCGAGTCGCGGGAAGTCGGATGTCATTCTGTTGATGTTAAGAAGCGTCTGAGGTAGGAGAACGAGGAAGAAGCGTCAGCGGCGTTCTTCATGGTCGGCTCCTTCTCTTTTGACTCGTTCGAAGATCAATGGAGAATTTCGTCGTTCTTCGGTGGTTCTTCGTTTAAAGGATGAAGTTCTCCAAGGTTTCTCTAAGCCCTCTCTCAAGCTCCACCAAAAGATTATACCAACCCAAAAATAATAGAATCACTATTATTTTAATGGTTACCAAGAATTAAAAAGATTTCAAAAATTAATTAATTGAATCCATTAATTAATTCTTAGGTGAATTGGCACCATTATGGAGAAGTTCAAGAGTTTCCCACATTTATGGGGAGTTCAAGGGGTTAAAGCCCATCTGGGCCCCACCTATTTCATTACAAGAGGTGTTAAACATCATGTGGGCCCCACCAAATAATATCCTCCCAAGGGAGGTTATGTGTGGGTGGGTCCCGCCTCTAACCTCTACTTGGAGGTTTTAACCACCAACAAATAAAAATAATCACACCTTATTTTTATTTAATTTAATTTAAAAACCCCAAAAACTAACATCCATTAACGTTAGAATGCAACTGCGGTGAAGGTCTCACTAAGGAATCACTGATGCTGTGAGTTTAACGGTGCCCTCACATTTCGATTCTGAGCACTGGTTCGAAAGATATAAAACACCGCTCGCACGTTTACTAAACGTATCTGAAAAAAAGTTCGGAAAATTGTTAACAGTCACCCTCGACATGCGCAAGTCAAGGTTAGGCTCTTCCTAGGTGAATCACTCCCCAATGAACCCAATGTTACCCTTGTATTTCCAATCTGAGTTACCGTTTAAAAGTTATGAATTTTACAATAAAATAATTGAAACTTAATTATTTTATTTGCATCCAAAAAATAACTTTCTCTGGTGGCCCTCGCCAGCCCAAGTTAGTATATGTTTAAAAAAACCTACTCTCACGAGTTCAGCGGTGGTCACGGATTTATAATCCAAGTTACCGTTTGTGAATTATAAGCATTTGAAAAATAAAATAACTTTATTTAATTATTTTATTTACCGTTATGCCATTTTTGGGTTTTCTCACAGGAGGCCCACGCCGACTAAACTTAAGTCATACCTAGGGTAAACCTGCCATCCTAAGTGCAACAATGGCCTAGGATTTCTGATCTGAGTAACCATATAAGAGTTATTCCACTTTTCAGGAAAACTACTTACACACATTAATTTAAGCTAAACAAAACTTCTATGGATCATTTCGGGCACTCTAGTCCCCGGAATCGCGTGCTGTCAGATTTCACAGACTTGTAAAATTCCCATGTATTTAGGAAAAAAATTTCCAAAAAATATCCAGGTCTTTTCAACTTATTTAAAGGAAAATAAAAAAATTAATTTTCTATTAAAATTAAATAAAAATTATGTTCCAAACATCAAAGCATAATTATCCCAATTAAACATAATACTTTTAAATGTTTTATCTACTTCTTAGATGGATTTTTGGTTGATCCAATGGTTTTATATATTTTAAATTCATTCTTATATCACAGTGATTTCATAAAAATTATTGTATTTGTATAAAAAATTATCACTACTCACTTAATAATCAATAATTTCATAAAAGTACTTAAAATTAACCTAAAGCTAATTTTCATATGATCAATCCAAAAATGATGTTCATTTTATTAAATCCAAATTCTAAAATTTTTTAATTTTAATTTTAAATAAATCTCATATAATATACAATAAAAAGTAATGTTTCTAAACAAAGAATTTTTTTATCCATGAAGATTTAAAATTTTACTTCTTATAATTACTTAATTTGTTTTACTAATTATGTTCCATTTTTTTATTGTCATATATTTTATTTTTTATTATAATAAATAATTATTCCATTTAATTCAATGTTCGTTACATCATAAGATATTGAACTTGTCAAATTTATCCTAAATGAAAACACATACTAAAATCATGGGGTATGGTTGTTTGAGTTCCCAAAAAAATCTTCATTGGTTTTTAACATGGTTAAATTGTGGGAGATATATTTTTTACGTTTTCATGTAGAAAATTAAAAATAAAAGGTTTTTTTCTACCAAATTTTGGTTAAAATAAAAAATTATAGAAAAAGATAATTTTTAAAATAGATATTCATAGAGGTATTGTAAGTTTTTAAGACTTTATATGATATAATTTATAGTTAGACTCTTTAGATTGATATTTTGATTACGAAAATTATTAAGATTTAAAAGGAAAAAAGTCATCAAACTATAAACTAACTCAATAATCCAAAAAATCTAGCCAGTATAGTGGAACCAGTCCAAATAAAAGTTGGGAGCCAAATAAGAGTGGAAGTGGAAGAATTAAAGAGGATATGTAGGCCATCATGGTCTAAGGATACTACAGGAATCACTCAGGTGAAGAGTTTTTAGACTCCTCCCAAAGGGTCATCATGAAAGACCATTAAAGAGCATTGGCTCTCGATAGATTTCATTGAGTTGGTATTTCATTGATTTTAATTATAATTAAGATCCATCCTGAAGCTATTTATGTTGTGGGAGGAGGTTTTTCTATAAACTTGCCAATTTTTAATATGTGAACACCATTTTTTTAAATGGTTTTTTGGGGGAATCATCTTCTATCTCGGGCTTGCATGCGATTAGAATCCCATATCATGCCCAGTTCAATTGTTCCATGAGAACGACTAGCTAAAATAAGATTAAGTGGATAATTTTCCCACATATAAGGATTCATATAAAGTATAAGCTCTTGTGTGAGGATAAATAAATCATATAAAACATGGTAATCCAGTTATTTTTTATTTTAACTATCTTTATAAATTAAGATGAATACAACTAGAATAAAGGTTGTCAAAAGATTGATAGTAAAGAAATTATTAAGATATAGGATGAAGAATCCATAAAAAAATTTATTCTTCATTGATTATATCATTAAATAAACATCATAATTATTATTCTTCCAATGTGTTTCAATATTTCATCCAAAATGGAAGTGAAGTAAGAAATATAGAACTTTAAGAGATTATATAAAATATTAAATTACTATGTAAACATCATTTTTTGAGGTAGTATAATCATGAAGTAATTTATACAAAATTTTCATAAGGATGAATCGAAATTATGTGTGAGAATTATTTTTATGAATATCATTTTCATAAAATCATTTTCATAAAAATTATACATGAAAACATCATTTTCAAAAACATTTTTTCATAAGGGTGATTTGAATTGTGAGGTTTATAGGATGGGTTTTTGTTGTATCTCTATGATGAAATATATATATATATATGATAATGTGGAATGACATTGAAATTAGTGGATATTAAGGATATATTTGTGATATTTTCAGATATCATGAAGATGTGAGTCTATGAGTCTTCAGAAAAATTTTGTGAGACTCGTTTTAAAATTTGTTTTAAATGTGTAGGAATCTTAGGGATTTCATATTCTAAGAAGGAACAATACTCATGGGTACATAGAATATTTAAGAGATATATAATCTTGAAATTTTGTTTTTTTGAACTCCTACTTCAGCCTTTTTTATTGAATAAAGAAAAACCCAAAGATATATATCATACCACGAAATTGTTGTTGTCTATTTTTGACAGTTAAAGAAAATAATAGAGAGACTTTGAATCTTTGTGAAACATTTAAGAAACATAAACTATAGAATAATTACTTTGTAATATGAAGTAAATGAGGGATTATCACTTTCATTATATTTTATAATTTAAGTATCATGTCCCTTATACAGAATGAAAATTCTATGGTCAACATAAATAGTGAATTTGATGAGATACAATAGAACCAACATGTACACAACCCTTTCTAAATAATTTTTAATGGTTAAGATATATTTCTTGATATAGGATATCATATTATATTTAATGATATCCATATAAAAATTAAATTTCTCTTTCCAGAGCTAGTGAAGGGTCCTTGAAGAACTGGTTGTGTTAGTATAAATAAAAACCTTGAAAATTAGTAGTACCAATATAAACAACACCATGCATTTCATAATTTTATTTTTCATGCATTTGGTAAATTCTATGATAACGAACTAACTTTTGTGTGAAACTTCAACTACATTGGTAATCACTAAAATTCTATAGTGATAATAAAATCCATTTACTCAATAGAAGTTGAACACGGAATGGATTAGGATCTCACATCGAGTTTGAATAGTATAAATATTGTTTCTTATTATTCTTTTATATTTCATAATTATATAGTAAGGTGACGTTGGAGAGCTCATTGATTGATCCATTCCTTTTAACTAGGATAGAGGTTTAAATGCAAGATAAGCTAATTAAAACAAAGAAAAACTCGATAAAATTTGGGGACTCTAATTCACCACATTCCCTCTCAATGTATTTTCATGATCTAATGGGATTTATAATTATATTAAACCATTCCTTTATTTAATAATGTATGTTCTCTTTCTATATAGGTAAATTTCAATTTCATTTCAAAATATACCCATTTTAGGAATTTGTTTCTTCCTAAAAATATAATTATGTTAAGAATAATAATCATCCTCTCTATTGGTGTATTATTAACCATGATTATATTATTTCTTACCAATGATATTTGATATTTTTTTATTTTTAAAATACTAATATGTATAATATTTTGAACACTATATTCCTCTATATCCTTTTAAAAAATAAATTTCTTTACTCTTTTACAAATGTTATTTTTCTCTAAAACTGTCTAAAATATTAACAATTTATTTCTTTTATCTTTCATGTATTTGGTAAATTCCACTCCACATTTATTTAATTAACCATTATTTCTTTTCAAAGTAACATTATAATTTATTATTTTCAAATAATTTGAAAAAAAATTATCATATCAGTATCATGAAAATTATTTTTCAAAGTTATTTGTCACATTGTATTTTTATGACAATATCAAAATTGTTTTAAGAAAACTCTTTTTATGATTTTTCATCCATTTTCCACACTATCTAAAAAAGATCAATCTTTTATGGTATTATGTTTCAACAATTATTAAATAATTTCTCTTATTATATACTTCTTCTGGGTTATTGAATTTTTTGTATCAACTAAACCAATACTTAATTTATTCTTAGAAAATACCATTTTTGGGGCAGATATAGCCCTCTAATGCATTGGGTGATGTTCTATATTTCATGATATAAGTATAGGATATTATTTATTACTCTAAATCCACTATGGGACTCAAGTAGTTCTTCTTGATCCACTATGTTTTGATTATATTGATAGTTAAGCTAAATATATTTTTTTATTTCTATACTAATGTTTATTCTATAGTGACTCTACTTTTATTGCATGATTATTAGAAAATTTTAAAGATAAACAACATAAAATTGTACCATAACCAATATCATAATATTTAGTGTCTTATAAAAATTAATAAGATAAAAAAAAGTACATAATAAAGAATAAAAATTATTTAATTCCTTATACTCTCTCTTGTTATTGTCCCATGTGTTGTCCATAGTACAAGTATTCACCTGAGGATGTACATCAAAATAATGGGTGAGCTAAAATACCAGTAAGAGAATGAATAAGAGTCATTAATCATGGGTGATCATAGAAATAATCATAATAATATAAAAAATGTACAAAATCATTATTATCGGAGTAATCATTATATATATTATTGTAATATTTCAATTCATAAAAAAGGAAACATCATGTCCTAGTGGTCAAATACCACACATAGTTGTGAAAACATCTAACATCATGTTCACGCATAACATATGAGAATAATCATAACATAATAATTATTATTAATGAAGATACCATCATTTTCAAGTATATTTCACGTTATCTCATGAGATAAATCACATTACCTGATTCATTGGATCACTATATAATTCTAGGTGCACCCGTCATATCATAACATTTATATAATCATGCATGCCACATAGAATGTATATCAATCGTAGGCATAAAATAACCATGGAACGGAAATGGGTTTCATGAGAATTTAATAAATTATACATTCAAGAATAAACCTTTTGGTTCCCAAAATAAAATGGTAATAACATGCGTGGTATAATAATCATCAATCTTGAGTAAATAAGAAACAATCTTAAGAGAAGTAAAACATGTGTTTTTAGAAAGAAGAGTTCTTTTGGAAAAATCATTGCATTTTTCATAAAACCATATTGGATTAATGAATATCCTAGAAATTAAAATTTAATGATAACAAAATTATATTTTAGCAATATTAAAAGAACATACATACTAAAATTTGGCACAAAAGAGGAATAACCCAAAGAAATGAAATTGGGTTCAATAATCCCATTGCCTTATGTTGAATTATTTATTCACTTTAAAATCCTAGATAATATAATTAGATTCATTAATAAATAAATAAATAACCTATTATACATTTATTTTATTTATTATAATTTTATTAAGATATTTTATGGTCGTTTTGACAAGTTATAGAGTTCAATTTCATTGTTCTGAGGGTGTTCGTTTTCTTGGATTTCATGATCAGTTTGCTTGTATACATGTATAGAAGTTCATGTAAAATGAGGATAATTCTTAAAAATTGAGATTTTATGTTATTAATGAAGTTAAATAAGATTAAATGATCTTATATATCATTTTTTATATGATATAAGGACGGATCATTTGATAAATGGTTAATGAAAATGATTTAACTTATTTTGGAATATTTTAAAACCAATATGAGGTTATATTATCATATTTATATATATAAGTTCTATAAAATTATATAGATTATAATATGTATAATAAAGTCTTATATAACAATAATAATTAATTTATTACCAGCCTTGAAGGTGGTATTGAAAAATGAAAATGCATCATCCATGATGGTTGTAGATTGACACACCATAGGCGATATTTTCATTTTTAGGATAAAAAAATGAAATAGATTTGAAGATGAATTATTTCATTAATAAAATAAAATTACAATATATAAAATTTACTAGAGGTTTCATTAAACTTGGATAAGTATAAAAGATAATATTATAATAAATTAAATGAAATTTAAAAGAAATTAAAAGAAAAAGAAATAGGATTTTACCTTTTGATTTTCTCATCCTTAATAACCTCCTTAGGGAAAATGGTTTGTTAAGTTGATGAGAAAAGGGATCTCAGGAATGGGATAGGGTTTGGGGAAGATTATTGGGCAGATCCTAGTCAGGATTCGGGTCTTGAAAGGTGTGAGGAGAATAGGTGGTGAGGGGAGGTATTTATAGGGGAGGAGAGAGGTGTTTTCTAATTTTTTTATTCACTAGTTTATTATTTTGGATCAAGAATAATAATATTTTAAAACTTATCACTAAATATATTAAAATTATAAATTATAGTTCAATATTTTGATCTTACATTATCCTTACATTAATAATGACAATAAAAATCATGTATTTAGCTTTTATTGTAAATTATTATATTTTACTATTCACCAGAAATTCAATTATTTTAGAAAAATCCCAAAAATTCACCCTAACCAGTTTTAAACATTTAAAATTAAAAAATGGACTCCATTTTATGAGGAAAATTTTTTAAATACGATAAATTTAACTTTTAATTAAAATCAGTATTTACTTGGAAAATATTGATCTCAAAATTAAAACTAATTTTATAATACATTGAATAATTAATTAAGATCCCATAAAATTATCTTATAGTAATAAGAAAAAATATTAATTTATGAATATATTTTATTAAAAAAATATTTTAAATTATTTATTAATTATAAAATTTAAAATAAACATTTATGTTTTATAAAAATACCAATACTTAATTAATAATTTCTAAATCATTTAATTTATAATACTATGATATAATTATATCATATTATCATTTATAAGATACCTATGTTTTATTTATTCGTTCATATATGATGTTACTATTCTATTGTCTGGATTACTATTCATAATGGTTACATAACTATTCCAACTATCAAGTTACTATTCCATTGGTATAGGTTCTTTAACTTATATAAATACCTCTTATTCCATTTATTATTCATTTTTATAGTTTTTATTATGTTATCTCTCTGATTTTATGTGATTTGTACTATATGGAATAATTTCAAGAAGGGAGTTTCCATTTATAAAATCATGGGCTGTTATATTCTTCCCCCCTTATGAAATTTTTCCCTTGAAATTTCATTTTAAAAACTATGGTGAAAACTAATTATGGTAATTATCATTCATATATTCCATTGGTTCCCGTGTTTCCTCTTCATAATTATGATTTCTCCAAAGTACTTTGATCGGGTGGGTAGTCTTTTTGCATAGATCTTTATTTCTATGATCTAATAACATTATCAGATTCTCCTCGTAAGAGAGATCATTTCCTAACTGTACCACCTCTGGATTTAGTACATGTGATGGATCTAGCATGTACTTCCTCAAGTGGGATACTGGAATACATTGTATACTTGATAAATTTTAGGTGGAAGTTCTAGTTGATTGGACACAGCTCCGACATGATCAATAATCTAAAAGGGGACAATATACCTGGGACTCAACATTCCTTTATTCACAAATCTCGTGATCCTATTCCATGTATATATACAAAGGAATACCATGTATCTATCCTTAAATTCTAGGTCTCATAGACGATTGTCAACATAGCTCTTACGTCGACATTCGGGTTCCTTGATGTGCTAATAAATGGTTTTCACCTTTTTCGAAATTTCATTGACCATTTTTTGTCCTATAATCTTTTTTTCACTAAATTCATCCCATCACACCGGTGTTTTGTATATTTTCCCACAAAGGGATTCATATGGAGTCCTTTAGATACTCAAGTACAAACTATTGTTGTAAGAGAACTCCGCCAGAGAGAGATGTTGGTACCGTCCTACTTTGATGTCTGTAGAACATGCCTTCAACATGTCATCCAGGGTCTGAATATTCCACTTAGATTGGCCATCAATTTGGGGATGATAATCCATAATGTAGTTCATCTCAGTTTTTAGAGAATGTTTGAGAGTTTTCCAGATCTTCAAGGTGAATCTAGAATCACGATCAAATATAATCGATCGTGGTACTCCATGCAGCCTTATGAATTCTATTATGGATATCCATGCACGTTGATCTAGTGAGAATACCTCTCTAATTAGATAAAGTGATCTTTATTTGTAAAATTATACAAATAAATGCATGTAGAATTATTTCCTCTAGATCCCTTCAGAAGTTCGGTGAAAAAGTACATGGGGATGTTTTCTTGTTTCTATGTTTGTATAGGTAATGGTTGCATCATACCCTTATAACTTTTCCTTTCACCCTTCACTTTTTAACATACTAGGCACGTTGATGTATATTTTTTGATCTCTTTATTCATATCATCCCACTAATAGTTATCTCGGATATCTCGATACATCATTGTGCTTACTAGATGAATAGAGATGTCTGAGCAATGTTTGTCATTAATAAGATCTTTATTTATCTTGGATTGGATGGTATACATAATCATGACCCAATTCTTACAAATCTTTCCTCATTAATTCTGAACTCTTATTATTTCCATTTTCTGACAGCTTCCAACTTATTCCGAATTTCCATATCATTTCCTTGAGTATCCGATATTTTCTTCATGATGGATATTTTAGCAATCATTTGTGAAATTATTGATGATGTTCCTTCCCTAATTATTCTCATGCCCATACTATTAAAATATAATAAGATTGGATCGTTCTCAATTCTCATCATTGATAATGTTGTAGGATCCTTTCTACATAGAGCTTTCACTGCTTTATTCTCTTTTCTAGGATGGTAGTGTATTGATCTGTCGCAATCATTGATGAGATCTAACCATCTTCGATTGAAGGTATTAAGATAATTCTGTGTAAATATATATTTTGGGTTCTTATGATAAGTATATATTTCACACTTCTCCCCTTAGAAATAATGATGCCATATTTTCAATGTGAAATCACAACTGCTAAGTCCAGATCATGTGTGGGATAGTTTCTCTCATTAAATTTTTAACACCTTGAGTAAAAGGCTATAACATTATCATTTTTCATCATTTCACATCATGAACCCTTCTTTAAATAATATCTTTATACCACAAAAAGTTCCCCCTTGTCAGAAGTGTGAGTACTGGAGAGGTGAAAAGAATATTTTTTAACTCTTTGAAGTGGTTTTCACATTCACTAGTCCAGACAAACATTTCTCCCATCAGAGTCAGCTTGGTTAGTGTTTTTGAAAATCATTATGAGTTCTTCAAAAATCTCCAGTAATACCCATATAGACCAAGGAAACTACATATCACTATGATAAATTTTTTCAAGGGCCTCTCTTTGACTGCCATTACCTTAGAAGGGTCCAGATATATTCTGTAACGACCCAAAGTATTTCAATGGAAAATTCCCTTCTTATATTTATGTCATAAAAACACAAAATAATTAACTACTAAGTGATAAGTGACCTTTAAACATAATTTTGTCACCCCTATGTTTGGAATTTTAAAAATCCGACATACACGGTTGTGTTCAAGATAGTTTTTGGAGTCTAATGAAACAAAAATAATTTTTTTTTGAATAGTAACCTACCCTTATGAATAGTAACATACCCTTATGAATAGTAATATGACCCATATAGTAAATAAGAGTAACATTACCTATGAATTTAGACATCTTAGAAAGTGACAATTTGACCATAGTTAACGTTTTTGGTATTTTATAAGTCATCAATAATTAATTTTAATTAATTAATTAATTTAAAAGAATATTTATTCCCCTGAAATGTATTCATAAAGTATTGAATCAATGTCTAATAGTTTTTAGATAATTTTATAAGACCCTACGTAATTTTTGAAAGAACTATAAAATCAGTTTTAATCTTAAAAACAGTTTTTTTAAGTAAATTATGATTTTAATTGAATATTAAATTAATAATATTTAGAAAATTATTTTTTAAAAATGGAAATAATTTTTGGATTCTACAAGTCAAAAAATGGTAGGGGTAAATTTTTTGGTTTATTCCGAAATACTTCAATTTTCGGGTGAATAGTAAAAAAATACAGTTTTTCGTATAATCGGTGCACACTAAATTGCATCATTAATGATGTAATGATGAAATAAACATTCTAGAGCATTAGTTTCGGCAAAATTATTTTAAATTTCATAAATTGTTCCTTTAAATACAATAAATACAATTCTCAAAACAAAAAAGAACTTTCCAAAGCCTAAAGTCAAAAGGTGCTTTCTTAAAGTATCTTTTTCTCTTTCTTTCACTTCCCTTTTAATAAATTAATGAATTAGAATTATAAAGAAGATTTAAATCCTAAAACGAATTATATTATATTGATATATGATTTAGGATGTCAAAATACTACTATTAAAAGTCTAAATTATGATATATTATTTTTATTTAATATTTTATACTAAAAACACCGCCCTCCTCATGTATAAATAAGCCCTCCCCCTCTTCTTGACAAACCACACCTCTCAAGCTTTAAGAATTGTCTATTCTCTGCCCAATCATCTCCCCTAGCCCCTTCCCAACGTCCAAGAGCTTCTGGTATCATAAAAATACCAAGCTTAGGCCCTTAAGGAGGTTCTCAACTGAAGGATTCAAGAGACAATTTCCCTCCCTCTTCTCCTTTAATTTCCTTTCAAGTTCAAGTTCCTTTCTTGATCTCTCCCCACCTATATTCATCCAAATTGTTTTGTAACTCAAGAATTATAAATATTATAAAATCTTATTATTCTAATGGTATATTATATCACCCCACACCCTTTCCCTCTTCCATTTATTTTATTAAAGAGAACGTTGTTCATGTGGTGATAATTTATCACCTTCAAAAACAACATGCTCTCTTCTTCCATTTCTACCTTCATATCTGGTCATGAAACCATTTTTATGGTTGAACCAGAATATGTATTATGTATTATGTTCTATTTTATGTTCTGTAAATAACATATGTCCAAATTACTAAGTGAAAAGTTAAAACGAGTTCGTTGTGCTCCAAAAACCGCTCAAATTAACCCAAATAATCTTCATTTAAAATCTTATCTAATGATTCGTCCACATGGATCTAATATAACTCATTATAAAATCATTAAAGATTCTGTAATATCATAAATAACATGTAATATCAGTTTGGGATGATTACCCATGATCTACACAAACATCAATTTAAGAATACAAGTGGACCGCTCAAGAAAACCATAAAAACGAACATCCCCGAACAGCGTTTCTTTTAAACACTATATGTCATCCAAAGGAACATATTATGACATAATGAAACCAGAATGGTCAATATTAATGTATAAAATGTTCTGGAATTTCTATGTAATGGATATAATTTCATTATACAGGACATTAAAGAGTAGGAGGCATTCGGGTACAAGGTAAGGGGAAATCTCGAACCCAATTTCCTTCCTTCGGGTTCTCCCTCTTTCACTGCATTTTTGATATGGTTACTCCTAAAAGATCATTTTTTAATCATTTCCTTTACTTTTTTGGGATATACATGTTTTTCATTGGTTTTTATGTCCAACAAAATCTTTTCCAAAAGAACTCTTCTTTTAAGAATGTTCCTTTTCCTTCTCACTCAAATTGGGCGGTTCTTGTAACATGTGGGTTATTCCCACTTTCTTTTGGGAACCCAAAGCTTATGAAGGTGTTATTATGAGATGGAAATCATTCCTTTTCATGTGTTCAATATGATGATTTGTGTTATATTTTCATTGTGGCATGCATGATAAATGATAATGTTTTGATGTGACGGGTGCGCCCTGAATTATATAGCGCAATATGAATGTTTAAAAGTGATGGGTGCGCCCGGAATTATATAGTGCTCCAATGCATTAGGTAATGTGATGAATCTCATGAGTAAATTTGAAATTATGTGTGAACTATATGCTAGCTTGGTTCACAAGTATGTGTGGTAGTTAACCACTAAGACATGATGTTTCATTTTTTATGCATTGCCACATTCAAAGTCTATTATTTATGCTCCTCTCATGTTCACGATCTTTTGCCTATGTCATGATTATGCTCACCCCATGATATATTCTTCTTATCTATCCTCTTACTGGGCTTCTAGCTCACCCCTTTTGATGTATATCCTCAGGTGGCTACATGTACTAAGGAGAGGACAAGTTCCAATAAGAAGCTAGAGAAGATGAAATTAAATAAATGTTTATAGTTGATGTTGTATTTGTTATGTGTGGTCCTAGTTTTCCCAAGACACTAAACCTTTGGATCCTCCATTTTTAATACTATTATGTTGTTTATCTTTGAAATGATGTAATAGTAATGTAAGAAAAGGCCGGGTCGCTATAGTAAAAATTTTGGACCGAAGTGATAAGGTTCTACGCAACAAGACAACCTGCCTTGTCAAAGTGTTGTGGAGGAACCATAAGTTTGAGGAAGTAACTTTGGAACTAGAAGAGGCAATGAAGGAGAAGTACCCTCACCTGTTTCTGTAAAGTGAATTTTGGAGGGAAAAATTTCTTAAGGGGGGAAGAATGTAACGACCCAAAGTATTTCAATGGAAAATTCCCTTATTATATTTATGTCATAAAAACACAAAATAATTAACTACTATGTGATAAGTGACCTTAAAACATAATTTTGTCACCCCTATGTTTGGAATTTTAAAAATCTGACATACACGGTTGTGTTCAAGATAGTTTTTGGAGTCTAATTAAACAAAAATAATTTTTTTTGAATAGTAACCTACCCTTATGAATAGTAACCCACCCTTAGGAATAGTACTATGACCCATATAGTAAATAAGAGTAACATTACCTATGAATTTAGACATCTTAGAAAGTGACAATTTGACCTTAGTAAACGTTTTTAGTATTTTATAAGTCATAAATAAATAATTATAATTAATTAATTAATTGAAAAGAATATTTATTCCCCTGAAATGTATTCATAAAGTATTTAATCAATGTCTAATAGTTTTTAGATAATTTTATAAGACCCTACGTAATTTTTGAAAGAACTATAAAATCAGTTTTAATCTTAAAAACTGTTTTTTAAGTAAATTATGATTTTAATTGAATTTTTAATTATTAATATTTAGAAAATTATTTTTGAAAAATGGAAATCATTTTTGGATTCTACACGTCGAAAAATGGTAGGGGTAAATTTTTTGGTTTATTCCGAAATACTTCAATTTTCAGGTGAATTGTAAAAAATACAGTTTTTTTGCATAATCGGTGTACACTAAACTGCATCATTAATGATGTAATGGTGTCATAAACATTCTAGAGCATTAGTTTCGGCAAAATTATTTTAAATTTCATAAATTTTTCCTTGAAATAAAATAAATCCAATTCTCAAACCTAAAAAGAACTTTCGAATGCCTAAAGTCAAAAGGTGATTTCTTAAATTGTCTTTTTCTCTTTCTTTCACTTCCCTTTTAATAAATAAATGAATTCGAATTATAAAGAAGTTTTAAAGCCTAAAACTAATTATATTATATTTATATATGATTTAGGATGTCAAAATACTACTATTACAAGTCTAACTTATAATATATTATTTTTATTTAATATTTTATACCGAAAACACCTCATGTATAAATAAGCCATCCCCCTCCTCTTGACAAACCACACCTATCAAGCTTCAAGAATTGTCTAAGATCTACCCAATAATCTCCCCTAGCCCCTTACCCACGTCCAAGAGCTTCTGGTCGCATCAAAATACCAAGCTTAGTCCCTTAAGGAGGTTCTCAAGTGAAGGATTCCAGAGATAATTTCCCTCCCTCTTCTCCTTTAATTTCCATTCAAGTTCAAGTTCCTTTCTTGATCTCTCCCCACCTAACTTCATCCAAATTTTTTTGTAAATCCATAATTATAAATATTCTGTAATTTTATGATTCTAATGGTATATTATATCACCCCACACCCTTTCCCTCTTCCTTTTATTGTATTAAAGAGAACGTTGTTCATGTGGTGATAATTTATCACCTTCAAAGACAACATGCTCTCTTCTTCCATTTCTACCTTCAGATCTGGTCATGAAACCATTTTTATGGTTGAACCAGAATATGTTATATGTATTATGTTCTATTTTAAGTTCTGGAAATAACATATGGCCATATTACTAAGTGAAAAGTTAAAACGAGTTCGTTGTGATCCAAAAACCGCTCAAATTAACCCAAATAATCTTCATTTAAAATCTTATCTAATGATTCATCCATATGGATCTAATATAACTCATTATAAAATCATTCAAGATTCTGTAATATCATAAATATCATGTAATATCAGTTCTGGATGTTTACCCCTGATCTACCCAAACATCAATTTAAGAATACAAGTGGACCGCTCAAGAAAACCATAAAAATGAACATCCCCGAACAACGTTTTTTTTAAACACTATATGTCATCCAAAGATACATAATATGACATAATGAAACCAGAATGAACAATATTAATGTATAAAATGTTCTTTAATTTTTATGTAATGGATATAATGTCACTATACAGGACATTAAAGAGTAGGAGGCATTCGGGTACAAGGTAAGGGGAAATCTTGAACCCAATTTCCTTCCTTCGGGTTCTCCCTCTTTCACTCCAATTTTGATATGGTTACTAATAAAAGATCATTTTTCATCATTTCCTTTACTTTTCTGAGATATACATGTTTGTCACTGGTTTTTAGGTCCAACAAAATGTTTTCCAAAAGAACTCTTCTTTTAAGAACGTTCCTTTTCCTTCTTACTCAAATTGGGCGGTTCTTGTAACAAGTGGTTTATTCCCCTTTCTTTTGGGAACCCAAATCTTATGAAGGTGTTATTATGAGATGGAACCCATTCCTTTTCATGTGTTCATTATGATGATTTATGTTATATGTTCATTGTGGCATGCATGATAAATGATAATGTTATGATGTGACGGGTGCGCCCGGAATTATATAGCGCAATATGAATATTTAAATGTGACGGGTGCCCCCAGAATTATATAGCACTCCAATGCATTGGGTAAAGTGATGAATATCATGAGTAAATGTGAAATTATGTGTGAACTAGATTCTATCTTGGTTCACAAGTATGTGTGGTAGTTAACCACTAAGACAGGATGTTTCATTTTTATGCATTGCCACATTTCAAGTCTATTATTTATGCTCCTCTCATATTCATGATCTTTTGACTATGTCATGATTATGCTCACCCCATGATATATTGTTCTTATATATCCTATTACTGGTCTTCTAGCTCACCTCTTTTGATGTATATCCTCAGGTGGCTACATGTACTAAGGATAGTACAAGTTCCAATAAGAAGCTAGTGAAGATGAAATTAAATAAATGTTTATGGTTGATGTTTTATTTGTTATGTGTGGTCCTAGTTTTCCCAAGACACTAAACCTTTGGATCCTCCATGTGTAATATTATTATGTTTTTTATCATTCAAATGATGTAATAGTAATGTAAGAAAAGGCCGGGTCGCTATAGTAAAAATTTTGGACCGAAGTGATAAGGTTCTATGAAACAAGATAACCTGCCTTGTCAAAGTGTTGTGGAGGAACCATAAGTTTGAGGAAGCAACTTGGGAACCAGAAGAGGCAATGAAGGAGAAGTGCCCTCACCTGTTTGTGTAAAGTGAAATTTCCGGGGCAAAATTTCTTAAGGGGGGAAGAATGTAACGACCTAAAGTATTTCAATGGAAAATTCCCTTCTTATATTTATGTCATAAAAACACAAAATAATTAACTAATAAGTGATAAGTGACCTTTAAACATAATTTTGTCAGCCCTATGTTTGGAATTTTAAAATTTCGACATACACGGTTGTGTTCAAGAAAATTTTTGGAGTCTAATGAAACAAAAATAATTTTTGGTGAATAGTAACATACCCTTATGAATAGTAATATGACCCATATAGTAAATAATAGTAACATTACCTATGAATTTAGACATCTTAGAAAGTGACAATTTGACCTTAGTAAACATTTTTGGTATTTTATAAGTCATAAATAATTAATTATAATTAATTAATTTAAAATAATATTTATTCCCCTGAAATTTATTCATAAATTATTTAATCAATGTCTAATAGTTTTTAGATAATTTTATAAGACCCTACGTAATTTTTGAAAGAACTATAAAATCAGTTTTAATCTTAAAAACGGTTTTTTAAAGTAAATTATGATTTTAATTGAATATTCAATTAATAATATTTAGAAAATTATTTTTGAAAAATGGAAATCATTTTTGGATTCTACACGTTGAAAAATGGTAGGGGTAAAGTTTTGGGTTTATTCCGAAATACTTCAATTTTCGGGTGAATAGTAAAAAATACAGTTTTTCGAATAATCGGTGTACACTAAATTGCATCATTAATGATGTAATGATGACATAAATATTCTAGAGCATTATTTTCGGCCAAATTATTTTAAATTTCATAAATTATTCCTTGAAATATAATAAATCCAATTCTCAAACCTAAAAAGAACTTTCCGAAGCCTAAAGTCAAAAGGCGATTTCTTAAATTGTCTTTTTCTCTTTCTTTCACTTCCCTTTTAATAAATTAATGAATTCGAATTATAAAGAAGATTTAAAGCCTAAAAAGAATTATTTTATATTGATATATGATTTAGGATGTAAAAATACTACTATTACAAGTCTAACTTATGATATATTATTTTTATTTAATGTTTTATACCAAAAACACCTCCCTCCTCATGTATAAATAAACCCTCCCCCTCCTCTTGACAAACCACACCTCTCAAGCTTCAAGAATTATCTAAGCTCTACCCAATAATCTCCCCTATCCCCTTCCCCACGTCCAAGAGCTTCTGGTCTCATCAAAAGACCAAGCTTAGTCCCTTAAGTAGGTTCTCAAGTGAAGGATTCAAGAGATAATTTCCCTCCCTCTTCTCCTTTAATTTCCTTTCAAGTTCAAGTTCCTTTCTTGATCTCTCCCCACCTATCTTCATCCAAATTGTTTTGTAAATCCATAATTATACATATTCTGTAATCGTATGATTCTAATGGTATATTATATCACCCCACACCCTTTCCCTCTTCCTTTTATTTTATTAAAGAGAACGTTGTTCATGTGGTGATAATTTATCACCTTCAAAAACAACATGCTCTCTTCTTCCATTTCTACCTTTAGATCTGGTCATGAAACCATTTTTATAGTTGAACCAGAATATGTTATATGTATTATGTTCTATTTTAAGTTCTGGAAATAACATATGGCCATATTACTAAGTGAAAAGTTAAAACGAGTTCGTTGTGATCCAAAAACCGCTCAAATTAACCCAAATAATCTTCATTTAAAATCTTACCTAATGATTCGTCCACATGGATCTAATATAACTCATTATAAAATCATTCAAGATTCTATAATATCATAAATAACATGTAATATCAGTTCTGGATGTTTACCCATGATCTACCCAAACATCAATTTAAGAATACAAGTGGACCGCTCAAGAAAACCATAAAAATGAACATCCCCGAACAACGTTTTTTAAACACTATATGTCATCCAAAGGTACATAATATGACATAATGAAACCATAATGAACAATATTAATGTATAAAATGTTCTGGAATTTCTAATTAATGGATATAATGTCATTATACAAGACATTAAAGAGTAGGATGCATTCGGGTACAAGGTAAGGGGAAATCTCGAACCTAGTTTTCTTCCTTCGGGTTCTCCCTCTTTCACTCCATTTTTGATATGGTTACTCCTAAAAGATCATGTTTTCACCATTTCCTTTACTTTTATGGGATATACATGTCTGTCACAAGTTTTTATGTCCCACAAAAGTTTTTCCAAAAGAACTCTTCTTTTAAGAACGTTCCTTTTCCTTCTCACTCAAATTGGGAGGTTCTTGTAACATGTGGGTTATTCCCTATTTCTTTTGGGAACCCAAAGCTTATGAAGGTGTTATTATGAGATGGAACCCATTAATTTTCATGTGTTAATTATGATGATTTATGTTATATGTTCATTTTTTCATGCATGATAAATGATAATTTTATGATGTGACGGGTGCGTCCGAAATTATATAGCGCAATATGAATGTTCAAATGTGACGGGTGCGCCCGGAATTATATAGCCCTCCAATGAATTGGGTAAAGTGATGAATCTCATGAGTAAATGTGAAATTATGTGTGAACTAGATGCTATCTTGGTTCACAAGTATGTGTGTTAGTTAACCACTAAGACATGATGTTTCATTTTTATGCATTGCCACATTTCAAGTCTATTATTTATGCTCCTCTCATGTTCACGATCTTTTGCCTATGTCATGATTATGCTCACCCCATGATATATTGTTCTTATCTATCCTCTTAATGGGCTTATATATCACCCCTTTTGATTTATATCCTCATGTAGATACATGTACTAAGGAGAGTAAAAGTTCCAATAAGAAGCTAGAGAAGATGAAATTAAATAAATTTTTATGGTTGATGTTATATTTGTTATGTGTGGTCCTAGTTTTCCCAAGACAATAAACCTTTGGTTCCTCCATGTGTAATACTATTATGTTGTTTATCTTTGAAATGATGTAATAGTAATGTAAGAAAAGGCCGGGTCTCTATATATTCCTTTGAGGGTGATAAAATTGCCCAAGAATGATACTTATCCCAACCTGAAATTACACTTACTATAATTTGAATAATTTTTCTCCATTCATAACTTCTTTATCATAGTATTCAAATGCTCTACATGTTCCCCATTCGTCTTAGAGTATATCATAATATCATCATTAAATACTACCAAAAATTTCTCAATGTAATCTCTAAAGACTCTATTCATTAAGTCCATGAATATTTCTAGAGCATTAGTGAGTCCAAAGGGAATCACTATGAACTCATAATGCTGATACCTAATTTAAAAGGAAGTCTTGGAAATAAAATCTTTCCTCATCATTAATTTATGATATACTGACTGAAAGTACACCTTAGAGAAATACTTGGCCTCATGCAGTTGATCGAACAATTCATCTACCCATGGAAGAGGATAATTTTTATTTATCATTATTTTATTGATATCATGATAATTAATGCAGAGGCGTGTTGATCCATCCTTCTTCTTGATGAAGAGGACTAGTGCACCCCATGGTGAATCACTAAGTCATATAAAACCCTTGTCCATCTTGTATCTTTGTCTTCAACTATTCCAGCTCAATGGTGTATATTTTATAAAGTGTCTTTGATATAGGAAGAGATCCAAGAATAAGTTCAATTGGGAACTCAACTTCTCAGTTAGGAGGAATCCAATAAAATTCCTTAGGGTACACATCAGTATAGTCCCTCATAATGGAAATCTATTCAAGAATGTCTCTCTCCTTTTTCTCAATCATTTGAGATAGATATTCTTGATCATAATGAAATAATAACCACACTTGAGATGATGAATATAAAGAGTATTCATCTTCCTCTTTAAACTTGTACCAAATTGGAGGATTCCTCAAGATGTGAAGTTTGATTCCCCTTTCCCTACAGTTCATGTTGCCTTTGTATAAATATAGTTTATACATGCCCAATATAGAATCAAACTTCACCAAAGGAAGTACGACTATATTTTATGGAAAGTTCAGTCCACAAACATTAACTGGGGAAGACTTATATACTTTATATGAAATAATTTCCCCATTTTAAGTTCCCATAGACAACTCAAACTCTATATTTTGAAGTGGTGTTTGAATTTTTCTACTAGACTAGCAATATATGAAAGAATGCATAGAATAAGAATTAAATAGTATGTTCTATATTCTTCAATAAATAACCAGCATACCTATCACCACCTCATTATTGAGATTCACCTCAATAGTAGTGATAGAAAAATATTTCCCTTTATCATTTGGATTTGGTGGTTATTAATGTTGATTAGATTCAAGGACTTTAGGTTTAGTGCACTGGATTTCATAGTGCCCTTACCACCTACAATTGAAGCATTAGACCTTGGGTGTTGTTCTCCTTTTCTCCACCACATTTTCCATATTCCTCATGTCTATTTGAAATTAATGATCTTGGGGGCCTTCTCTCCAACACTTTAATAATTTCCCCATCCCTTTGACACAATTCCCATTACGCTTTTTCCTATATTTTTTAGATGTGATTAGTTGATATTTCTTTCAACCATTTTCATTATATCCCTAATCTTGATACTCCATCTTTAATTTCTTATCTCCATAACTATGGTACCATTATCCAAACTCCATATCCACTTTGAGATCACATTTAACAACTTCTTCATAACTACCAAATTCTAGAATTTCTAGATCCTTTCGAATGAGTGGAATTAAATCACTAAAGAATCTATATATTTTTCTATCATTAGTGATAACAAAACTCTTGCATACCTTCTAAGCCTTGCAAATTTTTTTATCATAATCCATGACATATTCACCTTTATTTCTCTTCGGGTCTATAAATTCTCTCTCCATCATCATACAAAGAGTTCAAGGGAAATACTTGTTAATAAATATTTTATACAAGTATTATCACTCCATCTCTTCAATTTCATCATTTTACTTGGTGTTCTTAATCAACACCAACCATTTATCGGCCTCTATTCCTAAATGATAAATCACCATAGTCACCTTCTTCATGTCAGAAGACTTAATCACATAAAATATTGTCTCTATTGTGTTGACCCACAGTTTCATGACTAGTAGATTGGACGATCCACTAAATGTTAGTGGTCATTACTACATAAAATACTTGATATCTTGTTTCTACCTCTTAGGTGAATGAGGGAATTAAAAATTATTCAGGTTATTGTTAATAACCTGATATTGTTGGGTAATCATCGCCATAAAATTTTTAACTCCACCTTGAAATGAATTGGGGATATCGTTTGGGAAATCAATGTGTTGTCCCTCACATGGGTTTTTGGCTTGGTTTCCCCTGGTTCCCACCATTTCCTGAAATAGAAAATGTTTTAAAAAAATATAAGTCAATAATTAATGAAAAAATAAATTATTTTTTTATGAAATAAATAGTAAAGGTATATCATGTAAGATCCCTATGTTTATCATTTTTCTAAAAAAATATTATTTGGTTATTACATATACATAATCTCATACTAAATGTTTTCACTAAGGTTGTTAATCCTAATTCCCAAAATAAATAAATTGTGATCTAATACATACTATAGAGACCTTAATTTACTACATTATTGTCACATAATTTTAAATATAATAAACATAAACTTTTTACCAAACTAGGATCCAAGGGTTTCGTGTCTTAGGAAAATTAGGAAAATATAAAACATTTATATAACAATACATAAAGATTATTTAATTCCCTATTCTCTAGCTTCTTTTTTTACCTTAATTTTCTCTTTAGTGCAAGTATTCTCTTGAGGATATACATCAAAAAAAATGGGTGACCTAAAAGCCCAATAAGAGGATGAATAAGTGAAATGAAACATGAGTGAGCATAAAAATCATCATTATAATATAAGAAAAGGACCATCATCATAAACATGAGAGGAAGCATTAGATAAATTCATAGAATATGGCATTACATAAAAAAATAAAACATCATATCATATTATTTGAATACCACACATAGTTGTGAACAAATCTAGCATCATTTTCACCCATAACATATGTTCATAATCATAACATCATCATGATCGTCAACAAATATAGTATAATGTTCATGAATATTACACATTATCTCATCAGATACATCACATTACCCAATTTATTGGAGTGATATATAATTGCAGGAACACATGTCATATCATAACATTTACATAATCATGAATGTCATATAGAATTTATACCAATAGTAGAAATAAAATAACCAATGGAGATGAAATGGGTTTCAAGATAGTTTCATAAAGAATAAATTCATGAATATCCTTGTGGTTACTAGAGTAAAAATGGAGTAAAATAGTTTTTATAAAAATCATCAATATTTAATGAAGAAGAAAAAATATCTAGATAAGTAAAACATGTGTTTTTAGAAAGAAGAGTTCTTTTGGAAAAATATTTTCATTTATCAAAAAATTATATTGGAAGCATGTATATCCTATAAATGAAAAGGGGAGAAAAATGAAATAATATTTTAGTAATATTGAATGAATATCCATGCTAAAATTGGGAACAAAATAGGAAAAACCCAAATAAAAGAAATTGGGTTCAAGAATCCATTTACCTTATATTTGAATGATTTATTTAGTTTAATATCCTGGATAATCAAATTAGATTCATTAATTAATAAATAATGAACCTATTATAAATTTATTTTATTTATTATAATTTTATTAAGTTCTTTTATGGCCATTTTTATGAGTTATATATTTCAATTTCATCGTTCTAAGGGTGTTTTTTTCTTGGTTTTCATGATCGGTTCACTTGTACATATGTATAAGAGTTCTTGTAAAATGAAAATAATTATCTAGAATTGAGATTATATGATATAGATGAACTTAAATAATATTAAATTATCCTATATGTCATTTATTATATGAGGATGAATCATTGTATAAATAGTTAATGAAAATGATTTAATTTATTTTTTTAGATTTTACTACCATTAGGAGCTTATATCATCATGTTTACATATATTGGTTCCAGAACATTATATAACTTATAATATTTATAATAAAATATTATTTAAAAATAATAATGATTTTATTACCATCCTTTATGGTGATGGTGAAAAATGAAAACGCATCGTCTATGGTGGTGGTAAGTTGACACACCAAGGATGATGGTTTCATTTTTAGAATGAAAGGAAAATGGTGGAGATTTGAAGATAAATTATTACATTAACATAATAAAATTATAGTATATAAAAGATATTGGAATTATTATTCCACTTTGATAATTTAACGTGAGGATAGGATAAGAAAATCAATGAAATTGAAAATAAATTAAAAGAAAAAGAAAGAGGATTTTTCTCTTTATTTTCTCCTCTTTAAGAACTCCCTTAGGGAAAAGGGTTTTGTATTTTTATGAGAAAAATGGATCCTAGACATGGGGGTCTTGGGAAGATTATTAGTTTGATATTTTTCAAGAATCAATGCTCAGAATGTTTTAGGAGAAGAAGTGGTGAGGGTGATATTTATAGGGGAGAGGGGGTGTTTCTCATTATTTTATTCATTAGTTTATTATGTTTTCTCAAGAACATGAATAGTTTGAAACTTATAACTAAATATATTAAAATAATTAAGTATAGTTTTATCTTTTGGGCTTACATAAATAATGACTCAAAAATCCCTGTAATTAGCATTTATCATAGATTATTGTATTTTACTATTCACCAAAAATTCATGTTTTTTAGAAAAATGTCAAAAATTCACCCTAACCATTTTTTAAACATGTAGAATTAAAAAATGGAAACTATTTTATGAAAATAATTTTCTAAATATGGGAAATTTAGTTTTTAATTAAAATATTCATTTACATTTAAAATACTGATATTAAAATTATATCTGATTTTATAATAATTTGAAAAAATAATTATAGTCTCATAAAATTATATTATAATCATAAAAAAAATATATTAATTTATAATTATATTTTATGAAAAAAAAAATCTTTTAAATTATTATATTAATTATAAAATTTAAGAAAAAAATTTATGTTTTATAAAATTACCAACACTTAATTAATAATTTTTAAAACATTTATTTACTTATACTATGATATAATTATATAATATTATAATTTATAAGATTCATAAATGTTATTTATAATTTCATAAATGAGTTTAATATTCTATTGGATGAAATATTATTCCTAATGGTCACATTACTATTCCAAATATCATGTTTTTATTCCATTGGTATAGGTTACTTAACTTCTAGAAATACCACTTATTCCATTCATTCTTCATTTTTAAAGTTTTATTTGTGTCCTCTACATGATGTTATGTGATTTATGCTATATAGAATAATTATAATATGGGATTTTCCATTGATAGAATTTTCTGTTGTTATATATTCCATATACTTATGTTATATTTCCATTTTTTTATTATTTCCACATGATTTCATGCCATGGTATCTGTGTTACACTTCCACAATGATCATTGTGTTTTCAAATAGTCTCATTCCATGATCAATGTTGTTCTATCATGTTTTATGATTATATATTATTATCCCACAATCATTTTAGTCATATATTTCTCATATGATCAAGTTTTCTCACAATTTTATAAACTAACCCTTCATGAATGTTTTATAATTTTTCCCTCATAGAGCATTAGAGTTCAGTTCTTATGTTTCTCATTTCCCCCAAGAATTACATAGAGGAAACTATTTATAATTAAGCTGTGTGTAGATAATTTTTTGGGAGATGTTGAATAAATATTGTGTAATAAGAAATTTATGCAAATAATCTCTAGAGATATTAAACCTTTAGGTTTTGGTATTGTTAATTTATTTTTGGGATGTAATATTTAATATTTTAAATTGATGTAAAATATATGATTTTAATTCTCTGGTCATATCAATCAGTATCAGAGTAAGGTTTAGTTATTTTTGTGAATTAGTTTAATAATTATAAGAAAACTCAACATAAAGGAAACTAGGTTGGAAGAAAGGTATCATAGGCTGAAATTAATGGGTTATATATTAAGACATCATAAGGTCAAATTTCTATATGGTAATTTACACGGTTTCTCTTAAGATGGTGTTGTTTATTAATCATGTAAACCCTTTTAGTTTTATTAATGTATGGATCTAGGATAAAATGAGTTAAAAATGGGTGGGATAGATAATATGGTGATTTTACCGATGAAAAACTGAACAACATGGGATTTGGAGTATAAAACATCACGGGGATTATCACACACTTTCTCAAGTGATGAATAATAACAAGAACCATGATGAATTTCAAAATGTTCCAAGGAAGGATAAACTCCACTGATTCCTTCATCGGAAACATACTCCCTTATTTATTAGGACTTCTGATCCACTAGTTTTTGAGAATTAGATCAAAAAAAAGAAAATTTTCTTCTTAAGTACTCAAAATATGGAAATAATTTTTTAGATATTTATCATTTAAAAGGTGAATCTAAATAATGTTGGAATATAATTAAGAATTAAAAAAGGGCATAATTTATATTTATGTAATTATAGGTGTTTAAGAAAGTGTTATTCAATAAATATTTTCTCCAAAATCTTTATTCTAAAATAGAGAGAGACTTCATAGAGCTAAAAAAAGATGGATAAATCTATTGGTACCTATAAAGAAAACTTCACGATACTGAAAGCATACACCACTAGATTTATTATTGATCCTAAAATCAAGATGAATTATTTCATTAGTTTCCCAAGACCAAGTATTTTAAAGGTATTATCTATAATATATTTTAGTATCTATAAATAAAATACAACTATTGGTGTGATGATTTCATCAAGGGTATATAACTCTGCCCTAGTTGAGGTTTGTGGGAAGATACTTTCAAAAAATATAGTTTCTCTTCCCTTGATAAATTTTTTTGTGATACTAGGTATGGATTAGATCTCCCAAAATAGAGTTTATATCAATTTTCATAATAGGGAAATTTTATTTCATGTCAAAAATCACCCCATGATAAAATATATATGTAACTGTAATTATAAACTCCCACTGAAAAAAAAACCCTTAATATAGGTCTTGATATCCAAAAATGAGGCATACTTGTCTCAAATGATTGGGAATTAATTCAATTTGGAATAATTTCAAGTTATGTAGGAATATGTGGATGTATTTTAGGATGAATTATGATGTCTTACCCTAGATTTTGAAGTTGAGTTTTCAATCAAACTAATACATATTTCTATTCCAATATCAATGATACCTTATATTATAGACCCCATTTAATTTAAATAATTAAATAATAAATTTTGGTAGAATATATATAAGGTTTTTATACACCAAAGTGTTTCACAATGGGGTGCATCAGTCCTTTTTTAAAGAAATATTGGTCAATGTGTTTCTGCATTAATTATTGTGGAATTAATAAAATAAAAATCAAGAAAATGTATTTTTCACACCATGTTAAGGATTTATTTTATCAACATAATGAGGAACACACTTCCTAAAGGTGGATCTTTGATATTGATACCATAAATTTTTGAGAAAGAGATATGATATACATGAGGCAATCTTCCCCAAAAGATATGGACATAATGAATTCATTGTTATTCAATTTATAATTAAGAAATTCCCATACTATATTTATGGATTTGATTAATATGGTCTTTATATATTACCTTTAAAGTTTTTTGGTAATATTCATTGATGGTGTTCTCATATATTCTAAGATAAATGAAAAACACAAATGGAATTTTATGATTATACTAAAACCTTATTAAAGGAGAAATTATATTTAATGTTCATTAAGCATGAATTTATGGTATAAAGAGTATCCTCTTTAGGTCATGTTATCATAAAAATGGTATATCAGTGGATGATTTAAATACTGAAGTGGTATAATAAAGGACCAAACTAACCACTATGATAGATATAAATAGTTTTCCAAGATTTTATGGATACTATAAATGTTTTGTGAGAAATTTTTCATGATTTTCAAACCCACTAACTATGTTAAAGTGAAAGGGGGTAAAGTTCCTATATATAGACTAATGTGAATATAGAATAATGAATCTTAAGAAGAGATTGGCACTGCACTTGTACTTAAACTACCTTGTAATGGAAAAGGTTTTGCGATTTATTGTGATTCTTCAAAGATGTGTTTGGGATCAGTATGTATGGAAAATTTCAAGGGGATTTATTATTCCCCAAATCAATTAAATCCCTATAAGAAAAAATATCTAACTCATGATATGGATCTAGACATGGTAATTTTTTTATTAAATATCTCTTGGAATTGTCTCAGTGGTGTAAAGTTTCATACATATACTTATCACAAGATTATAAACTATATATTGACAGAAAAGGAGTTGAACAAGATCCAAAGGAGATGGTTATATTTATTCAAAGACTCTGATTTCTCAATACATTATCATCCGAGGAAGAAAAAAAATTAAGTTGTGCCAATTTGAAAGGATTATGTTACCCTATCCTTGATGAGGATTAAAAGAGACTCGGTCTTCATTGATATGTAATAAATATATATAGAAATCATAAAGGAATGGATAAAATACTACCTTTTATAAATTATTTCTCAAGGATCTATCTTTTTGAAGTTCAAGGAGGGCCAAAAAGATTATAAAAAGATACAGAACAAGGTAGTAAATATTTCTAAGTTTAACCTTGATAAAGATAGAGTTATAAGATTTGAAACCTGAATATATGTTCCATCCATAACAGAACTTAAGGAAGATATTTTAGATGATACACATAGCTCATCATTCTATATTCACCTGATAAGAAAAAAATATGTATAGAGATCTTAAGAAAAAATTATAGTGTGACAAAAAAATAGATAGATTATGGAGAATATATCTCAATGATTTGTATGCTATTATATAAAGGCTTAATTTCAAGAATCTAACGGGATTATACAACCATTACCTATAAAAATACAGAAGAGGGAGAAAATATCCATGGATTTTTCCAGCGGTATTCCTAATACATATTAAGGAAACAATTCCATCTAGGTATTGGTGGGTCGAATTAACATTTGACACACTTCATTATAGTTTAGTACGATTTATCACTTGAAAAACTAGAAAATTCATCCATAAAATAAAAGGTAAGGGTGAATGGGGTATCAATTACAATTGTATCTAATTAGGATTCAAGGTTTAAATAATTTTTTTTGGAAACTTATTTAACAAGTATTGGATATAAATCACTACTTTAGCGTTGTTTTTCATCCTCAAATTGATTGTTAATCTTAAAGGAAAATTCATACTTTGGTAGATATGATAAGATATTTCTCTATATATTTCAACGGAATATAGGATTTGCAAATTATTTTTGTTGAGTTCTCATACAATTATATTTTCCAATCTAGAATCCAAATAGAACCATATGAATCTCTATGTTGGAAGAGATGTGTAACTCCAGTATGTTATGATGAAGTTAGAGAGAGGAATGTTTATGGACTTGATCATGTTTAAGAAATGAAGGAAAAGAATCAAACCCTTTAGTAACATATCAAAGAATTTAAAATTATATAAAAGAGATATGTTGATAATCCTATATAATATATAGAGTTTGAAGTTTGTAGAAAATTATTCTCTTAAAGATCTCCTTGGAATTGGGTTATGAGATTTATGAATTAGGGAAAACTGAGCCCCAGATACATTGGTTTCATCAAGATTCCAAATTGAATAGGAATCTCATATTATCACTTAAAACACATTTCATACCTCTCATAGGTGCATTATGTGTTCTTTGTACCACATTTTAAAAAGTACATACTAGATTTGACACATGTAGTGAACTTGAAAGATGAAAAATAGGAACATAAACTCTCTTATAATGAATAACCTATGGAGATAATAGATCAAATAGAAAACGTTTTTTGAAATAATAACACCCATATGGTTAAAGTTTTATTGTAAAATCATAAGTTTCATAAAGATATATAGGTACCGGAATATTTATTATGAAAAAAATACATTATTTTTCATATATGTAATAAATTTTCATGGGAAAAAATTATTTTAAGGGGTAAAAATGTAACACCCCAAACATATAATACTAAGTTATCTTTAATTATATGTTGTTTATTTAAAACAACATAAAAATTAACATTCACTTATTTAATTAAGGTGTAAAATTATTAAAAAAATGAAATACATTACCAAATAGTAAATCGAAATATAATTCATAAAATTATAAAAGGAATAATACCATAAAAAATATAAATAGAAAAAATATTGAAAAATTATTTATCTCAGTCTACCTTATGGATAATACCACTGATAATAACTATTTAAAGAATAAAAAATATATAAAAATTATAAAAATTCATAGTATTTAAATTGGATAATGATATGGGTTATTTTGACAAGGTAAGTAAGGTGATATATTGGAATAGAATATGACAATTTGAATTGTATGATCATTGGGAATATAAAAACATTTTTCTTATATAACCCTTTAGATTATACGGATAATAATAACATTATTAGACATATGAATAATTAATTAGATAAATTATAAGTAATATTTAAGTAAAATATGATCGTTGTAACATAGCATTTGAATCGGTGCATATAAATAGAAGTAATGGAATTATGAAATCTATATAGAAAGGGGAAGTCATTACATCAAGTAGTATAATTATTTTTTATGAGGATCATTTTACTAAATTTTAAATGGAGGAAGTATCATTAGGGGTTTCCCTAGACCAACCCTTCGATTAACCTTAACCAATATATCGTGAGTGAAATCGACTATGGGAGAAGTCCAAGCTCATCGAAATCACTAGAAGATCGATACTGGATAAATCACCAACCATAATAGCCATAAATTATTACTCAATTATAGGTCTTATGAGTAGTACTATAGGGGAATTTGAATTTATAATAATATAATCAAGTAATTACTAATTTAATAAACAATATATATAATTTTTCATGATTATATATATTTTATACATTTTTCATTTTTATAAAATTTACTTTTAAGCAAGGAATTTAATTAAATAATGTTTTTTTAATATAAATGTATTAAAAATAAAATTAATATTTATTAAACATAATAATTTTAAATAATTTTAAAAAAAATCATGTAATTTTACAAAGATATATTTTTAAGGACTTTTTTATATGTGTAATGTATTTTTATCTTTTTTGTGTTGAATTTTAATATTACAATTAAATTTATCAATTTTAGATTCTAAATATAATAAAATGGAGTTAAAATTTCAAGTCAAAACATTTAAATCAAGTAGAAGGGTTCATATTTTTTTATTAAAAAATAATTGTAATGTTAAATGATTAAACAAGGTAAAAAATAAGTAAAGGGAGGTAAAAATAATGTGGTTTGAATTTTGACAATTAAAATGATATAATATCATTATTTATTTCATTTTTTAGGTTTAGGTGTCAATAATACATGTCTTTCTAACATTTCCTTGCATAACTCTCCCAACTCCCTTGTTATTTCGTCTTTACCCTTCACCTAACTAAAGTTTCTAGAGAAATGCAACCCATTTTCACCAACAAAAGGATCTCTCATAACCCTATCCAAACCATTCATATCATTGAGTTATCTATTAAATATATATGAATTTTTTCTCTCATATATTATTATTTTAATTTTTATATCATTTGGTCAAAATAAGGAGTCCTTAGTCTTTCATTCTGAATGAAGATGTTGTGATGTGGAGCGATTCCATCAGAGTAATTAGTTATTTTTGACACCATTAATTTACTTTATCATATAAAACATTCTTAAATTAAATTCATAAATATAATGATATTATGATAACATCATTATTTTTCTATAAAAAAGATATTATCATAATATAACATTATGTTTTTATTCCTTCATTAGTTTTGAGAAATTATTATTTGGGTTGGTTTTACCATCAACATAAATGATGTTATAATGTTACCATGATGAATGATTAAGATAACATAAATAATGGTAATTTGATGTAATAATTATTAATTTATTATATTTTCATAATTTTTTAATGTTAATATAAATAAATATATTTAATTATAAAATCTACTCTTTTGTATTGAATCGAAATTTACAAAAAAAAATTTCATAACCGCTCTTTGTAAACCATCACCATAACTTCCATAAATGAACACTGGACTTAAAATATATTTGAAAAATAGATATGTATCTTATATAACCATTTTTTAGGCTATTAAAACAAAATCAAGGATCAAGTATAAAAACTGTCATAGTAAAGAAAGCATAGAACAAAAAGGATAGTTAACACCCGAATATTAATTTTAAAAACAATCATTAATAAATTTGTAATAATAAATTATAAATAAATTGAGTTAAGTTAAAGAAATATAAATACTTTTTTATATAGATAAATAATAAACCTAAATTGACTATATATAAAGTTAAATCAAGTCCAAGAAAAATGGAATCCAATGTAATGGTTTTTGTTAACTCAATTTTCTTTTTGTTGGGTCATAATATTTCTTCTTTCACTATATTATTTTAAGTCTATTATATTATTTAATTACTCTATTTAATATGTTGTTTTATCTTTATCTTTTTGGAATTTAAATTTTCCTGCCAAAATATTATTATATAATGGATTTCTTTCTTCATAAAAATATAATTTTGTTAAGAATAATTACCATCCACTCTAGTGGTGATTTCTCTTCAATGCCCTTGTTACTTCTTACCAACACTATTTTCTTTTCTTATTATAAAATAAAAATATCTAATATATTATATACTCTACATATCTATATTTATCTTCTTTTTTAAAAATAAATTTTAAAACACTTTTATAAAAGTGATTTTCCTCTAAAACTTCCTTAAATCCTGAAAAATACTTTCTTTTAACTTTAATATATTTTATATATTTCACCCCATATTTATTTACTTCACATTTATTTATTTAAAGTATTATATTATTTGGGGTTCTTTTAAATTAAATTTTTCAAAAAAATCTCACTTTGTTGAAATTTATTTTTAAAAGTAAGTCATAACTTCATATTTTTATGACAATGTTAAAAATGTTTTTTTAGATCTCTTTTACAATTTCATATAAATTTTAATCTCTATCTTAAAATGATCTATCATATATAGGTTTGTGTATCATGAATATCCATCTAAATAATCTTATTATGTACTTTTGGGTGATTTAATTTTTTGTATCAACCTAACCAATGATTTATTTGTTCTTATGTGACACCATTTGAAAAATATTATGAAACCCATCACACTTTCTTAGGATTCTAATCATGGGATGTATGATTGATTTCATATAGCACAAAAATTTATGTTTTATCATTATGTTAGGGGAGGTTAGGATATAGATTTATAATTCATGAGGTAATATTTTATATGTCATAAGATAATTATGGGGCATGATATTTGATGCTCAACCCACTATAGAACATCGATAGTGATATCCCATGCACTATGTTATTATGGTCTTGGTAGTTAACAAATATATTTTTTTTTTATTCTCATTTTATGCCACATCCCTATGTCACATTTCTATGGTTTATGATTATTGTCACACGATTCCATGCCAAGGTATATGTGTTATACTTCCATGATGATCCTTTTAGGGTCTTATTTTCCTATGTCATGGTCTATGTTGTTATATCAAGTCTTTTTATTATTTATTATGATCCCTTAATCTTTTTAGTTAGATATTTTTACCATGATCATGTTTCCTCACATGCTTATTAACTAAGCCATTATGACCAGTTGATCAATTTTTCCCTTACTGTTTATTTAAGACCACTCCTTATGTTTCCCATTAACCCAAAGAATTGTATACAATAATATTTTCATATGGAGGTATTATATGAATAATTTTGTTGTATATATTGATTAAATAATGTAAAATAATCTATTTATATACATAATATCCAAATACACTAAGCCTTTGGGTTATTTGACTACATGTTTATTTTTGACATGAAATTATTTAAACTATACATGTGTTATGATCACGATATCTAAAGGGTTTAATCTAGTTTAATGATAACAACTAATTAAAAACCCATAACCTCTTTTTGAACAACTTATAATATTAAACAACACACACCCATCAAAAGATAAGATATTATGTTCAACTTGTTTCTATTAGAGATTTTTATTGTCATTAAACTGAACCACAAGGTCAAGCTATCTTTAAAGTTTCTTCTTCCAATTTATATAATTGGGAGATCAGCGGGATTAACTATTCCAAATAATATTAAACTTTAATAATATATATATAAATCCATGGAATCTCTCTAAATACCAGGAAAAACATAATCCTCACATCCATGGAAACTAATTTCTCTATAATTTCCCATTCACCCAAGTTACACTGAGGCATAGTGTTGCCTCATAATTTCTTAAACTAACACCTTGTTGAACATGTTTACTAGATTTTTAATTTTGGATATCTTTTGAAACTCCAGTACCCTTTCCTCTAGAATGATCTAGTTGAAATTCTATTTCAATTTTACATTTTTCACCCATAAGTGAAACATTGGATTCTGAGCCACATGGATTACACTCTAATTGTCACATAATAACACTCCACCTTCATAACACCTTGTGATCTCCTTAAAAAGTACATAAACCGAACCAATTCCATCCTCACTTTGGTTTCATACTTTCACTCAGCTTACATTCTAGAAAAAGTAACAACCATGTGTGGTTTCAACATTCAGCTAACAATCATTCCTCTATAAGTGAATGAAAAACAAATGGTTTTATTCCAGTTTTTTTAATCTTTAGAAAATTAAACTTTATCATAACCCTACAATGGAACATTTTTTATGAATCGAATATTAATCACTTTTAATCCTTTCATATACCTAATGATCCAATTCATAGCCTCTACGTTTTATTACCTGGAATTCACTTGAAATCAACTCAATATCCCACTAAAAATTTAATCTTCAGATGAGTTCACTCTATGGTATACATTAGGCTTCCTACCACTGTTGAAAATGGAACTTTCACTTTATACTTCAACACATCTTCCATTTTTAGTTTTTCTCCTTGGATAACATGAAGTACTTTTCCAAGTGAGTTAAGATAATCTTAAATAATAACATTTTAAACCATTAGTAAATGTTTTAGATGTTTTACCTTTAATATTAAACCAAAGTACCAACTTTCTTATCTTTCTTAATCTTCATCAACAAAATTTTCTTAGCCTGACCAACAACTTTCATCATAGATATTCTAGAAAAATAAAACTTTAATTCTAAAATACTCATAATTTTCCAGCTTTCCAGAAGTATGTCATTCATATACAGTGGAATAAAAGAAACATTCATCATTCAATATATTTTGATAGAAACAGTGATCCATGTTGCACCAAGTGAAACCTTCCTTGACCATGAAAGAATAAAAAATTTTATTCCACTATCTTGATGCATATTTAAAGCTATAAATAATTATATTAATCTTACAAAATAATTCATTGTTCTGATGATCCATTAAACCAACCAACTACTTCATATAATTCTCTTCCATCAAGTCATAATGAAGAAATGTTTTCTTTATAGCCATCGACCCTAAGTGTAGATTATCGTTCGAAACCATGAAGGGACTTGTCTAGATGGTAAAGTTATTAACTACTGGTGAAAAAAAATCTATGAATTCAATCCCTTCAATCTATTAAAATCTCATCACCATTATTCAATCCTTAAAACTATTTTTACCATTAACCTCATCCTTAAAATGTAAAACCTACTTATTCTTTATTTCTTGAATGCTATGAAGACATTTACTCTTTCATCACTAACTCCAACTATTAAAATTTATTTATATTTTCCAATTATTCTAATATTTCAGGTTATAAACCATTCATTAAAAGTAATAAGTTCATGTCCAATCTAAACTTTAAAACTAATTTTATTACTCTAGTAAACCTCCAAAAGTTGACTTGAAACTAAGATACTTATGGTTCTCTATATTCTAGATTCATAAATTAAAAAACTACTCTCTAAACCTAAGAAATCCTAGGGAATTCAGGAATATCTTCCAATAATATATATTCAAGAATTTATGTGCTTCCATATAAAATCTCCGGAACTTTTATCCTTATGGTACATCTAGATAGATAAACATAGACTTGTCCAGTTGATTCTTTAGTCTTGACTTCCTTTATGGTCATGTTATAGTCTTTCTATAATACCTTCTAATTGAAGAGAATGTTATGTATCCCTGTTATCTTTTGTTGATCATCATATTAAATCTAGAATGTAAAATTTCAATCACTATATCCCATAAAGAAACATATATTATACTTTTAATCACTTTCTTCAATATCAATAGAATCAAAATAGATTTAAATGATAGTCTTAAAATTTTTGAGGTGGTTAAATTTCATTAGTTTTCAAAGACATATATACTCTGGAATATCCTTTATTAATGGTGAAAATGGAATTATATTAACAAAATATTCTTTCATGTTCATTACTTCTACCCAACATTCCTTGGGAATTACTAATTGTAACCACATACTTCATTCCTTCTATATTAAAATATGATTCATTTGATCTTATATATATTTCTACAAAGGTGTGCTAGGATTATTCTTCTCCAACATATTCCCCATATTCTACCAAAATATCTAGAAATATCTTCTTCTATACTCACCACTATTTTTGAGTCTTAGGATATTTAAATTTATAATAATTTTACATTATAGACTTAAATTAAATGAAAAATATGAATACATAATACTTTTTATTTAGAAAGTAAACTCATACTATCTTTTTGTATCATCAATGAAATTCATGAAGTTAGGAATCCCTCTATTAGACTGTACTATGCATGGCCTCTAGATATTTGAATAAGAAAATTATAACTTCCAAGTTCAAGAAGTCTATCCACTTATGTTAAATGAAACCATATTCTAATTTCCAAGTATAAAACTCCAAAAAATTCCAAATTTTGTGCGATCAATATTCAATATTCCTTTTGTTATTATAACCTTCATGTTCTTATTACTAATTTTTATTAGACGAAAATTCCATAACTCTGAACTATTAAAAGTTGATACTCATGAAATTATCACTCAATGTGATATTTTAATCAAATATAGGGTACCATATATAAACCCTAAGACCACCACCATATATCATTGAGAAATATTACAAAATATCTTCGTAAATATTATATTAAAACCTTCCTAATAAATTTTTCCTAAAAAATTATAATTCTTTATAGCCCTAGGATATATATCATTTCTTTAATTTTCTTGGGTCAATTGTTTTCCATCTATATGTTGACATCACCGTTCCCCTTGACTTCAACATCCTCATCATCTTCCAAATGAAAATTATTGAATCTTATGGATACATAATTCATTCTACATCATTACTCTTATGTTGAGTGAAATGATGCACCAGAATCCATCACCCATGATTCTACATGAGTATTGAAACATAGTAGAATGTTTTCACTTCCCTCGGGTAAATTAATGTTACTTGAAATTATATAAGTTTTTCTTATGTAGTTCTCTATGTAATTATTTTAATCCATGTTGTGATGTCCTATCTTCCCACACTTATAGAATGTAGGGTCAGGACTATTTGATTTACATCATCTCTTTTCTCACAAACTATCTTCTAAATTATTATGAATTCTCTATTGAGGTTATTGTCGTATTCCTTCATAATTTATCAAATTATAAAGATGTTTTTGTACTTCCATCCATCCGAGTTATTTGTTTGGTATTAGGTTCCTAACATCCTCAAACTCCAAATTAGTTTTTCTAAAAGAACTACTTATGGAAGATACCATCACATACCAACTTTCCTAGAGCAATAATAATAATAGTAGCACTCACAAATCATCTATTAACTTCACATTGATTAATTTAAGCTAATTTCAAATCATGTTTAACTCATTCACATGATCATCCATAGGAATAAATTTTGATAATATCATATTAAACATCCTACACATCATAAACACCTTTTTTAAAGAAGTTGAATTATCATACATGTCCTCCAGATATTTTATATGCTCTATGGTGGAATTCACTTATCAGATTTTAAAGGAAAAATTTCATGCCAGTGACACCCTGATCAGCCCAAGTTTCTTTCTATCCAGTCATTACTGTTTCAATTTCTCCATCTTCTCTACTTCTATCCCATCAATGAAACATTTACATCCATTTGAATGACATAATATTATATCTACATTCTCAGGAATCCAAGATCTATACCATAAAACGTATCTATCTAGAACTTACCTTCTTCTAATTACAAACCTTTTAATAATAACAACCACCCACTAAATAAAAAAACATCTAAAGAAAGATAATGGGAATGTTACATGAGTCTATTTCAAATTTTTTGTTTCTAAGTCTTGAACCAAACATTGGTTCCACTTATTGGAAGTGTACCCCACTAATCCACTAAACTATTCATCATATAATTTTTTTATAATAGTAGAATAAATAACTAGAGATTCCTTGACCAAAATTTATTCCCTTGACATTAATTATATCATAACATCAAAATAATACCTCACCATACTCACCATACTAAGTTAAACATTGAACAAACTCACAAGAAAGACTCACACAAAATAATTTGAGAAATAAATAGACAATGAAAGGACAAAACAATTTTACATGGTTTAAATAATATATCCTACATTCATGGGAGAACACTACATTATTTTCATACCTCTAAAATTTAAAATAATTAAAATCACTTAAGGTCACTAAATTATAATTCACCCTAAATTGAATCATAATATGCATGTAAAAGTGGTTGTGCCCCACCTTTATAGTGGGTCCTAACTAGACATCTAGTTAGACTAACTTTTGATATTTTTGGAATTCCCTATATTGATCATGGTGATTTCTAATATTTTATAGCATGTCCAGCTACAGCCTCTGACTTTTAATGAAAATTGAATGTTATTATTTTTTATCAAATGAGTCTTTCACATAATACCTTTTTTTGTAGATCCATGAGGAGAAGACTTCAGCATTGAATCATCATATCACCCAGTAACAACCTGAACTAACTCACTATAAACAGTAACTGGACTAGTGGTGCCATATGACCTTAGTCATTACTCCTCATACACTAGAGTCTTATAACTAGTAGTGGGGGTATAAGTTGGTACTATTAGGATACTATACCCCATGTATCAAAGAGTTAAATCATGGTTAAATAACTAAATTTCATAGATAAACACATCAGTGTATGCCTAAGTAATTAAATATATCCATAAATAATAAAAGAATGTGAAATTAATGAAAAATAAAATAGACTTTCTATAATAAAAGAAAGACCACCCATTACACTAATCACATACATATAATAGTGAATAAATAAAGGAAAAACTTGAAAAATGGGACATTACCCCAACTCCAAGCCTCAACTCCAATATCCTAGTCCCACTCAAGTTACTTTAACTCAAACACATAGTATCAGGTTGTATCCTAACTGAAACCTACAACCAAGTGATATTTTTCTAAGTTACCCAAGTGTGATTGTTCCCCAACTAGTGTCTAAGTAAACAAATTAGTAGGGAACCACTAATGTAGTCCCATACATAACCGATAATGTAGCTATATGTTCATGTTATGTGATCTGATAAAGTAAATGAGTTCTATAATTAAATAAAAAAATCATAAAAAAAAATACATTTTTTTATGTTGGAATATCTATGATCACATCACGGGGATTGTGTCAACCACAATATCCCAACTTTCATGATGGTGTAATCATATAAACCGGACCAATCTAAATTACTGTTATCAATTATTATGTCAATGGTACCAAACAACCATACCTTCTCCGTTCAATACTGAGGTATCCTTTAGAAAGTCACAATGACTATTCTAACCAGCATAATAGAACCAGGTCTCCCTAATATATAGATAAGTATCATAGACCTCCCTTATGGGAGGTTTATTGGTTAGTGTGTAATAACATAAGTAACATGAACCTCATCTATATGAGTCTTATCAACCAAGGAATCATCCAATAAGTAACATGGACCCACCAACCCCCCCCCCCTTATGGGAGTTTTATCAACTAATTAAAATAAACAATTCCCCATGGAAATTTTCTATTTCATATCAAACTACCCCAAGGGGGTATACCATCTCAAATAATAAAAACACATCCCCCAAGGGAATTTTCTAAACCATTCATAAACATAAATGAAAAATGGGTTGGAAAAACACCTAAACCCACTAACACTACCCATGTCCTATAGATCATAGGTTTAGTAGGGTTCTAAGGTGACACCCACAACTATCTCTACTAAGTAATATAAACATTCTCTAAAGTTTTTGATAACTCTGGGTCACCACTAGGGTCCCCTAGGTAAATACAATTAAGGAACCTTTCTAGGGGTCCTCGATATCAATATCAAGTATCAAGCCTACACCTATCTTTCATGGGGAATCACATCCCTTAGAAACATCATGAATTTAAGATGGAGTCTCATTCCTTAAAAGGTAACCCTCATAGGAAATGTTCTATAGAGATGGATTAGGAGCCATCTCAAAGTATAGGGTTATCCTGGGTCATTCCACTCACCTAACCTAACTCAATAGTCCTAAAAATTCAAAATTATCTCACGAAAAAAATATAATCAAGGATTTATCCATCTATGACTGATTCACAAATATATTTACTTGGATCCATAGTGGACTTTTCATTTTATTTTTCTCATGAAATGAAAATTTAAATTTAAAAAATAGCTATTGCAAAAAATCCATCAAGGTAACATTGCAGAATTTTTGGGTTGGTTGTGCTTTTTGACAAGTAAGGTTTTCATGGTGAATTGTCGAGTTCCAGAGATTTTGTTGACAATCCATGTTGAAAAAGAACGATTCAAAAGGAATGGAATTTCTAGAGGTGGTACAAAAGAATATATACAATGTGGTGTCGTTTTCTAGTGTTTTCCAAATTTTTGGGGTCTAAAATTTGGAATTTTGTGAGCATCCTGAAAAGAGGATTTCCTTAATAGTCTCATAAAAATATAGAAAATGCATGATTTTTGTGAAGATGGGATTCATGAATTGTATTTTTAAAATACATGAAGATTGTTGATGGTGAGCTCTGTGATTGCGACGAGCTTCGTGGATAGTATAGGTGAAGAGAATTGTGTGGGATCATTGCAGCGGTGGCGTAAATGAATTGATAGAATGCTCCATGATTACGACGAGCTCTATGGTCCAAAAATTGTCATGGTGCTTCATGATATAGAGTGAATTTCGGTAAAAGAATTCATATCTTTGAGATTTGAGATGATGTGGTGCAGACTTTGTGCGGAAGGTTCTCGAGTGGGTGAAATCACCTATAAATAGGCTTCAACCCCCTTGAGAAAAAGATATATTTTTTTAGAAAAAATTGCATATATAGAATCACAAAGGAGGTTTGGGGAGGTAGTAATCTTCACAAAAGGAAGGATCATTAAGGTGGAAAATCTAGCTCCATGAAAGAGTTGTGTTCCACGTTGGCTCAGTGAGCTTCATGAAGGAAGACTCTTTGTGATGGCTTGAGCTCTGTGACAACCTAAGCTCTGCGAAGGATTGATATTTTTGAAGGATTGATCTCTGTGAAGTGGTGTTCTCTGCAAATTAGTATTCTCTAAAAAGTAGTGTTCTCTGCAAATAAGTGAGCTCTACAATGTTGTTTGCTTTTCGAAGAAGTTGGGACTTTGTGAAGGCTTGTTTGAGCTTTGCAAAATTGGGAGGTTCGCAAAGTAAGGACCTTTGAAAAGGTATTTCCAAAGTTTGTGGCCTAGTGATCAGTGGAAAATGGGTATTCATCAATGGATGAAATTTGTATTTCAACAGAGCATCTATATACAATAAAGGATGCATTCATTAGAGATAATTAAGGGACCTACAGGTCCAAAAACTGTGAGTGGATCCCTTCTAAAGTAGTGGGAAAAGGAAAAGGAAGAAGGTTATCCTTTCTATCGGTAAAGATTTAGAGAAGGATAAATAGAGAGTGACCATTGTAAAATAATTGATCAGACCCTAAACTTTGTAAAGGTAGTGAACCTAGTCAGAGAAGTGATATAGCATGAAAATTATGGCAATTTTTTTAGTGGATTTGGTACAACGACACATCGTCTTTGTATGCTCCTTGGACGTTTCCCAGTGATTGTGAAGCAAGTAAAATATTGTTTGCATGTGCATTTGCTTTCATGTATTACAATAAAAGCATCATCATCATTATAAAAAGAGGGTAAGAATAAGATTATCATTAGCACATAACTTCAAACAAAGTGAACCTCATAATAAAGAGGTCAAGATCTAGTGGGGTAGGGATAATTTTGAAAAAGAATATCCTTACCCCAAGTCACCCCTATCAGGGTATCAAGGCCTCTTTTTGTCCTAAAAATAACTTTAATTAAGAAAACAATTAAATCAAGGAGGTAAACATCCTCATTGGAAAGCCCACACATACCCTGTATCATAAACAATGTATAAATACCATAGGTAAAGTACACAGACAACCTAACTTATGATGAATCCAAAATAATTTTTAATATCTTAGTTTTATTACTCCACCAAGACTCTTTGAGACCCATCCAACCTTGATTGAACTTGTACCAGCTCATCCAGCCACTTTCATCCCATAAGAGGCCTTAACTTACACTAAGCATCTAGATTAATTAATTATAGCACTTATAATCAATTTATCAATTTTGTTTTACAAATTCATAATTTCTAGAAGCTCATTGGATGATGTTGTCTTGATAAAACTATGAACAACCACCTATAAGAGCTCTGTAGCAGACCCCCAACATCATACAGGGTAAAATCTCTAATAAGAATCAACATTCACACCATTAAATTAATTTAAATTTAATAAAAAACCCTTAAATAAATCCATGGAGAAATTTACCTTTATTGAAATGATAGACGATGATGGGAAGATGTTGTCTTGAGACATCCTATCTTGAGGTTGCATGAAATCATCATCAAAAATGATAAATTTAACAAATATCTAGTAAAATATCCAAAAATACCTAATCCAAATCAGTGTGAATGAGAGTATATGGAATGGAAGAAGGAGGGGAGATTTTTCCTCAATCTATTTAATAAAATTCTCAAGAATAGTTCACCAAATAAGGGTAAAAAGAAAGAGAAATGGGGATATTACCTCCATCCATGCATGTAAGTGGAAGGAAATAAAATGGATTTTTACCCTTTAAAACCCAAGGGGGGAATGTTTCATTTTCCACCTAAAAATTCTCACCATCTAGTTGGGTGCTCCATAGGTTGTCTATTATCCTCTTTCATACACAGGTGGCCTTGTCCAATCACCATCTAGCTAGTGGGTACTAGCTGCTCGCTACCAACAACACAGTCACATTGGGCCGCTTTTGATGCCTCAATAAGTACCCCAACTCCCTCACAAGACTTATTTTACATCTAAATCAAATCCCTTGATAAGATTTAACTATCAAAACCTCATTTCAAAAACTGGTTTCAAATATAACCCCTTTACCAATCCAAATCTCACATTAACTTTGAATTTGAAGAACCATCCATACTCATGGAGTATTACAAACTCCCCACCATAACACTTATTTCGCTTGAGAAGTCTTAATGATCATCCAATTAAATGTCTTAATTCATGATGTTTATCAATTCATATTTGAACTATTATTTTCCATCCAAAAACTCTAAACACAGATCCTTAGAAAAAGTCCAAAAATAGGTGCACCAAGCACCAAAAGTTGATGCAACACCTATAAACATACTAAAACTATCAATTTGGTGCCCGATTACCCCTAGCATAAGAATCAACTCATATGGGCCTATTTCATCCCAATATATTACCCACCATCAAATTTTCCTAACAAAAAAAACTCTTAGTGATCCATAGACCTTCTAAATGAAATAAAAAACTCATTATTCCCAGATACATATTAGAATGCCAATCCAACACTGGTTCCCAAGCTCCTTCCCGATTCCTAATTAAATTAGATGAGTTTTAATTACCAAATAATAAGTCTTAATTATGACAACTCTTCGTCAAAAAGCCTCAGCCGACACTCGAACACACCTATCAAGTCCAAATGGTGAATCTAACATAGTTTCTGGCACATCACATCCAATTAAACACACACAAAAACAGTCATACCTCCTCTATCTTTCTTTTGTCAAAATTTAACATCATCCACTATCAGTACATAACTAGAATACCTGATCTTGATGAACCTAATAATAGAGGAACCTTAATATCATTTGAATCTACTCCCCAAATTCCATACCAGAATATCAGTGGAATTCAATAGTTGGATCCTCAACTAACCACTTTCACTATCATGATCTACCACACCATGAGCATCAATTTTTTACCAATCCAACGATGTTCAGATCACCTTGATACATCTTAATCCAAATACTGAATCTCGCACTCTAATATTCCAAAAAAAATACATTAGGAATTATCTTTCTCATTTTCATCTAATTTCTATTAAGATCATCTACAAATCGGTCTCACAAAGCCACTACCCAAGTTATACTAGGTAATATCACCTGGGACTGATGGAATGATCCCCACCATAGAAGTATCCTTTTCATCACATCACAAGTTCAAATTCATGATCATAAAATCCCATTCCCCATCTATCACAAAACATGACACCTCATGTGACCAAGCTCTCTTATTTTTAAGCACCAACCCAAAATACCAACTCATCACCCATACTCATCCAATGGAAATACCATCCAAAGCATCTGCTGAATCCCAATTAACAATGAGGGTCACTGCCATCAATCATTCTCAGGTGCACTCTACACAATATATACTTACTTATATGGATCCTCAAATGAAACCACAATGGGTTTCCATAAAAAATCATTTATTTCAGTCTTCCAGGTCCATTGTCAAGTTCTATTTTAACCTTAATTACTTTTTCCTATGTATAACTTTGATCAATCAAAGTACCATACCAAATAAAGTCAAGGTTTCACCTCTATCTATAAGGACACATTTATTTACACCATAAGTCATGGGATACAATTCCATTGGGAAATATATTAAAACTCACCAATCCTCAACCCATAATAACTGATGACCAATCCAATATCATCAAGCACTATGTGTTACAATTGTTGGCTACCAGATCTCATATAGACTTAACCAACATTCACTCTCATATCACTTGATCCTAAAGGAAAATTGTATCACTGGCATGTCAATCTCATGGACACCCAGTACCCAGTGTCATCCTAACACCACAACACCTACCCTTGATCCCACTATGCTCCTAATTGAGAATTTAAAATTAGTGGGGTTAAGGAATATCCTTAAAAATCTCAAAACTATAAGTCCTAAAACATAGCTAATCTTTAATTATTTTCTATTAAGGTCCTTAAAAATCACAAAATCTATGGACCATGGCCCCAAATCACTAATAGTTCCCTCACCATGCATGATCTCATCAAGTTGGAAGCATCCCAAAATATCTCATCCAAAATTACTATATTTCACCCATGCGGAAGTCAACCACATTATTTTCCACTATCTGGTGTCATTCTAATCCATAACCATCCACCAATTCTCTCAAATATATAAAAACTCATTCATTAATGATAGGGTAGGAACCCAAAAAACATTCCCTTAGAATCCAATCTCAGTACCATGACACACTAAGGGCCTCACATCTCAAGGTTCTAGAACTCAAAGTTCCATTCTTATAAAACCACTATAAATAATTGTGTTATATTCATAAACCCAATTTCACCTATCATGTATCAATTTTTACTCAAATAATCTAATCATATTTTTAATTATTATGTCATTTACCAACTAAGGATAACCACTCTAGTGGGTCACACTTGATCTTAACACTAGGTAATGGATCACTAAAATGTTGATTCATGTCTCAAAGGTCACTAAGTATCCCACCTAGATTATAAATCAAGTCACTTCTGAATCAAAAACCACAATTTGTCAACTATTCTCCTGTCACAAATGAAACATGGAATCCAACGCCAAAAACCCATCCTAGGATCCTCAATAACACATATGAATCACATGCCAACCCACCAGGATACAAGGGCACCAATCCTCACTAGGAATTCACTTACTGGGTTTCTCTCTTGAGAATAACCATCTCATCTGTCATGTTCTATATATACAACTATTCCTCCCAACATAATCCATATTAAGAAAACTACAATCACTAGATAAATTAAGTAGAATTTCATTCCAAGATATATTAATATTCTATATAGTTTGTTACTAACATTTTCAATAATTGAGACCTAGATAGTAACCAACCTCTAGTGTTCTCCCCACTAAGTCATCATGTGCCTTACTGGCCTACTAGGGTCACTACACCTCCAATGAACACAGAACTTCCTAGCCATAATCAATATAGATCTTCTCACTATAGATCAACATGACCATCCGTCATAAGGAAAAGAATATACCGAAGGAGGTCCAACTGAGTAGAATGTTAGAAAGATATTATATGGGAAAACACCATATGTACTATTTTTCACTTTAAATGAACATATTTAATTAGGGATAATGATCAAAATATAAGGCCCAAGTGACAAAATCTATTGAATGGATTTTTTAAAAAGTTTCAAGATCCAAAAATACAATAAGACATCATCAATATCAGACGTAACATGCATCACATGAGTTGAAAATCAATCAATAGTAAAATCACATACTAAGAAAATTAATATTAAACCCCTTGAAACAAGGAATTCCTACCAAAATAGGTGATCATAACACATCATCCTAATAAATATCATGAGATCCAACACATTACTATATCTCTTATATATCATGTCCTAGATAGTAATATATATTAAATATATCTGATACCACTTTGTAACATCATGGACTAGATTACTCTGACTAGTAACAAGACTAGTGGCACCATGTGACCTTAGGCATGCCTCCTCATACACTAGAGGCTTAGGACTAGAAGCAGAGATTTATGTTGGTAAAATAAGGATACTATAACCACTGTATAAAAGGTGTAATCATGGTTAAATAAAAAAATATCATTTATAAAAACATCATAGTACACATAATTTATTAAATATATCCATAAATAATAAAAGAATGTGGAATAAATACAAAATCAAATGGTCTTTCTAGAATATAAGATATATAAACCACTAGGATGGCCACATACATAAACAAGTGAATAAATAAATAAAATAAAACTAGAAAAATAGGTATTCCCCCCAAATCCCGGACTCTCATAAAATCTTCTAGTCCCACTAGAGATCCTCTAGTTTGAACACATTGTATTGAGCTCCAGCCTAACCTAAATCTACAACCAAGTGAGAATATTCTCAATTACCCAAGTAGAACGGTGACCCAAGTAGGGTGTGAGTACAAAACTCAATATAGAACCACTAACATGGTCTCATACATAATTGGAAATATAGTGATATGTGCATGTGACATGCTTTGATAAATTAAAAAATTGTTGTAAATAAATAAATAAAACCACCAACAATACCTATTTAGCATGATGCTTGAATTAATGTGATCAAAATATAGGGAAAATTACAACCACAGTATCTAAACCATCTTGAGGGAAAAAGCATATAACTCAGGATAAGACTAATAATCATCATTGATCCTCAGGTCTATGACCCTGATCAACCATACTTGCTTCAGTGGGTGTCATTTTTTCTTCAATCACACTATAATCGTTGTTCCAACTGGAATAATAGACTTAGGTATCCCTAATATAAAAATAAGTATAATGGGCTTCCCTTACGGGTATTTTATCATCCATGGTATAATCCCATAATTAACACAGACCTCCCCTATGGGAGTTATCTCATCCATGGAATAATCATATAAGTAACAAAGACTTCCATTATGGGATTTTTCTCATAAAATTAAGAAACCACTAACCCATGCTTGTTTTCCATTTTATATCAAACCACCCTAATTCAATAAACCATATAAACTAATAAAATCACAACGCTAAATTTTTTTAAGAACTATTCATAAACATAAATAAAATAAGTTTTTCTCAAACACATGAACCTTACAATATTATCTATGGACAATCATCTCACAATTATGGTACATGTTCTAAAGTGATACTTGTATCCATCTCTACAAAGTCCAATACACATCCTCTCAAGGTTGGGAAAACAATAGATCACCCACTAAGGTCCCCCAGGTTAATATAATCAAGGAACCCTATTAGAGGTCTTCAATATCAATATACAGTCTTGGTTCTATACCCATACATCTAATTGAATCGTGTCCCTGAGAAACATCATAAATATAACATGGCCTCTCATTCCTCACAATGCTTGATTCATCATAAATAGTCTAGAGATATTGTTAAGACATAATCTTGATGTCCATGGGAATTTGAGGTTAACCAACTAACCCAACCCAACTCATCATGCCTAACAGATATAAGGTAACTAAGGGAAAGTCAATAATCAAGGCCTTTTCCATTTTCAGCTTAGTTATAGAGAAACTTTTCATGGTCCACAATGTCCTTTTCACTTTATTCATCACCTGACATCTCATTTTAAATTAAAAATTTAACATTAATTAATAAAAAAATTAAATTGAACAAGACAAAAATCTTAATGGTGAGACCACACATGCCATGTACAATAAAAATACATATAAATTCCACAAGGAAAGTATGAAAACCACCTACATCATGATGAACCCAAAACTATTTTTAAAGTCTCTATTTAGAATCTCCACCTTGGATCATTGAGACCCATCCAAGACCAACTGATCTCATTCTAGATCATCTTCCACCACCAGTCCACAGGAGGCCCCAAATCACATATAACAATACATATTAAATAATTATATCATTTATAATCAATTTCTCAATTTATATTAAAAAAAATTAAAGCTCTATGTATGGCCTCGTCACACCAAAATTGTGACCAACCACCTATGGGAGTTCTGCAGTTTACCCCTATGATCATCCCAGGTAAAATCCCTAACAAGTGTCACCATTAACCCCATTAAATTAAATTAAATTAAAGGAAAAACCTTAAATAAATCCAAGGTGTGACTTAGTTTTTCAAGAATAATGGATGATGACATGTGGATGATTTCTGAGGAAATCTCCTCCATATGCTGCATGAAAACCCCATAAAATGAGTGATTTATCCATTCTCTATTGAAATTGACATAAAATCCCTAAACAAAATCAATCCCAAATCAGTGATAAAGAGGAATAAGATGAAATAAAATGAGGGGATCCCATACCTAGATCTTCTGAAGAAAACATCTAAGAACATGTCCGAAATCAAGGGGAAGAATAAAGGTAAAGCGAAGAATTCCCTCCAGCCATACCCACAAGAGGTATGAAATAAATGGAGGATTACCCTTTAAAACTTGTGGGGAATGTGTAATTTGACACCATAAAATCTGTATCATCCACTTGGAAGCTCTAGATAGCCACCATCTAGTTGATGTTTCTTCAGGGGCTAGATGGTGACTGCATGATACTCATTACCAGTATCTTATCCACCCTGGTCCACCTCTAATGCATCCCTGATCACCTCATATCCCTCAAAAGACACATTTAATCTTTGAAACCCCTCTTATGTGTTTCTACAACTATTATAACCTCATTTTGAAACCTATTTTTCAATATGACCCCTCCACCAATTCAAAACTAAAATTTCCTATTAATTTAAACACCCATGTGTACTCACGGGGTATTACACACCCAATTTTGAACCCATAACATACATTCACAAAAATATTAAACTAATGACTAGTACATACCCATTAGAAGATAGTATCTTCTTATCAACCTACCTCTATTAGAGAATTTTGTTGTCATTACTCTAAATTTTAATTCTAATATCTCTACTGGAGTTTGTTCTTATAGTTTATTAAATTGAAACCTGAGTTTCCCTCATCATTCCAAACATCTACATAAAGGAGTTGGATGAAATTAATTAATTTAAATATGCAAAGGATAAAGAATAAATATTATGTATCATTTTTACTTTATATAGGAATGGTTATAAATAAAATTAAAACATGTCGACACTCGATGGTCAAGATGGTTAGACCCCCCCCCCCTAAGGATTGGTTTAGCCCTATCTTGGCTAAGTTTAAATATTAATGGACAAACGTCCCATGGTGATCTAAATAACTCATAGTCCCTACCCAATTAATTATTCATGCTAGAAATTCTACATGTAAATATTATTTACCCACATGAACATCGTGGGATGTATAGGAATTTATCCATACCTATGCACTGGATAAATACCATGAGAAATGGTTCACAAATCAGGGAGCCATTCCTTTTTCCCACATCACATGACATTAGGCCATGTGAAAGATACCCACAATCGAAACAACTACCACACACACACCTAAACATGAGATGACCACCACAATATCTTCCTCACATATCATTTACTCTCAGTCATATCATTTCCACCTATGTAGTCAAATCATAATAGAGGGATGAAAGTTATCCCAACTAGAATTTGATCCCCCAAAGGTGAATATGTTATTATTAAAAATGGTTTTTATCAATAATGGATATTGTGTTTTGAAACATATAGTCATATTTGATCCAATTATATGGTTTTATAAGGATACATATATAAATAAATTTTTCTAGGATAAAATTATTTCAGATAATGGGATAGTTAAAATATAAGGGAATGAGTTTCCTCCAACCATCAATCATATATTTTAATGAAATAATTATTTACAGAAAAATTTTCCAAACACATAAAATATCAAATGATATATAATAGTTAATATTTTTTTTATTAAATATTTATACTAAATAAATTTTGTGTTATTTTATGAACACAAGGATGTTTTTAAATGTTAACATGATATTTTTGATAAAATATATTTTATAAGAGGAATGTAGGGGTATATTTGGGCTAAGAGAAGTTCAAAAGTTAACAAATAAAATATTATACCTGTCAAATTCAAATTTAATGAGACTTTAGTATCATATAGAGTTTCAAGTATGTGGGTAAATACATTAATGTACAGATCATTATTTTTTAGAAAAATAATATCAAAAAAAATTAAATAAAGGAATGGTGATGGTGATGAACTTAAAAAAATTTATAAGTAGACAATATAAGTTATTAACATACTAATATTATTGTAAAGTAAAGAATTTTTAATTTTTTATGGATTTTAAAATCAGTAATATAATTCATAATATCACCATTATTCATACTTGATATCTTTATAGATGTTACTCAATAAAGAGTTTATTATGAGGTCTTTATGAGATGGTCACGTAGATATATGGTAGGAATAACATTGAGATATAATGAGTTTGAAAAAACCTAAAATCCAACAAGCATAAGGAATCCTGGCCTTCTTTCATATGAGATATGAGTCTAGAACTTATGTATTATTTTTTAGTATGTTCTTAATGGATATTGAGAATACTATAAAATGTATTATTTTATACACAGGGCATATCCACTTTAGAATTTTTATGTTGGATACATTTGACACATGAAATGAATAATAATTAACCTTTAAAAGTATTAATTTGAGTAATCCTTAATGTATGATTATCATATAGTATTATAATCAAAATTGAAACATTAAGGTTATCATGATTTAGATTCATATCAAGAAAAATATATACTCATGATAATAAAAACAATTTTTTTGTAATGGGTGTCCCATGAAGTATACCACATGAAATATGAAAAATTATGTCATTGGTAGACTAAGGGTTCATTATTCATATTTAGATTTCCCAATTACCTAATATTATACAAGAAACTGAGAATAATAACCTTCATAATTTTATACATTTCTTAAACTAACCATGAGGATGAGATAATCAGGGGTGGTTGGATATGTTTTTGATCATGTCATTTGTTAAGTTTAATCAAGGAAGAATTTTTCTTCTTGTATTAAGAACATGGTATTTGAGCCTCAATTAATATATAATAAAGGATTGTACAACTATATCTTAGTAAGGGACATGTGATTTACTTATCCATTGAATAAGGTAATGTGATCTACTAATCCATTGGGTTGAATCATATGTAATGTGTTCGTCTATTTTCTAAAATTACACTTTGATAATTGAGAATGTATTAGTAACAATACAGGACTAATAGACTTCATGTCTCATAGTTACTTTTTATCTTGGAGAAATTTATTATATGAAAAAATTTATTCCTGCATATGATATAGTTGGAGAAAATAGGAATTGAGATATACATTTTTGACTAAGATTATTCCAAATAACATCGAAAATTTATTAGCATTAATTTTTTTTCAAATTCTACCATTTTTTAAAATTTAGGAATTCAATAATTCATATTTTTTTGATGTTATAAATTCTAGTGGGGCCACACTTTTTGGTTAACTTAATGGATATTTAGTTTTATAATACATAGAAAGGTCCACTAAAAATCGTTTTTAGTTTATCAAAAAATATTTTTGATAGATATTAACAAAGTATTGGATTTTATGTGACACACTCTAAAGTTAATTATATATTTCCAAAAGTGTTTTGAATGATATCCAAAAAAATTGGATATGGTTTCACAAGATATTGTATATGATACAATTTAAGGTTAAATGTAACAAATTCCATTAGTCTATAGTATAAATGGGAGATTTAAAGAGATAGTACCTAAAGTAAATATATATAATATAAAGTCTCAACTATATTGTTTTATAGGATATCAATATGTTGTACGGTATGAAATTTTGAAAAACAAGGAATAATGTATGCCTTTATATGGGTAAATTTTAAGGAAAGATATATGGATATCATTCCACTGCAAAACTTTTCATATTTTATGGTATGATTATACTATAAAATGATATCATAAATTTAAATCCATGTATCTATATAAGGTATAAATTCCTTTAATATTTTAAAAAACCATGTGTATTATCATGGTTTTTGGTTATTGGGGGTGTTGGTTGGTGCCCAAATGTTAGTTTCTGGAGTTGTAACTGGTTTTAGGATGGAATCCAGCTATTGGTTAAGGGTTATGTCACACCAATAGGAGGTTGTATCATGATGAGGGGATAGATAATGTTAATTTTATTAGAGTCTAGGGAGACCATTTAGTAGTGTAAGTCTTTTCAGCATATAACATTTTGTCTAAGATTAACCATTTTAGTGAAGGTGGTTGATCACACTACAACATATTTGGGTTGCACCTTTAATCCCTAACTAGTAGAGGAGTCTTTCATAGTGAAGTGTGTGTTTATTCCATGAATACCTAGTCTTGGGTTTTATGGTTATTTATTATATGGGAGAACTATATTGTGACCCTAAGTTCTATGTCACATTTCAACCCTAGATAGGGACATTGCATTGGGGATCATATGGTAACATTGTAATGTACTCATCAGAATATTTTAAAAAAATGATTAAATGGGTTTGAAATGATCGATTTTGTTGATATGGATTTCTATCCATTTCCACATGCTATGGATGAACTCCCATCCTACTTGGTTCTTTCTTCTCTCTGAGATATTTCTCACACATTCAGGCTCATATTGGAGTGTTTTCTATCTAGGCTGATAGCTAGAGGTAAATATATAACTCCTCATTTATTTTTTTCTATTTCTTCTATTATATTATAATTTTCCATTAGTTATGATAAAAATTGGGGGGTTTCATCAGATTTTTTGATTCATACCATTTAGAGATGATTTTTCCATTGGTCATCAGTGACTGGGATTCCATTAGACTGATGTAGGTGGTCCCTTACCACCCCTTACAATTTATTCTCATTTTGAGAAATATGTGATGTGTGGTCTCACCACCCATATCTGATTAACCCTCAATTGACTTGATTCATTTTTCCATGAAAGAATTAATCTAGGTAATGATCACTAGGTATATAATAGCCCATAAACGATTATTCTTTTATTCCTCGACCACCAATGGTCTTAGGCTTAATGTACGTCATGCTATGATTATACTCAAAAACCTTTGGAGGCTTCCTAGAGTTATATAATTATATAATGGACCTATATTAGTTTCCTTAAATTCTTTGAACTTAGGATACGTGGGAAATTTGGAAATTTTATTATGAGGATCTACCATTATAGAAATTATATGTTGACATATCTATCTTTGACTAGTTTATGGAATTGAATGGTGTGGGTGCACCTCCCCATTAACTTGAGCATGCTAGGATTGATTATTAATTGGGGTGAGACATATTATTTAGTCATGAATGTGAGTACTAAATTATATTTATTTTAGTTTGTGTTGGATGATATACTAATATTTAAATTTATTTATTATATTATATTGATAATAAGTTTTTATAGCATGTTTTTGTGAGGTATATGTGACGAGGTGCCCTTTATTATTAATATCAGTTATCTTTGGGACATAATGCCTATTTATTTAATTTTGGTTGTGATGATGGGTGCTATTATTAATATGATTATGTTTATGATTGGGAAATCTTGCCTATTATAATAGGATAGAATTCCCATGTGGCCATAATGATGATGGTGATGAGATGTTTTCTGTTGTGATTTTTTATTACCCTTGGAAGTGAGTCACACTACCCATTGTGTGGGACTTTCAAGGAGGGGATAAGATTATCATAAAAGAATAGTAACTATGGGATGTTATATCTAGTTATTTGTTATTTCACTTGTAGAAAATACATAATACCCAAGGTGTGATGCTTTTGGGGTAGTGTATGGGATTCCCATAAGAGAATCATTATTTTTCATATGTTATGGCATCTCCCTTATGAGGTTTCATGGGAAAATAGATGTTATTCTCTATTAAAATTACACCTATGGATAGGGATTTTACATATACTCCTTATGATTATGTCAGGACATGATTCTGGCTATTATAGTACTGTATGGGGAAGTTATACCCATTTGGTTCATGTTACTGAGAAATTATACCCACCATTAAGAACTATTATAGGGATTTACTACCCATTTATATAACTGGGTTCTTGGGATGTTTCTCCCATATAGTGTCTATTATATTATTTTGGGACATAATAATTAATTTTTATCTTTTAAACTATGATGGTATTGCATTCTCATTGTTATGAATTGGGATGTGATACACAGTTGATAGTTATGGGGTCTGTTCATAGATACCCCGACACTAGTCGGATCAGGTAGGGTCACACTCTGGTGGAAGTATAGAACTAGTGTTTTTGACTTATTTATTATCTTTTAAACTACTTTTGATTTATTTATTTATGATAATATCACACTATACAAGAACTATAATGTAATGACCCTAACATTTATGAATAAAATTCCATTTTCGATTGAATTAAATACACTATTATGTAATGTTGTTATAGAAAACACATCAACTTATTTGGTTATATCCTATTAGATTTAAAAGGCCACTAAGAATCATGGCCATTGATAATATATCCATTGAAAAGTGATCATATGACTAGTATATATTAAGGGTTGTGATAAATCTAATTGACATAGAAAAAAGAATTGATGGCCTCGACTGGTTGGAGCATATCCTATTCTATTTATTAATTCTTATAAGGGATATAACATCACGGGGAATTACCCTTGAACAATCCCAATATGATATTCAATAAATAAAGAATGAGAAAAACCAATTATGGGAGAATTTAAATTTTATTAAGATCATGAACAAAACCATGTTCTCCAAACCACCCTAAGAGAATCTCATTATCGCACACCATACCATTAGGGTGTTCGCTGCTGTAATAAGGGATTAGGTATATATACACTAAAATTATAAATATTTATATTTTATTTTCATTACAATACTTATTATTTTTATTCCTTATTATTTTTACTTTATTAATGTTTAAGTAATGAGTTTGATAAAATTTAGATTCTAATAAGACACAACTCGAAATATATTTTTGGGTAATATGAAATTTCAATTAAATCATTTCCATTTTATGAATTCATGAATTTTTTAAATAAATGATATTTTATTAAAATATTATTAAATATTATATATTATATATAAATCATAATATAATTTTTTGAAGTGAAAATTTAATTTTTATAAAGGTTAGAAAAATGTTATTTTCAAAAAACTAGTATTTCTCATTAAATAGTGATTTTAATTGGAAAGTGTAATTTATCATATTTGGAGAATTTGTTTTATAAAATAAATATTTTTTTGGAATCATCATGTTCAAATTACCCAATAGTTAATTTTTTATAATTTTCTAAGACAATCAAATTTTCAAATACAAATTAAATATAATATAAATATAAAGTGTTTATTAGGACATCGCACTAACCCAAAAATGAAATAATATTTTCCATAAATAGAATAAATGAAAAAATATATATTTAAAATTTAAAATAATTTGTTTCTCAGGTTATTTGATTAATTATATAAACCCTTTATGAATACTTCACAACCTATATTATATTTTAATGTTTTAAAAATTATTTTTAAATATAACTCACTTATATGTAACTAAAGCTATTATTTTAATGTAACAGGTTAATAGAATTATGAAATAATGAAATCCAATACGCTTTGTTAGAAACCATGTGCAAAAAAATGGGAAGGGTTTTTGTTTTGATTATTTTATCATATATAGTCCAAATCCTATGTTTGGAAAATAATAAAGAACTCCCCTCTCTTTTCCTATATAAATAAACCCAATATACCATTACTCTTTAGTCCTTTATAGAATAACTATAGGCTCAGATTTCCTCTCAATATACCTCTCATGGTTCCCCCAAGCTTTCAATAAGCTCCTCTAAATAATTTGTAAACACTCTCTCAAGGTTAGGGACCTCCCTCTCTTCTTTTCTATTCAAGAACCTTATTTGTATTTAGTCTTTTGAATTTCAACTGGTTAAGTTGTATTGCATTTGTAAATGTAAATTTATAGTCAAATTTATGTTATTATAATTAAATATAATTTATCCCCTCTCATTATAATCTTTACTTTACGTCATTAATATGCCAAAGTAAGGGATCCTCTCCAACAACTCTTCATTCAAGAACCTTATTTATGTATTGCCATTTCTATTTCAATTACTATTAGAGGTATATGATTTTAAACATAATAAATACTGAACTAATGGTCTATAAGAAATTATAGACCAATTTAACTCACATTAATCCCTACCAAGATTCATTATGTACCCCTATTATGCTGCATAAATTATTCTGCGATTTTTTCATGACCAACCATTGTATTGTAAATACCATCAAAATTTTCAATCAAGGGTACTCACCTATACATAGATATACTTATTTTATTTGGGACTTAAATGTATTTATTCTAAACTACTTAATCAGGGTATTACTTTTGATGAAATATTATCCTATATTTAATGATCTATGTGGCACACTTATGCATATACATGATATGAATCCAATGGGTAAACCTATAATTATATAGTGCTATAATGCATTAGGTAATGTTTTAGTGTCATGAGAAATAATTTATGGGATTATGGAGTAAAAGTAATTCATTATGATCCGTTTACACTATGTTATGATTAATTTGTGGTTAACCTTGACCTGTGTTTATGATTTCTTGTTTAATGTTATTTCCACATTCCGTTATTGCCTTTATGCTATCATGTTGTATCATTCCTAATTATTCAATATTATGATTATCACCACTTTTATGTCCCATTTAAATTCCTATTTACTAAAATTTAATACTTTCATCATGTTAATCTTTTTTCCCTTACTATGCTTTATAGCTCACCCCACTCTTATTTAGGTCCCTAGGTTATCCTGTGCAGTTTTAAGAGCAATGGAATTGAAAAGTATTTTAAGGAAGTTTTAATTAATTTTTTTATCCATATGTCAAGTTGGGGTGATATGTACCTAATTTACCAAATTCACTAGTCTTTACACTCTTTTGGGTTGTACAGAGTATTTTTTTATGTAATAAATCATGAAATAAATTATATTAAAGATATTAGTTGTCATAGTTGGTATCAGAGAAAATCCTAGTTATTTTTGGGATTAGGATTATAAAAAATTAGAAAACACCTTATGGATAATACTAAACATAGGAAAAAATCCCTAAATTTTGATAAATTATAGAGTATGTGGTTTCTAATAAAACACATCTCTGTATAGATACTACAATTGGATGTGGCACTAGCATAGATGTATCTAGGGGTAACAACCTCAAAAAAAGTGTATTAAACTAGACTTGATTGTGAACTAGTGCATAACAGTGAGCCTTTATACACACCTAGTTTGAAACTCCTAGGGGATACAATATATTTTAATCAAAATCTCATTACAAACCATTGTTAAGGGAAAAAATGTCGATAAGATTTTATATTTGGAAATATGTCAAGGATCACTTAGATTTAAGCCTAGAAATTCATATGTTAAGGAATATAACTTATATATGAGTTATCCCTTTAATTTTTAGATATTACCATTTATTTGTTTTAAAGTGTAAAAATAATCATTGCTAATTTTCCATTATTCTAGTCAATTGCCGTAAATTGGTATAACTGATTTGACAACCAATTTAATGGGAATTGTGATAAATGTCCCAATGAGATGCCTCGCATGGTGGGATATTAATTATTATATCTTGTGATTATGCCAAACCGTCTATAAAAAATTATAATTAACAAATAAAATATATTTCAATGTCCAAACACATCAATGAATATGAGAAAGGCATCTCACATAATTTCATATGATGAAGGTGATAAAGGAAAGAAGACCCAATTTCCTTTGTTAAAAAAATGTGGAAAGATGAACCAAGGGAAATGTCATAAAGGAACTAGTAGATGTATTAAGTGTGTAAAAATATAGCATAAATTAGTCAATTTCCATAAAAAATAATTAACATGATCAATGGAAATAAATTTCAGTCCAAGGTACAACTAATGGTTCTATGTTATAAATTTACAGAATTTTGGAATTTTCTAATCAAATTCTCTAGTATAAGGTTTGATAAGAATGATGAGAACCAAAAATATCCAATACCACGGGAACAAAGATATTATAATATTGAGATGGATCATTATAACTGAAAAAAATTGACCTATACTTTATACATGTGTATGTCTGGTTGTGTTTCAATTAATACCATATTAGCGTATCTTGTAATTTTTCTGAGCACACTGAGTCACCTCCCTAAATTATGTGATATCATCAAGAAAAACTTATGTGATTATTTTATCAAAAGCTAATGTTTATTGGAAATGTTATTATTGAAAATATTACCAATCTACCTTTAGTGTAATTTGATGTTACCCTAGTTATTGAATGGTTTTCCTTTTTATAAATCCAAAAAAAATAATTGAGATAAGGAAATAACCCTTTGTATAAAAAATAAACCTCTTATTCAATAAAAGTTAAAAGAGGAGGATGAATCATCTTTGGTATCATAATATTAATCATGGATATTATTTCCCTACGAGTAATCATGTCTACATAAAATTATTGAGAATAAAGAAAAGATCAACCTAGAATAAATGTCCATTGTGAGGGAATTCGCTGATGTGTTTACTAGATAATTTTATGGTCTTCCTCCTAGACAAAAGGTTATGTTCTAAATAACACATATAAAGAGTCCAATTAAAATTATTGGGAAATGTTATCATAAGAAAGGGGATATATATGGATCCTTTAAAAATGCATATGGTTGGAGACTGGCCTAGATAAGCCTCTGTGATGTAAATCCATAATTTCCTCAGATTAGTAGGGTATTATCATAAATTTTTGAGAAAATTATTATGATTTCCAATCCCCCTAACCAAGATAACTCAGAAAGGAGTCATGTTTTTCTAGAATAAATAATTTAAGGTAAGTTTTAAAGATATTAAGAAGAGGATAATAATTGCACCTGTAATCACATTACCCACCAATGGGGAAGCATTTTTTATCTACATTAATGCATATAAAAAGGTATTGAGTTGTTTTCTCATGATAAATGAAAATTTAATAGATTATTACTCTTACAAAGTAAATGTCCATGAATATAAGTTCCCAAATAATGATCAATAATTTTCTATAGTATTATTCATATTAAATATTTTTAATCATTATATCTATGTGGAGAAGTTTGAAATGTACATAGATTAGAAATGACTCAATTATATATTCACACAAAATGTGATTAATATGCACCAATAGAGGTGGTTATAGCTTCTCTATCCATGGTAAGGATTTCAAGGGATCCAACACCTTTCCCTAGTAGAGTTCTAATATAAAAATGGTTTTAATTATAGCATTCAAATGTAACCTTACGGGGATATGTATGGGAACTCATGACGGACTCCAACATGTTGGGATTAATTCAGAGAGTGAAATCTTATGGGATATAAACTTATGCAAGAGATGATAAAGAAGGTTCAAACCATTCAGAATCACATGAAATCTTTACAAAGTAGATAGAAAATATGTACACACAATCACTTATAAGACATGCAGTTTGAGGTCAAGGAATAATTTTTCATTTGTATATATCCATGAAAGAAATTAATGATATTTGGGAAGATGGTAAACCTTATTCCAAGATAAGTTATCCCCTTTTAGAACTTTGATTTAATCAAAGTGGTGGCCTATCGACTTGCACAGTTACCTAACCTATCTCAATTATATGATGTGTTCCAGGTATCCATCCATATAAAGTACATACACAAACCCTAAAATGTACTAAACTCATAGGTTGTATCATTGAACAATGTTATTTAATATGATGATGAACTATTGAAAATCATATATCATATAGAGAATTTTCTATTAAATAAGACAACTTATCTGATTAAAGTGTTGTGAAAAAACAAAAGTTTGAGGAAGCATCATGGGAACCAGAAGAGGAAATTAGACATATATACATTCATTTATTTTAGTGTATAAAATTAAAAAATTTATGTAGAAATTTATAAATGGTACAATAATGAAATTACCTAGAAATTTATAAATAAATTCCCTTTGTGATTGAATTAAATTCCTATTATGTAATATGGTTATATAAAAAAATGCACTTATTGGGTTATATCCATTTATAATTAAAAATCCATTAACAATCATGATCATTAATAATATATTAATTTGATAGTGATAATATGATAAGTATATATTATGGGTTATGATAAATCCTATTGACACAGATAAAATAATTCATGGTCTCTCCCTATAGGATAGTACCCTATGAAGCCCATTTATAAATGATTATAAGGGAGATAACATCACTGGGATATTCCATTAACCAATCCCAAGACAAGATAAAATAACTAAATCATGGTAAAAACCAATTATGGTATAATTTCAAGCTCATAAAGATCATGACCCAACCCATTGTTTTCAAACCACCTCGTGAGAATCTCATTGTCGTACACCTTACCCATAGGAAATTCACTGGTGTAATAAGGGGTAATGTATCTCGACACTAATAGTATGAATATGTATATTTTATTTTCAATAAAAAAAATTATTATATTCATTCCTTATTTTTTTTACTTTTATAAATGACTAAGTAATGAGTTTTATAAAAATTAAATTTTAATATGGAAAAACTTGAATTGTAATATTGGGTAATATGCAATTTCAATTAAGACATTAATTTTGATGAATTCATGAGTTTTTGAAATAAAATATGTTATAATAAAATATTATTCACTATTATATAATAAATATAATTTATAATATAATTTTATGATTTCAAAATATAATTTTTATAATGGTCATAGAACTCTTCTTGTCAAAAAAATAAATATTTTTTTAATAAATGGAAATATTAATTTAAAAGTGTAATTTCTTATATTTATAGAATTATTTTGATAAAATAAATATTATTTTCGGAATATTTACATCAAAATTATCCAACTGTTAATTTTTCATAATTTTCGTAGATGGTCAAATTTTCAGGTAAAAATAAAAAGCGGTATAAATATATAGTATGTATTATGACATGATAATAACCTAAAAGTGATGTAATATGTTCTATAAAATGTATCCAGGACTAAATATATATTTCCCATTTAAAATAATGAATGTAGGTTAATTTATTAATTTAATAAACCCTTTATAAATCCTCCAAAACCTATATTATCTTTTAAGGTTTTAAAATCAATTCTTTGTAAACATGACTCACTTCCCAATCACCAAGTGAAATATTTTAATATGATCAGTTAATTTACTTATAAAATAATAAAAACAACACCTATTTGGTGGAAACAATGGGAAAACCATGGGATGGTTTGTGGTTTTGATTAATTTATTATGTAGAATTCAAAACCTATGTTTGGAAAATAATAAAAAAACTCCCATCTATTTTCATATCTAAACCGACCCAATATCCCATTGCTCTTCAATAAAAAACCTTTTTAGCATGACTATACTCTTCCATTTACTTTTTATATCCTTCCCAAGGTTACCCTAATCACTCAGTTAAGACATTCTTTTTGATGAATTCCTGAATTTTTGAAATAAATTATATTTTAATAAAATATTATTAAATAGTGTATATTAAATATAAATCTTAATATAATATTATGAATTGAAAATGTAATTTTTATAAGGGTCATTAAACTATTATTGTAAAAAATCAATATTTTTCAATAAATGAGGATTTTATTTTAAAAGTTTAATTTCTCATATTTATAGAATTATTTTTATAAAATATATATTATTTTAGGAATCATCACATCAAAATTATCCAACAGTTAATTTTTCATAATTTTCTTAGATTGTAGAATTTTTGGGTAAAAAAAATACAGTATAAATACATGATCTGTATTATGACATCATAATAACCTAAAAGTGATGTAATATGTTGAATAAAATGTATCCTTGACTAAATATATATTTCCACTTTAAAATAATGGTTTTATGTTATTTTATAAATTTAATAAACCTTTTATGAATCCTACAATACCTATATTATATTTTAAGGTTTTAAAATAAATTATTTATAAACATGACTCACTTCCATATCACCAAGGGTATTATTTTAATTTTATCAGTTTATTTACAAATAAAATAATGAAAACCACACCTCTTTGGTGGAAACCATGGTAAAACCATGGGATGATATGTTGGTTTGATTACTTTATTGTATAGACTCCCAAACCAACATTTGGAAATAATAAATAACTCCGCTATGTTTTCATATATAAACCCACCCAATATCCCATTACTCTTCACTAAAAACCCTTTATAGCATGACTATACTCTTTCCTTTTCTTTTAATATCCTTCCCATCATTACCCCAACCACTCAAGAAGCTCCTCCCAAGCTTTTGGAAACACTTTATCTAGGTAAAGGACCTCTCTCTCTTTTTTCCATTCAAGAACCTTCTTTGCATTTTGACTTTTCAAAATAAATTGGTTATATTATATTGACATTATGAATATACATTTATTGTCCAATTTAGGTTCTTATATAGTTATATCATTTATCCCCTCTTATTATAACCTTTACCTAAGTAGTTACTATGTTGAAGTAAGGGATTGTCTCATTCTCCTCTTTATTCAAGCATGTTTTTTATGTAATTCTTTTTTTATTTCAGTTACTATTGATGGGATATGATTTTACACATCCCTATTTTTACCATTATGATTTAAAATTGATGATATACCCCTTTCACTCTCATTAATCCCTCCCATGATTCATTATCTACCCCTGTTATGCTGCTGAACGTATTTCATGCCAAACCATTGTATTGTGAATACCATCACAATTTCCATTCAAGGGTAATCACATAGACATAACTATACTTATTTTATTGGTGAAATACATGTATTTATTCCACAATCTTTAATAATTGGATTAAATTTGGTGAAATATGATCTTGTGTTGAATGATATGTGTGGTACACTTATGCATGTAAGAGATATGAAAGCGACGGGTATGCCCGAAATTATATAGTGCTCCAATGCATTAGGTAATGTTTTAGTCTCATGCGACATCATGTATGGGATTATTGATTAAGATTAATTCATTATCGTACTTTTCAACCTTGACATAGTGACTTGGTGGTTATCCTTGACCTATGTTTATGATGTCGTATTTAATGTTGTTTCCACATTCTCATGTCACCTTTATACTATCATGTTGTATCATGACTCATTGATTAAGATTATGATCCTCATTCCTTTTAGGTCCCATTTAAATTCCTATTGAAATTTTTTTAATACTTTTATCATGTTATTTTTCTTATTTCATTATAATGCTTTATAGATCACCCCTTTCTTATGTATGTCCCCAGGTTACCCCATGCAGTTTTAAGAGCATTGAAATTTTAGATCATGTTAAGGAAGTTTTTAATAATTTTTTTTGTATCCATGTATCAAGTTGATGTTATATGTACCTAATTTCATAAATACACTATAATTCATGATCTTGTTGGTAGTACTAAGTGTGTTTTTATGTAATAAATCATGAATTTGTACTAAATCTTTTAGTTTTCACATAGAATATACTAGATATGTTAGGAACATTGTTTCTGGGGATCTAATGAGTTATAATCACATCCTATATAGAAACATTTGGTACCTAGGAACACTTTAGGGTCATAATTATTAAAAATTTAATGGTAAATTTAATAGACGTACAACCTAAAGAACTCGAGACCAGTTTTAGAGATTAAACCCATATTTTGTTTCTACTAGAACTTATTTCATATAACTATCCAATTATCATTCATTTTTATATATTGTTTTACTATATGATATCATACCTACCACTTTTTTATTTCATGGATGTTGTTATTTATTTATTAATGGAATGTAGTTTTGATGTCAGCATATATCCTATATTTATAAATATGAATATTTATATATTTATTTTATTATTATTTGTGACAATTTGTAAAAAAGTGGGTATAATCTCCCCAACATACACTTAGAACATTTTTATTGGTTAGCATATTATAGCATACATGGAGTAACTCTTGAGGTATGTGGTACTTGGTTCTGTCAAAGTGGAGGTGAACCAGATCAGGGACGCTACAATGTGGTATCAAATCCTTATTTTTCTTTAATATTACTATTTAGGATGTGGAAAATAAGTGATAGGATGTGTCTATAATCATTAATATATATTATCCCTGTGAATATCTAACCCATGTATGAAAAAATTCCAAGTTACTAGGGATATTTTTTTTGTTCTTTATGTTCACTTTCATAGTTTGGTTATTTCCACTGAATATTATTCATTTTGATATTTGATTTATGATTTATTAGTTTTCCACTTATCCTTGTGTGGAAATAGAGTTTGTATACATGAATAATTATCGGTATAGAGGATTAAAATTATATTTTTGGGGTGTTTGGAAAATTTTCAGAAGCCACTAAAATTCCCCACCTATTCATAAGAGTAACCCACTATATGTTATGGAATTAACTAGTATTGGACCCCCCCCCCATATATGTATAATATATAAATATTTGTAAAGTGTGTTATAAATTCACCAAATACAATATCTTACATTGATGTGTAAGATATTGAAAAGTTGTATAATATTTAATTTAGTAAAATTTTCACAAAGTAAAATATAGATATTATACATGAAGTTAATATTTATTATGCATGGGGGGAATGTTACACGTTGAAGAAAATATATTACATATAAAGATTTAACTAAGTCATATATTTTATGTGTAAGATAAAAATGTTATGCAGGGAAGAAATATATTATATATTTAATATTTTCCATGTAAAATATATTATGTTTGAGAAATATAAAATATGAATTAAATAAAAATACTATATATGGGTTAAGATATTACGTGTGGGGTTTTTTTTCAAGGCAATGTGTGGGTTTTCCTTTAAGTGAAAAACCATAAACATGTGGAAGGATATTAGGTATAAAGTTTTTCAAGGGAAAAAGTATACATATGATTTATATATATTACATGTGAAAGGAATACATTAAATATGAAGATATATAAGATTTATATATTATATGTAATATATATTGAAGTATATATGTGTGTGTGATGCATAATATATGTTTTTTCTTAATCTATAATTTTTAGAATTTTGAATTTGGAAATTTTTTTCATATTTTTCAAAAACATCAATAAAATGTTTAAATGACAGAAAATGGGTTTAGGCTACACAATAGTGGGTGAGAAAATCCAGGGAATCCTAAATCTAAATTGGATCTTCAATGATTCTCATCATATTTTAATTTTTTTATTCAAAAGATAGATTGAGGTAAATATATCACTCTATATTGATTATTACTAGTTTCATCCCCTTTTTTATATTAATTTATTATAATTTGATATCGGGTTTGGTGATGATTTCAAAAGATAATAATGAAATCATCTTGATTTGATGGGGATTTTTTATCTTGGATAAAGAGAATCTATGAAGGATGATCGCACTATATTTATAGTAGATTAAACAAATTAGGTCACTCCCCAAAATTATTTATGGATTCATAATGTTTTGGATAAAATTAATCAATGTATTGCAATAAAATATTGAAGATTTATGTGATAAAGGCATGGGTGACACCATAGTTGGTGTATACCACTTTTATTGAGGTTTTATCCTTGGGAGATATCTTGATAATTTATTCATAGATTATCTCATAGAATTAAATATGAAATTAATTATAAAAGAAATTGAGAGAATTATTATAATTTGTTTTTGATTTATTAAATAATTATTGATGGAGATATGTCCTAGTGTTTGTGGTTGATAGATAGAATATCTAGGAAAGCTTCAACTATCATAGAAAATCCGTGATTAAGAAGAGGATTTATCTGAATGAGGTAGGTGGTCCAAAATCATCTCCCTAATGTTTTTGAATTTTGTAATATGCATGTGATATGGAGTCTCACCACTTATGTGTGATCAACCACTAAATTGGAAATGAATTGTCACTTTTTTAAAAAACACAGGTAAATAATGAATGTGACTTTACCCACGATAGACCCTTTTATAGTCTCTTGGTGGCCCAACCATTGATGATAGAGTGATTGATTAAAAATTCATGTTGTATGACATATAAACCCTCAAGGGGTATAATTGGAGTGATGAGGCATAGTTCTCCTTGGATAGGTGACTTTAGTCTCTTCCTTGTGGATGGTGTGTGAGGGAATGGGGATAGTTAGCCTAATGGTATATGATGAGGAATTCTGACTTATCATAGAGTGTGATGAACCCAACCCAAATTCCCTTTCAAACTAGTACCCCGACCAAAATTTCCACAAACCAGAATGGCATTCCTGGTCCCCACGGGCTAGAAACTAGCACCCAAACATCAAACAAAAAGAATAAGGAATGGTTTTCCCAACCTAAAGCATCATCAATAATGAATATATATATATATATAATAGAGAGAAAAAACATAAGAGATCATATTACAAGACTGAAAGAAGAGAGAAAAAATTGATACAACTCAAATTAGTTAGAACATCATGTTTCTGACGCTTTCGTCAGGGTGCGCGCGTCCATATTGTTCGAGGTTGGTGGTACTGTTTGTTGCCCCACATTCCTGGTTTCCAAAGGTGGGTTCTATCTGATCCTTGTTCAGGGAAGTTTGATCCTTGATGGAAATAGGATTATGGGATGTCGGTTCTTCCTTCCATGGATTGCTCCTCAGAACTCATCACCTAGTCCAGGTCTCCCTTATAGATTTAAGACGTTGTTCATGAAACTCTTCTTAGTTCCATATCTTCATGGACACTATTTTATTACACTGCTTATGTCAGGACATTCCAAAGGTTCCAGTTAGGGTAGAAACCTTTGGTTAGGGGATTAGTCATGTTGGACATCACTAGCATGTCTGGACGCTAGGACACTAGCGTGTCTGGATTTCTTCCCCTTATTATAGGGCATCTCAAGGGCATGGAAGCCCGAGGAATCCCACATTGAATGCAGGTAATAATATTCCATAGGCATGTATCTGAGGTTTTCCTCACCTTCCAATGTTTATCATAGGGTATGTCGCGGGTTTAGCATCCAGCGAAGGTGGATCAGACTGATCAGAACACTGATTAGAGTGGATCAGATGGGTGAAACCCCTGGAAGGAACACTGATGTTGGGGCCAACATGAGGTTATATTCTTGGTTGTTATTGATGGGAATGAAGAATGAGGTGGCATGATCCCATCGGGATGTGGCGGCCCAGGTAGTAAGGAGGATAGATGATAGAGGGTTTAATGAAGTAGGTGGAGAATGAGATGGAGTCGACCTGAGGAAGATGGAGATGTTGGGCTTGAGTCTCAAAGAGACCTCCTACGTATCCTCGTGGAATGGAATCAAAGTCCACGTTGTTCGGACTGATGATGGTTCACAGCTGATTGGTGATTTCAGCGGCTTACCGCTGGATGGTGGATCGCAACAACTTACTACTGGTTGGGGTCACAATGGCTTACATGTGATTTATATATATTAGATGGTACAAATTTCGAGTAAAAAACAAATATAGTATAAATATATGATCTGTATTATGACATCATAATAACCTAAAAGTGATGTAATATGTTGAATAAAATGTATCCATGACTAAATATATATTTCCCATTTAAAATAATGTTTTTATGTTATTTTATTAATTTAATAAACCCTTTATGAATCCTACAAAACCTATATTATATTTTAAGGTTTTAAAATCAATTATTTATTAACATGACTCACTTCCATATCTCCATGGGTATTATTTTAATTTTATCAGTTTATTTGCAAATAAAATAATGAAAACCACACCTCTTTGGTGGAAACCATGGTAAAACCATGGGATGATATGTGGTTTTGATTACTTTATTGTATAGACTCCCAAACCTACATTTGGAAATAATAAAGAACTCCACTATGTTTTCATATATAAACCCACCCAATATCCCATTACTCTTCACTAAAAACCCTTTTTAGCATGCCTATACTCTTCCCTTTTCTTTTAATATCTTTCCCATGGTTACCCCAACCACTCAAGAAGCTCCTCCCAAGCTTTTGGAAACACTTTATCTAGGTAAAGGACCTCCCTCTCTTTTTTCCATTCAAGAACCTTATTTGCATTTAGCCTTTTAAAAATAAATTGGTTATATTATATTGAAATTATAAATATCCATTTATTATCCAATTTAGGTTCTTATATAGTTATATCATTTATCCCCTCTTATTATAACCTTTACCTAAGTTGTTACTAGGTCAAAGTAAGGGATTGTCTCCTTCTCCTCTTTATTCAAGCACGTTTTTTATGTAATTATTTTTGTATTTCAGTTACTATTGATGGGATATGATTTTACACATCCCTATTTTTACCATTATGATTTAAAATTGATGATATACCCCTTTCACTCTCATTAATCCCTCCCATGATTCATTATCTACCCCTGTTATGCTGCTGAAAGTATTTCATGCCAAACCATTGTATTGTGAATACCATCACCATTTCCATTCAAGGGTAATCATATATACATAACTATCCTTATTTTATTGGGTAATTACATGTATTTATTCTACAATCTTTAATAATTGGATTAAATTTGGTGAAATATGATCTTGTGTTGAATGATATGTGTGGTACACTTATTCATGTAAGAGATATGAAAGTGACGGGTATGCTCGAAATTATATAGTGCTCTAATTCATTAGGTAATTTTTTAGTCTCATGTGACATCATGTATGGGATTATTGATTAAGATTAATTCATTATGGTAATTTTAAACCTTGACATAATGACTTGGTGGTTTTCCTTGACCTATGTTTATAATGTCCTATTTAATGTTGTTGCCACATTCCCATGTTGCCTTTGTACTATAATGTTGTATCATGACTCATTGTTCAAGATTATGATCCTCATTCCATTTATGTCCCATTTAAATTCCTATTGAAAAACTTTTAATACTTTTATCATGTTATTTTGTTTATTTCATTATGAAGCTTTATAGATCACCCCTTTCTTATGTATCTCCCCAGGTTACCCCATGCAGTTTTAAGAGCATTGAAATTTTAGATCATGTTAAGGAAGTTTTTAATATATTTTTTTGTATCCATGTATCAAGTTGATGTTATATGTACCTAATTTCATAAATACACTATAATTCATGATCTTGTTGGTAGTACTTAGTGTGCTTTTATGTAATAAATCATGAATGTGTACTAAATATTTTAGTTGTCACATAGAATATACTAGATATGTTAGGAACATTGTTTATGGGGACCTAATGAGTTATAATCACATCCTATCTAGAAACTTTTGGTACCTAGGAACACTTCAGAGTCATAAGTATTAAAATTTTAATGGGAAATTTAATAGATGTATAACTTAAATAACTTGATCAAAGCTAAGGTATGGGACTGGGAAAGAATCGAGACCAGTTTTAGAGATTAAACTCATATTTTGTTTCTACTAGAACTTATTTCATATAACTATCCAATTATCATTCTTTTTTATATATTGTTTTACTATATGATATCATACCTACCCTTTTTCATTTCATGGAAGTTGTTATTTATTTATTTATGGAATGTAGTTTTGATGTCAACATATATCCTATCTTTATAAAGATTAATATTTATATATTCATTTTATTATTATTTGTGACAATTTGTAACAAACTGCGTATAATATCCCCAAAATACACTTAGAAAATTTTTATTGGTTAGCATATTATAGCATACATGGAGTCACTCTTGAGGTATGTGGTACTTGGTTCTGTCAAAGTGGAGGTGAGCCAGATCAGGGACTCTACAATGTGGTATCAAATCCTTATTTTTCTTATATATTACTATTTAGGATGTAGAAAATAAGTGATAGGATGTGTCTAGAATCATTAATATATATTATCCCTGTGAATATCTAACCCATGTATGAAAAAATTCCAAGTTACTAGGGATATGTTTTTTGTTCTTTATGTTCACTTTCATAGTTGGGTTATTTCCACTGAATATTATTCATTGTGATATTTGATTTATGATTTATTAGTTTTCCACTTATCCTTGTGTGGAAATAGAGTTTGTATACATGAATAATTATCAGCATAGAGGATTCAAATTATATTTTTGGGGTGTTTGGAAAATTTTGAGAATCCTGTAAAATTCCCCACATATTCATAAGAGTAAACCCCTATATGTTAGTGAATTAAATAGGTATTGTACCCCCCCCCCATATATGTATAATATATAATTATTTTTAAGTGTGTTAGAAATTCACCAAATCCAATATCTTACATTGATGGGTAAGATATTGAAAAGTTGTACAATATTTAATGTAGTAAAATTTTCACAAAGTAAATTATAGATATTATAAATGAAGTTAATATATATTATGCATGGGGGGAATGTTACACGTTGAAGAAAATATATTACATATAAATATTTAGCTAAGTCATATATTTTATGTGTAAGATAAAAATGTTATGCAGGGAAGAAATATATTATATATTTAATATTTTCCATGTAAAATATATTATGTATGAGAAATATAAAATAAGAATAAAAGAAAAATACTATATATGGGGTAAGATATTACATGTGGGTTTTTTTTTCAAGGAAATGTGTGGGTTTTCCTTTAAGGGAAAAACCATAAACATGTGGAAGGATATTAGGTATAAAGTTTTTCAAGGGAAAAAACTTACATATGATTTATATATATTACATGTGAAGGGAATACATTAAATATGAAGATATATAAGATTTATATTTTATATGTAATATATATTGAATTATATATTTGTGTGTGATGCATAATATATGATTTTTAAAAAATCTATAGTTTTTAGAATTTTGAGTTTGGGGAATTTTTTTATATTTTTCAAAAACATCAATAAAATGTTTAAATGACATAAAAGGGGTTTAGGCCACTCAAAAGTGGGTGAGAAAATCTAGGGAATCATACCTCTAAATTGGATCTTCAATGATTCTCATCAGATTATAATTTTTTTATTCAAAGGATAGCTTGAGGTAAATCTATCACTATACATTGATTATTACTAGTTTCATCCCCTTTTTTTGATATTAATTTCTTATAATTTTATTTAGGGTTTGGGGATGATTTCAAATGATAATAATGAAATCATTTTGACTTGATGAGGATTTTTTATCTTGGATAAAGAGGATCTATGAAGGATGATCTCACTATATTTATAGTAGATTAAAAAAATTAGGTCACTCCCCAAAATTATTTATGGGTTCATAATGTTTTGGGTAAAATTAATCAATGTATTGGAATAAAATATTGAAGATTTATGTGATAAAGGCCTGGGTGATACCATAGTTGGTGTATACCACTTTTATTGAGGTTTTATCCTTGGGAGATATCTTGATAATTTATTCATAGATTATCTCATATAATTAAATATGAAATTAATTATAGAATAAATTGTGATAATTATTATAATTTTTTTGATTTATTAAATAGTTATTGATGGAGATGTGTCCTAGTGTTTGTGGTCGATAGCTTGAATATCTAGGAAAGCTTCAACTATAATAGAAAATCCTTGATTAAGAAGAGGATATATCTGAATGAGGTAGGTGGTCCAAAATCATCTCCCTAATGTTTTTGAATTTTGTAATATGCATGTGATATGGAGTCTCACCACTTATGTGTGATAAACCACTAAATTGGAAATGAATTGTCACTTTTTCAAAAACACTGGTAAATAATGAATGTGTCTTTACCCACGATAGACCCTTTTACAGTATCTTGGTGGCCCAACCATTGTTGATAGAGTGATGGATTATAAATTCATGTTTTATGACATATAAACCCTCAAGGGGTATAAATGGAGTGATGAGGTATAGTTCTCCTTGGATAGGTGACTTTAGTCTCTTCCTTGTCGATGGTGTGTGAGGGAATGGGGATAGTTATCCTCATGGTATACCATGAGGAATTTTGACTTGTCATAGAGTGTGATGAACCCAACCCAAATTACCTTTCAAACTAGTACCCGACCAGAATTTCCACAAACCTGAATGGCATTCCTGGTCCCCACAGGCTTGAAAATAGCACCCAAACATCAAACAAAAAGAATAAGGAATGGTTTTCCCAACCTAAAGCATCAACAATAATGAATATATATATATAACAGATAGAAAAAACATAAGAGATCATATTACATGACTGAAATAAGAGAGAAAAAAATGATACAACTCAAATTAGTTAGAACATCTTGTTTCTGACACTTTCGTCAGGGCGTGTGCGTCTATGTTGTTCGAAGATGGTGGTAATGTTTGTTGCCCCACATTCCTGCTTTCCAAAGGTGGGTTCCATCTGATCCTTGTTCAGGGACATTTGATCCTTGATGGAAATAGGATGATGGGATGTCGGTTCTTCCTTCCATGGATTCCTCCTCAAAACTCGTCACCTAGTCCAGGTCTCCCTTATAGATTTAAGACGTTGTTTGTGAAACTCTTCCTAGTGCCATATCTTCATGGACACTAGTTAATTACATTGCTTCTGTCAGGACATTCCAAAGGGTCTAGTTAGGGTAGCAACTTTTGGTTAGGGGATTAGTCATGTTGGACATCACTAGCATGTCTGGACACTGGGACACTGGCGTGTCTGGGTTTCTTCCCCTTATTATAGGGCATCTCAAGGGCACGGAAGCCCGAGGCATCCCACATCGAATATAGGTAATCATATTCCGTAGGCATGTATCTGAGGTTTTCCTCAGCTTCCCATGTTTATCATAGGGTATGTCGCGGGTTTATAATCCAGCAGAGATGTATTGGACTGATCAGAACACTGATTAGAGTGGATCAGATGGGTGAAACCACTGGAAGGAACACTGATGTTGGGGCCAACATGTGGTTAGATTCTTGGTTGTTATTGAGGGGAATGAAGAATGAGGTGGCATGATCCCCTCGGGATGTGGTGGCCCGGGTAAGAATCAGGATAGATGATGGAGGGTTTAATGAAGTAGGTGGATAATGAGATGGAGTCGACCTGAGGACGATGGAGATGTTGGGATTGAGTCTCAAAGAGACCTCCTATGTATCCCCGTGGAATGGAATCAAAGTCCACATAGTTCGGTCTGATGATGGTTCACAGCTAATTGGGGATTCCAGCGGCTTACCGCTGGATGGTGGATCGCAGCGACTTACTGCTGGCTGGGGTCACAATGGCTTATATATGATTTATATAGATTAAATGGTAGAATTTTCGAGTAAAAAACAAATACAGTATAAATATATGATCTGTATTATGACATCATAATAACCTAAAAGTGATGTAATATGTTGAATAAAATGTATCCATGACTAAATATATATTTCCCATTTAAAATAATGTTTTTATGTTATTTTATTAATTTAATCAACCCTTTATGAATCCTACAAAACCTGTATTATATTTTAAGGTTTTAAATTCAATTATTTATAAACATCACTCACTTCCATGTCACCAAGGGTATTATTTTATTTTTATTAGTTTATTTAAAAATAAAATAATGAAAACCACACCTCTTTGGTGGAAACCATGGGAAAACCGTGGGATGATATGTGGTTTTGATTACTTTATTGTATAGACTCTCAAACCTACATTTGGAAATAATAAAGAACTCCGTGATGTTTTCAAATAAAAACCCACCCAATATCCCATTACTCTTAACTAAAAACCATTTTTAGCATGCCTATACTCTTCCCTTTTCTTTTAATATCCTTCCCATGGTTACCCCAACCACCCAAGAAGCTCCTCCCATGCTTTTGGAAACACTTTATCTAGGTAAAGGACCTCTCTCTCTTTTTTCCATTCAATAACCTTCTTTGCATTTACCCTCTTAAAAATAAATTGGTTATATTATATTGACATTATAAATATCTATTTATTATCCAATTTAGGTTCTTATATAGTTATATCATTTATCCCCTCTTATTATAACCTTTACCTAAGTTGTTACTATGTCGAAGTAAGGGATTGTCTCCTTCTCCTCTTTATTCAAGCACGTTTTTTTATGTAATTCATTTTGTATTTCAGTTACTATTGATGGGATATGATTTTACACATCCCTATTTTTACCATTATGATTTAAAATTGATGATATACCCCTTTCACTCTCATTAATCCCTCACACGATTCATTATCTACCCATGTTATGCTGCTGAAAGTATTTCATTCCAAACCATTGTATTGTGAATACCATCACCATTTCCATTCAAGGGTAATCACATAGACATAACTATCCTTATTTTATTGGGGAATTACATGTATTTATTCCACAATCTTTAATAATTGGATTAAATTTGGTAAAATATGATCTTGTGTTGAATGATATGTGTGGTACACTTATGCATGTAAGAGATATGAAAGCGACGGGTATGCCCGAAATTATATATTGCTCCAATGCATTAGGTAATGTTTTAGTCTCATGCGACAAAATGTATGGGATTATTGATTAAGATTAATTCATTATGGTACTTTTCAACCTTGACATAATGACTTGGTGGTTATCCTTGACCTATGTTTATGATGTTCTATTTAATTTTGTTGCCACATTCCCATGTTTCCTTTATACTATCATGTTGTAGCATGACTCATTGTTCAAGATTATGATCCTCATTCCCTTTATGTCCCATTGAAATTCCTATTGAAAAACTTTTAATACTTTTATCATGTTATTTTTTTTATTTCATTATGAGGCTTTATAGATCACCAATTTCTTATGTATGTCCCCAGGTTACCCCATGTAGTTTTAATAGAATTGAAATTTTAGATCATGTTAAGGAAGTTTTTAATAATTTTTTTTGTATCCATGTATCAAGTTGATGTTATATGTACCTAATTTCATAAATACACTATAATTAATTATCTTTTTGGTAGTTCTAGGTGTGTTTTTATGTAAGAAATCATGAATGTGTACTAAATCTTTCAGTTGTCACATAGAATATACTAGATATGTTAGGAAAATTGTTTCTGGGGACCTAATGAGTTATAATCACATCCTATCTAGAAACATTTGGTACCTAGGAACACTTCAGGGTCATAAGTATTAAAAATTTAATGGGAAATTTAATAGATGTACAACCTAAAGAACTTGATCAGAGCTAAGATACGGGACTGGGAAAGACTCGGGAATAGTTTTAGAGATTAAACCCATATTTTGTTTCTATTAGAACTTATTTCATATAACTATCCAATTATCAATTTTTTTTATATTTTTTTACTATATGATATCATACCTACCCCTTTTTTATTTCATATAAGTTGTTATTTATTTATTAATGGAATGTAGTTTTGATGTCAACATATATACTATCCTTATAAAGATGAATTTTTATATATTGATTTTATTATTATTTGTGACAATTTGTAACAAAGTGGGTATAATCTCCCCAACATACACTTAGAACATTTTTGTTGGTTAGAATATTTTAGCATACATGGATTCACTCTTGAGGTATGTGGTACTTGGTTCTGTCAAAGTGGAGGTGAACCAGATCAGGGACTCTACAATGTGGTATCAAATCCTTATTTTTCTTTTATATTACTATTTACGATGTGGTAAATAAGTGATACGATGTGTCTCGAATCATTAATATATATTATCCATGTGAAGATCTAACCCATGTATGAAAAAATTCCAAGTTACTAGGGATATGTTTTTTATTCTTTATGTTCACTTTCATGGTTGGGTTATTTCCACTGAATATTATTCATTGTGATATTTGATTTATGAATTATTAGTTTTCCACTTATCCTTGTGTAGAAATAGAGTTTGTATACATGAATAATTATCGGCATAGAGGATTCAAATTATATTTTTGGGGTGTTTGGAAAATTTTGAGAAGCCTGTAAAATTCCTCACATATTTATAAGAGTAACCCCCTATATGTTATGGAATTAACTAAGAATTAGACCCCCCCACCCATATATGTATAATATATAAATATTTGTTAAGTGTGTTAGAAATTCACCAAATCCAATATCTTACATTGATGTGTAAGATATTGAAAAGTTGTACAATATTTAATGTAGTAAAATTTTCACAATGTAAAATATAGATATTATACATGAAGTTAATATATATTATGCATGGGGGGAATGTTACACGTTGAAGAAAATATATTACATATAAAGATTTAGCTAAGTCATATATTTTATGTGTAAGATAAAAATGTTATGCAGGGAAGAAATATATTTTATATTTTATATTTTCCATGTAAAATATATTATGTATGAGAAATATAAAATAATAATTAAAGAGAAATACTATATATGGGGTAAGATATTATGTGTGGGGTTTTTTTTCAAGGCAATGTGTGGGTTTTACTTTAAGGGAAAACCATAAACATGTAGAAGGATATTAGGTATAAAGTTTTTCAAGGGAAAATACTTACATATGATTTATATATATTACATGTGAAGGGAATACATTAATTATGAAGATATATAAGATTTATATATTATATGTAATATATATTGAAGTATATATGTGTGTGTGATGCATAATATATGTTTTTTTTAATCTATAGTTTTTAGAATTTTGAGTTTGGCGAATTTTTTCATATTTTTCAAAAAAAATCAATAAAATGTTTAAATGACATAAAAGGGGTTTAGTCCACTCAAAAGGGGGTGAGACAATCTAGGGAATCCTAACTCTAAATTAGATCATCAACGATTCTCATCAGATTTTAATTTTTTTATTCAAAGGATAGCTTGAGGTAAATCTATCACTATACATTGATTATTACTAGTTTCATCCCCTTTTTTATATTAATTTCTTATAATTTGATCTAGGGTTTGGTGATGATTTCAAAAGATAATAATGAATTCATCTTGGTTTGATGGGGATTTTTTATCATGGATAAAGAGGATCTATGAAGGATGATCGCACTATATTTATAGTAGATTATAAAAATTGGGTCACTCCCCAAAATTATTTATAGATTCATAATGTTTTGGATAAAATTAATCAATGTATTGGAATAAAATATTGAAGATTTATGTGATAAAGGCCTGGGTGATACCATAGTTGGTGTATACCACTTTTATTTGGGTTTTATCCTTGGGAGATATCTTGATGATTTATTCATAGATTATCTCATAGAATTAAATATGAAATTAATTATAAAATAAATTGTGAGAATTATTATAATTTTTTTGATTTATTAAAAATTTATTGATGGAGATATATCCTAGTGTTTGTGATTGATAGCTAGAATATCTAGGAAAGCTTCAACTATCAAAGAAAATCCTTGATTAAGAATAGGATATATCTGAATGAGGTAGGTGGTCCAAAATCATCTCCCTAATGTTTTTGAATTTTGTAATATGCATGTGATATGGAGTCTCACCACTTATGTGTGATCAACCACTAAATTGGAAATGAATTATCACTTTTGCAAAAACACTGGTAAATAATGAATGTGTCTTTACCCACGATACACCCTTTTAAAGTCTCTTGGTGGCCCAACCATTGATGATAGAGTGATTGATTAAAAATTCATGTTGTATGACATATAAACCCTCAAGGGGTATAAATGGAGTGATGAGGCATAGTTCTCCTTGGATAGGTGACTTTAGTCTCTTCCTTGTGGATGGTGTGTGATGGAATGGGGATAGTTAGCCTCATGGTATACCATGAGGAATTTTGACTTATCATAGAGTGTGATGAACCCAACCCAAATTCCCTTTCAAACTAGTACCCGACCATAATTTACCCAAACCTCAATGGCATTCCTGGTCCCCACGGGCTAGAAACTAGCACCCAAACATCAAACAAAAAGAATAAGGAATGGTTTTCCCAACCTAAATCATCAACAATAATGAATATATATATATATATAATAGAGAGAAAAAACATAAGATATCATATTACATTACTGAAATAAGAGAGAAAAAAATCATACAACTCAAATTAGTTAAAAACATCCTGTTTCTGACGCTTCTGTCGGGGCACGCGCGTCCATATTGTTCGGGGAGGGTGGTACTGTTTGTTGCCCCACATTCTCACTTTCCAAAGGTGGGTGCCTTTTGATCCTAGTTCAGGGACGTTTGATCCTTGATGGAAATAGGATTATGGGATGTCGGTTCTTCCTTCCATGGATTCCTCCTCAGAACTCGTCACCAAGTCCAGGTCACCCTTATAGATTTAAGATGTTGTTTGTGAAACTCTTCCTAGTGCCATATCTTCATGGACACTAGTTAATTACACTACTTCTGTCAGGACATTCCAAAGGGTCCAGTTAGGGTAGCAACCTTTGGTTAGGGGATTAGTCATGTTGGACATAACTAGCATGTCTGGACGCTGGGAAACTGGCGTATCTGGGTTTCTTCCCCTTATTATAGGGCATCTCAAGGGCGCGGAAGTCCAAGGCATCCCACATTGAATGTAGGTAATCATATTCCATAGGCATGTATCTGAGGTTTTCCTCAGATTCCCATGTTTATCAAAGGGTATGTCGCAGGTTTAGCATCCAACGGAGATGGATCGGACTGATCAGAACACTGATTAGAGTGGATCAGATGGGTGAAACCCCTGGAAAGAACACTGATGTTGGGGCCAACATGTGGTTAGATTCTTGGTTGTTATTTAGGGGAATGAAGAATGAGGTGGCATGATCCTGTTGGGATGTGGCGGCCGGGGTAAGAATCAGGATAGATGGTGGAGGGTTTAATGAAGTAGGTAGAGAATGAGATGGAGTCGACCTGAGGATGGTGGAGATATTGGGATTGAGTCTCAAAGAGACCTCCTACGTATCCCCTTGGAATGGAATCAAAGTCCATGTAGTTCGGTCTGATGATGGTTCACAGCTGATTGGGGATTTCAGCGGCTTACCGCTTTATGGTGGATCGCAACGACTTACTACTAGATTGGGTCACAATGGCTTACATATGATTTATATATATTAGATTGTATAATTTTCGAGTAAAAAACAAATACAGTATAAATATATGATCTGTATTATGACATCATAATAACCTAAAAGTGATGTAATATGTTGAATAAAATGTATCCACGACTATATATATATTTCCCCTTTAAAATAATGTTTTTATGTTATTTTATTAACTTAATAAACCCTTTATGAATCCTACAAAACCTATTTTATATTTTAAGGTTTTAAAATCAATTATTTAAAAACATGACTCACTTCCATATCACCAAGGGTATTATTTTAATTTTACTAGTTTATTTACAAATAAAATAATGAAAACCACACCTCTTTGGTGGAAACCTTGGGAAAACCATGGGATGATATGTGGTTTTGATTATTCTATTGTATAGACTCCCAAACATACATTTGGAAATAATAAAGAACTCCGCTATGTTTTCATATATTAACCCACCCAATATCCCATTACTCTTCACTAAAAACCCTTTTTAGCATGCCTATACTCTTACCTTTTCTTTTAATATCCTTCCAATGGTTACCCCAACCACTCAAGAAGCTCCTCCCAAGCTTTTGGAAACACTTTATCTAGGTAAAGGACCTCTCTCTCTTTTTTCCATTCAAGAACCTTCTTTGTATTTATCCCTTTCAAAATAAATTGGTTATATTATATTGACATTATAAATATCCATTTATTATCCAATTTATGTTCTTATATAGTTATATCATTTATTACCTCTTATTATAACCTTTACCTAAGTTGTTACTATATCAAAGTAAGGGATTGTCACTTTCTCCTCTTTATTCAAGCACATTTTTTATGTAATTCTTTTTGTATTTCAGTTACTATTGACGGGATATGATTTTACACGTCCCTATTTTTACCATTATGATTTAAAATTGATTATATACCCCTTTCACTCTCATTAATCCCTCCCATGATTCATTATCTACCCATGTTATGCTGCTGAAAGTAGTTCATGCCAAACCATTGTATTGTGAATACCATAACCATTTCAATTAAAGGGTAATCACATAGACATAACTATCCTTATTTTATTGGGGAATTACATGTATTTACTTTACAATATTTAATAATTGGATTAAATTTGGTGAAATATGATCTTTTGTTGAATGATATGTGTGGTAAACTTTTGCATGTAAGAGATATGAAAGCGACGGGTATGCCCGAAATTATACAGTGCTCCAATGCATTAGGTAATGTTTTAGTCTCATGCGACATCATGTATGGGATTATTGATTAAGATTAATTCATTGTGGTACTTTTCAAACTTGACATAATTACTTGGTGGTAATCCTTGACCTATGATTATGATGACCTATTTAATGTTGTTGCCACATTCCCATGTCGCCTTTATACTATCATGTTATATCATGACTCATTGTTCAAGATCATGATCCTCATTCCTTTTATGTCCCATTGAAATTACTATTGAAAAATTTTTAATACTTTTATCACGTTATTTTTTTTATTTAATTGTGAGGCTTTATAGATCACCCCTTTCTTATGTATCTCCCCAGGTTACCCCATGCAGTTTTAAGAGCATTGAAATTTTAGATCATGTTAAGGAAGTTTTTAGTAATTTTTTTTGTATCCATGTATCAATTTGATGTTATATGTACCTAATTTCTTAAATACACTATAATTCATGATCTTGTTGGTAATACTAAGTGTGATTTTATGTAATAAATCATTAATGTGTACTAAATATTTTAGTTGTCACATAGAATATACTAGATATGTTAGGAACATTGTTTCTGGGGACCTAATGAGTTATAATCACATCCTATCTAGAAACATTTGGTACCTAGGAACACTTCAGGGTCATAAGTATTAAAAATTTAATGGGAAATTTAATAGATGTACAACCTAAAGAACATGATCAGAGCTAAGATACGGGACTGGGAAAGACTCGAGACCAGTTTTAGAGATTAAACCCATATTTTGTTTCTACTAGAACTTATTTCATAAAACTATCCAAGGGAAAAAACTTACATATGATTTATATATATTACATGTGAAAGGAATACATTAAATATGAAGATATATAAGATTTATATATTATATGTAATATATATTGAAGTATATATGTGTCTGTGATGCATAATATATGTTTTTTTAAAATCTATAGTTTTTAGAATTTTGAGTTTGGGGAATTTTTTCATATTTTTCAAAAACATCAGTAAAATTTTTAAATGACATAAAAGGGGTTTAGGCCACTCAAAAGGGGGTGAGAAAATCTAGGGAATCCTAACTCTGAATTGGATCTTCATTGATTCTCATCAGATTTTAATTTCTTTTATTCAAAGGATAGCTTGAGGTAAATCTATCACTATACATTGATTATTACTAGTTTCATCCCCTTTTTTTGATATTAATTTCTTATAATTTGATCTAGGGTTTGGTGATGATTTTAAAAGATAATAATGAAATCATCTTGATTTAATGGGGATTTTTTATCTTGGATAAAGAGGATCTATGAAGGATGATCGCACTATATTTATAGTAGATTATAAAAATTAGGTCACTCCCCAAAATTATTTATGGATTCATAATGTTTTGGATAAAATTAATCAATGTATTGGAATAAAATATTGAAGATTTATGTGATAAACGCCTGGGTGATACCATAGTTGGTGTATACCACTTTTATTGAGGTTTTATCCTTGGGAGATATCTTGATAATTTATTCATAGATTATCTCATAGAATTAAATATGAAATTAATTATAAAATAAATTGTCAGAATTATTATAATTTTTTTTGATTTATTAAATAGTTATTGAGGGAGATATGTCCTAGTGTTTGTGGTTAATAGCTAAAATATCTAGGAAAGATTCAACTATCATAGAAAATCTTTGATTAAGAAGAGGATATATCTGAATGAGGTAGGTGGTCCAAAATCATCTCCCTAATGTTTTTGAATTTTTTAATATGCATGTGATATGGAGTCTCGCCACTTATGTGTGATCAACCACTAAATTGGAAATGAATTTTCACTTTTTCAAAATCACTGGTAAATAATGAATGTGTCTTTACCCATGATAGACCCTTTTATAGTCACTTGGTGGCCCAACCATTGATGATAGAGTGATTGGTTAAAAATTCAAGTTGTATTACATATAAACCCTCAAGGGGTATAAATGGAGTGATGAGGCATAGTTCTCCTTGGATATGTGACTTTAGTATCTTCCTTGTGGACGGTTTGTGAGGGAATGGGAATAGTTAGCCTCATGGTATACCATGAGGAATTTTGACTTGTCATAGAGTGTGATGAACCCAACCCAAATTCCCTTTCAAACTAGTACCCGACCAGAATTTCCACAAACCTGAATGGCATTCCTGGTCCCCACGGGCTAGAAACTAGCACCCAAACATCAAAAAAAAGAATAAGGAATGGGTTTCCCAACCTAAAGCATCAAAAATAATGAATATGTATATATATATAATAGAGAGAAAAAACATAAGATATCATATTCCATGACTGAAAGAAGAGAGAAAAAAATGATACAACACAAATTAGTTAGAACATCTTGTTTCTGATGCTTTAATCGGGGAGCATGCATCCATATTTTTCGAGGATGGTGGTACTGTTTGTTTCCCACATTCCCGCTTTCCAAATGTGTGTGCCATCTGATCCTTGTTCAGGGACTTTTGTTCCTTGATGGAAATAGGATGATGGGATGTCGGTTCTTCCTTCCATGGATTCCTGCTCAGAACTCGTCACCTAGTCCAGGTCTCCCTTATAGATTTAAGATGATGTTCATGAAACTCTTCCTAGTGCCATATCTTTATGGACACTAATTAATTACACTGCTTCTGTCGGGACATTCCAAAGGGTCCAGTTAGGGTATCAACCTTTGTTTAGCGGATTAGTCATGTTGGACATCACTAGCATGTCTGGACGCTGGGACACTGGCGTGTCTGGGTTTATTCCCCTTATTATAGGGAATATCAAGGGCACAAAAGCCCGAGGAATCCCACATATAATGCAGGTAATCATATTCCATAGGTTTTTATCTGAGGTTTTTCTCAGCTTCCCATGTTTATCATAGGGTATGTCGCAGTTTTAGTATCCAGCGGAGATGGATCGGACTGATCAGAACACTGATTGGAGTGGATCAGATGGGTGAAACCCCTATAAGGAACACTGATGTTGGGGCCAACATGTGGTTAGATTCTTGGTTGTTATTGAGGGTAATGAAGAATGAGGTGGCATGATCCCATCGGGATGCGGCGGCCCGGGTAAGAATCAGGATAGATGATGGAGGGTTTAATGAAGTAGGTGGAGAATGAGATGGAGTCGACCTGAGGACGATGGAGATGTTGGGCTTGAGTCTAAAAGAGACCTCCTACGTATCCCCATGGAATGGAATCAAAGTCCACGTAGTTCGGTCTGATGATGGTTCACCATTGATTGGGGATTTCAGCGGCTTACCACTGGATGGTGGATCGCAACCACTTACTGCTGGCTGGGGTCACAATGGCTTTCTGCTAGACGGGGTCGTAATGGCTTACTTCTGGATGGGGTCACAATGGCTTACCTATAGATAGGGTCGAACCTTAGGGAGGCTTCCTATGTACCTTATCTAGGAGACAAGGATCAAACCAACGTAGTTCCCAGGGGATGGGTGTTGGTGAACCAACATGGATGAGGGTCTGGGGTCCAATGGTTGTTGGGCTTGAACCTCAGGGAGGTGTCCTACGTACCTTGCCTTGGAAAGGATCAAAGTCCACATAGTTCAGGTGGGTGCAATGGCTTACGACTGACTGGGGGAACAACAGATTACCGCTGATTGAGTTCAACAGTTTAACATCATGCAGGACCGGGGAAAACCAATGTGAAGGGGATCTGGGGACCAGATAGATGGTGGGATTGAACCATGGGGAGGATTCCTAAGTACCTTTCCTTGGAAAGGAACAAATTCCACATAGTTCAGGTGGGATGGGGGTCGGTTAACTCACTTGGAGGAGGACCTGGGGTCCAATGGTTGTTAGGCTTGAACCTCAGGGAGGGTTTCTACGTACCTTGCCTTTTTAAGGATGTAAGTCCTCGTATTTCAGGTGGGTGTGGGACTTACACTCTATAATTCTCGGTGAAGATGTCATGGTCAATGCTTGCTCTAAGCCCATGTGATCCATGCTCAGTGTGAGAAACAAGAGACAACAAAGACCTGATGATCACGTCACAAAAGGTGCAACCGTGGGAAGTAGACTGGGTTAATGCATAGTTGGTATCTTGAAGAGGAAACAGGGGATTATGCATGGTTAGTGGCTCAAGTGATGAAGATTGGGACTTACTCCAGGGTGGAGGCCTGACTGATGACAAAGCCTAGAGGGAGAGGGATTTGGCACCCAGGAAGAGATGAGGAGCAGGGGTGCTGCCTCCTACAGAAAAGGCTAGGGGATAACACCAGGGTGGTTGCCCTTTCCCCGTGGACAAACGTCTTTCCAATAAATAGGATTTCATTCCATGTGAGTAATAATCTCACTCTCGTGGAGACTAGTGGGAATAGAGAATGTCTGAGACGGGGCACCGCACGTGCTTGGCACAGGGTGAGGTTGCAATTTAATGTCATGTGCTGAGGACAAAGGCGCTTGGAAGTTTAAAGTCCTACGGCTCGGATGAAGTGGGTGGGCTCCACACCCCTAGGACTTACATAACTGCCCCCCTCTACACCTTAGTGAAGCAAAGGAACCAGCAATGCCATGGTCAGGGGGTGTCGTGATGTGATCCCACTGGGGGTCCACATTAGCATGGCTATGCGAAGAAGCAATAGCCATTAGCATGCCTATGCGAAGAAGCATGAGGTGAAGCAACACAATGTGAAACTCCGACCAAGGGACTTTAAAGTTACTTCGTACGATCCTACAAGGTCGGGTGGGAAAACGGTGTGTACCGTATATCTTTTGGTCATGGGAGGCTTCTGGAAATGATGTCCGGAAGAGAGACATCGAACACGTGTACACAAGGAGGGAGGCTTGCGTGCAAATGGAACAGTTGCGTAGAAAACGACGAGTCGGCAAGAAATTGAGGTACTTGAATGGAAAAGACCAGGTCGTCATGTAATTGAGCCGCATGCACGGAAAAGGATGCGTCTGCACACAATTGAGTCACTTGTGCACAAAATCCCGGGTCGGGGTGCAATTGGAGAGTCTGGGCACGTAAAGGGGATCCGAGTTTTTGCACGCAAATAGAGGAGATTGCACGCAAGGTGTAAGGGTTGTGCACAATTGGAATAGATTGCGGGAAATTGGAAAGGATTCCGTGCAAATGGAAGTGATTATGTGTAGGGGATGGGACTTAAAGGGATTTTGATGAGGGTTAAGCCTGAGTGGTCTCGCACAAAGACGGACCCTGGGGTGACCTGTCACCAAAAATCCCATACCTGAAAGGCATATTTTGCGCATAGGGGAGGTGGATTTCGTGCAAAAGAGATAGTTTGGATTCTTCATCCATCACAAGTTGAATGGATGCCCTTCTATTTATAGGCGCTCGGGGTCGCCTGATTCGCGTGGAAACCGGTCCACGTGAATGTTGGCATGCTTGGGTCAGCAGTGCAAAAGATCATTCATGCGGGGGTGGCGCACGCAAATTTCTACAACTGAGGTCGGCGGTGCAAAAAACATCCTCGGATCCCATGGTTTTCTGCACGGGAGAGATTTTTTTCATGCACAATTGAGATTTTTCATGCGGCCCTTCTGGGACCCCAGAATGGATCGCCGGGTCAAAATTTTCTGCGCTTTGTCGCGCCAAATCCTCCATTAACCTTTGAGAATTCTTCAGCATCTAAAAATTCCCCCCATGGAATCGGATTGACGAGGGGACTCAAAGGTCGGAATCTGATGGAAATTCCGAGATTCATAACTTCCTGGAGTCCGCGCATGAAAAACCCGCAGATGCGCGTAAAACTGGAAAGTGGCGTGCAAATCCCTTTCACGCGCGCGGAAACCCTGCAGATGCATGAAAAGACAGAAAGTGGTGCATAAATCTCTTTTGGAATGTGTGAAAGTTTTTCTCCATGCCTATAAAAACCCAATAGGGTCTCTCAGTCTATATGGATGTTTCTCGTGTGATAAGTCTTAAGCTCTCGCACGCGAAAAACTTCCCCTGTCCTGTGCGGAAAACCGCTTCGGTTGCATGTAATTCTCTGAGTCTAGTCATCGTTTTATGTGCAAACCTGGGGTTTTTTGTGCCACTGCCTATGTTTTTGCACCAACTCATGATTTTTTGTGCTGCCTTCTAGTTTTTAACGCCCACTCCTAGTTTTTTGAACCGACTCCTTGAGAACTCATCGTAAAAAGATGGTTTCTAATTGGGTTGACATTGAGAGAGAAGTTGTGTTCGCCATTCGAAGGGCTGAGATGGATTCCAACCCTGAGATTTATGGCACCTAAAATATCATATCCAGAAACCATACTCTCTTCAACATATTGACCCCAGCCCAGAAGGAGTACGCACTGTCCAACAATTTACCGATATGGGACTTTGGTATTTTGGAGGAGGTACTCATGCCCCTACTTGAAGTTGACACACCGCATTCATGTGTGACCCACGAGGATAACCTACCTCGATATAATATCACTAAAAATGGCCATCCTTTCAGAGAAACCAATAATATGGATGTTTACATCCTGAATCCCAGGACCACGACTATTTTGAGAAGTGACCCAGTCGTAGAGGATTCTCTAGCCCATTATGCAAGTGCATTCTGATAGAATGCCACTGACAAAACTAAAGTCTGGATATAGGATTGGGATCTTCTCAATGGAGTCAATTTCACTAGTGAATGGGCCTAGGTGTATTGGGTATGCTAGACGTGTGACCGGTTTGGGGTCGAACTGTGGCACATTGGGTTGTTTGAGGCGGTGTGGACGTCGCAGTTCCATTTATACCGTCAGCATGAACTTGGGCCTAATTTTTTTACCCGATGGTCCCTCGATACCAATACCATCCATATTCACCATGGAGAAGTTGGTATCAGCCTTTGGGACATTCATTGCATCGGAGGTATCCCTTTGGATGGGCACCAGTATGATTAATTCCTTCCGACGAAGAACATCTGGGGAAATAGATCACGAACTCATATCCAAACATGGCATCTATTGGAGATGAATAAGGAGAGGCTGGGGGTCAAGGACTTTTTGAAGGGAATCACATACAAAAAATGGTTTAGATTATTTCTGCAAAGATATCTGCAAGTAAAGATTTCGGGGAGAGGAAGGCGGTGTCCGAACACGGCACAAAGGAGCAAAAGCGGATTATACTAGAGGATCCTGGTGGTAGGAGAATATCAATCATGGGGATTCAGTATAAATGAGAGTTGGGACCCAAACATCTGGTAGGACAGATTTCATGAAACCTTCTAGAGTGGTTGGATCCTACCATTTAGGGACACAATTATGGGAGTTCATTTAGAGAACATAGTGATGGCTGGCATCAGGGCAGCTAATCAAAGGTTCAATCTAGGATTCCCTGCGTTGGACCACTTTTATGCCATTCTGGGGTGAATTTCTAGAGGGGGGTCACTGAGGAGGATCTGTGGTCCCTTATAAAACTTTCATGGGTGGGTCGCGGCTCATTGCGGTGGGTATACCTTTCCGAACACCATTCATCCTCCGGGTAATGGCTTGCGACCTTCCTTGCTGAACATTGTCGGGGTCATGCCATTGACGCTCAACGAGGAGGGGTAAGGATCAGAATAGGAAATCATGCCAACATCACTTTTGGCCCATTCCCCACCCTGACTGGCTAGATGATAGACAATGGTAAAGTCTCACTGGAGCAAAGGGTATACTTCCAGGGCATCAAAGGTGGGGTTCTTGTGGCCCGAGTTTATGGGAATATCCTTTGTGAGCCCTACGTGCCATCAAGATTCTACAAGAAGTTTGGATGCCTCTAGTAGATGATGAAGAAAGTGTATATAAATTTCTAGGAGGAGAGGAATCATTGCGTTCTTTGCCAAATGTAGCTGATTTTCACATCCCATGGCTCTGACGATGTCATTACCTTTCCCCCCACCGAGTTGATGTTAGTATCTCGATGGAATATTCTGAGCATTGGGTTATACCATACCCTGAGGGGATTTTACGGAAGTGAGTCTGGCAGTTCAAGGTAGCTAGTTTAGAAATTGGGTGGCAAGAGAGCAGACAGGGCGTTGTTGGGGAGGAAAGGCCGGAAGAATGTCGGGCAACTAGGTCTGCATAGGCCGGGACTACAGTAGTAGGAATGTCGCATGTAATGGACTCGCCTTTGTCGCCTAGGGGGATAGGGGATCACGGATTGGTCAGAGAACATCCCAGGAAGCAAATAAGATATATGCTTCAACCTTCTGATGATGCAATATTCTCGGCTCTATGGTCGGCCTGGTTTACCCTATGGTAGTCGATGGACGTCGAAGCCCTCTGGAAAAAGATAATATGAGATGAAATCCAGCTGTCAAAGGTCGGACTCATCCGAGTTGATGACAGGGTAAACATCCATCGTCGGCACGCATACCTGATGACCATGGATGTGTATGCACGAAAGTGAGGTTGGCGTGAGGAACCACCCCTCCTGGTGAAGGAAATGCTTAGCCATGAGAATGATCCAGAAAATATGCTGCCTGAGGATGGTGACAGCGATGAGGAGCTAGAGGGCAGTGAGACGAAAGAGAAGGAGGAGGAAGGAGAAGATGAAGGAGAAGATGAAGGAGGAGGTGAAGGATAAGAGAAGATCTAAGGTGGAGAGTCTCAAGGGACGTCCCACCATGGAAGCCTTCGGGAGAGTGGCGAGATCATTGGATCTGATGTAGACATAACTAAGCTACTCGAGGTATGTCTCAGCCCTTATCTATCCTTTCCCCCTTCATTTTTTTTCTTTATAACCCCCAATCAAATCTCTTTATTCTGCTCAGGTGGATATTGGCGCCGACCAAGAAGCTCCATCCGAAGTGGGGGAGGAGGAACCAATAGAACAAGGTGGGGAGATGATTCCCATTATTGAGTTAACAAGTACTGAGGGATCCCACACCATGACAGCTCCTACGGCGACGGGAACGCCAGAGGCTGATGCACTGAGTTCTTGTAGGTCTTTTTCTCACTTAGCCTCTTGTATGGGATATTAGAGAACCCATCTAATCAGGGTGTTATTTTTTGTGTAGTAATAATGGAATTGGAGGCTCATTAGGCTACCAAATCCTGACCATCCACGAGTGATTCGATGGAAAATGTGTCTGCCCATTTAGGGCACATTTCCCAAATCGAGCCGGCCCGGGCACTTAGTGAAAAAATAGATGTGGATATCAATTGTATTAACATCGCTACAGGACCTGAAGTTAGTAAAGGATCTGTTGAGACTAAGGAAAGAGAGGAAGGTCACCCAGACATTGAAGAGCCCAACCCCTGGGGAGGAATACCTGAAAAATACCCTACCACTGATCTCTAGGTTGCTTTCTCCAATGATCGGTCTGTAGATCCTAAGGTGATAGATGATTATAATTCAGAGGCGGATGATGAGAGCCGTATGACATGGAGCAAGGGGTGGAATTATATCAAGTGCTTTCTCGGTCAGCCTTAAACAGAATGGCTAAAATGGATGGGATCTCTCCACACCTAGTTGCACTTTCTCTATGCTAGAGGCGTGGATACTCGCCGTCTTCATTCGACAGTCCATGAATACATGGCCGGGAAGTTTCGTGAGAGAATCTGACACTCCAATTTTGCTCAGTATTAGAAATAGTTGTGGAGTACCCAAGTGTTCTTGAAGGAGGATCAAGAGGTCTGACGCCTTGAAGGGCAGATTAAAGAAAAGGAGGTATTCATTGCCAACTGTACCGAGCTTGTGGAGAAATTGAGGGCCCAACTGCTGGATGCCCAAGAGCAGCTAGTGGAAGCGGTTCACCAAATAACTGAACGTCAAACGGAATAAGTGAAAACACAGGCTAGGGAAAGTGCACTGCACTCTGTGGCCACTGATGAAGAGAGAGCTCTCAAGGGGTGGGAAGAAATCATGGAGGCCACAAGCCAAAAGGAAGTGGCGCTGGAATGATCTATCCAAGATGTTGATCTTTAAGGGCCCTGTTTTGGTCGAACTAATAAACTCATAAACTGATTTCTTTTTACTACCTCTTATTCTAAACTGAATGTATGGATAGATGTATGGATAGATTTATTTACTTGTTCATTAGGTTTAATTCATTCAACCACAGTCCTGAAACAAATATCAATCCATTCCTAAGCTCACGTGGGTTGTACTCAGTGTGAGAAACAAGGGATGGTTGTACTATTACTTCACTCGAATATAGGAGTGCCAACCAAGCTTCGGGCACCCGAGGTTCGAACAACCAATCTAGATTCCCTGGAAGATACGGGAGAGGCTTGATTAGGGGACGAGGACCTAAGAACAATCAGTGTTCCATCTTCCCAATGTTCTCTAGAGCACGAGCGGGGTAATTCTAGGGGCATTTAAAATCAACCTGAACATAAAAGAATGTCAAGTATGAATCACAATACCCTAGATTCGGCATATTGTGGGGTTGGTGTGGTAATAGACGATAATTGTTAACCGTGTTTGAAACACAGTATCCATATTGTATTAGCCTAAAATGGGGATGAAAAATGGGGTCTGACCGCTGACCATGATCGAAACACGGGGTCTGAATCAAAATTTCATCCATTAGTCTTCCGGAATGTTGGACCAGGATAGTAGGCGATCCATAAGCTGATCATCCATACTATTAAGGGGTTCCTTTAGACGTGAAAGAGGATGAGAGTCTGAATAAAGGGAACGCAAAGCATGGAAGGTGGAGTGGTGGTTTGCTTGAATGGAATCCAACACTCTTAACATTACACTACCTTGGTGGCAACACATTAGGTGGGTGCACCGGTCCGATTATGGATCATTACTTCTTCTAAACCGGACCTCTCTGGCGAGGAAACTATCACCTCCCAACATTACTGTGGGGCATCTGGAACTTGTTCAGGGTAGAACTATGGTTATAAGGTTCCCTGAAGAGTTCGGTCCAAGGGGCCAAAAAAGAGGAGGAAACAGGATTTCCCATTCCTAGGGCTGCACCCGGAGAGGAGGTGTCTGGGCATTCCTATGTATCCCATGAAGATGGGAATCAAGCCACACATAGTTCTGGGGGTGGAATGGTAAGATACCGGTTCTAGAGATAAGGTCGTGCAGGTCTGGTCCTTATACCAAGAGAAGCAACATTTGATATATCTTGTTTTCCTTTAGGATGAATGGATGTGTTTTTTTTTTTGAAGTGATGGGCCTAGGATGGAAGGTCTAGGTATCGCCATAGGAATCCAGCCATATGCAGCTGTTGAAAAACGGTATGGTGTGTAACTGATACCAAACATGACATCCCCTCGAGTGAGGACATCATAATGCAGTGTTGTTTTTCATCGTGCGGCCAAGATGATAATGTCATAGATTATGGTCATGTTATGGTACCGACCATTCATTTTTAATGTCGTGAAGGATATACGCAATAGTTTAAAGTCATGTGGGACTAAGAATCATAGTTTAAAGTCATCAGGCTTAGACATGTACAAGAGAGGTGAGGTTCTTGGGGGGATGTTCACGGTGTGATAAGGCATACCTGATGTGAATGAGGACAAGGTCCACACTATACCGTGCGCAATTCTGAGGAGGAAACCTCGAGACGAGGGGCCAGAAAAGATTAGAGGATAAGGGGCAGGAGAAACTAGCTACCAATTGATCTGGACCCGAAGAAGAGATGTTCGGGTGTTCCTACGTATCCCATGAGAATGGGAGTCAAGCCACACGTAGTTCTTGAAGGTGCCTTTTAACGTCTTGTGGTACAACATATAGTTTAATCTCATGTGGGACAGGAAGTACAGTTGGGGGGCTAACTCCTAGAAAGGCGCGTACGTGGTGCGACTAATGAAAACATCTCCCGAATGAGGACATAATCCCACACTATGCCACACAGTCCCATAAGAGTTAGAGCCCATAAGGTAGGGTATAAGAGATAATACAACAACCCTGCTCTTTTATTACACAATTAAACATAATTTATTACATAAACATCACTTGATACAACATAGAAGATCGAGAGGTTTAGTGTATTTGGGGCTTAGTATCATTACATAACAACTTAAAACATTAAATACAACATACTTATTGAAAACTTCCTTTACATGACCACTACATTCTCTCATACTTAGCATTGCATGGGATAAACTGGGGACATGCATAAGAAAAGGATGAGCTATAAAGACCAGTAATGAAATAAAAATGGAATAACATGAGGAATAAAATACATTTTAGACAATAGGCATATCAATAGAGCACAAGGGAAGCATAAACATAAAGTCATGATAAATCATGATAATCATAACATGGAAATGTGGCAACAACACTTAACATGGAATTAGCATGAGCCAAGGCTCATTGCACATAGAGCATGAGTAAACCCTCATTGCACATGAATCACAAGTAAACCCTCGTTTCACTTTTATTATCATGATTAAACACCCATTGCAAATAAATTATCATGATACTATACTTTACCCAATGCATTGGAGTTCTATCAGTGCTCACCCTTCTTAAACATTTCATTTTAGGCATAAGTGTGCCACATGGATCATAAAACATTAAATCATTCAACATAATTATTTATTCCACAATAAACAAATGTGGAATAAATCATTGAAACTCTTTAAAAAATACGTAAATGTGCATAAAGGTGAACACCCTTGATAGAGAAATGGACATGGTATTCACTACATAATGACTTTGTCTTGGAAAAACACGGTGCAATTTCGGCAGCATAACGATGTGACATAAGAACTCATAAAAATGGTTGATGAGAGAGAATGGGGTGTCTCATCATTTTTACATGACATGGAAAGTAAGGGGGTCATTTAGATACATTTCCAAAAAATGTAATGGAATTTATATTCATGATACAAAATAATTGCTTGAATGTAAATGAGGAGAGGGAAATTCCTTTCGGAATTTCAGCATAGTAACAGGTGTACATGGGAGGCATTTAATGAGAGAGAAAGGGGTCTCCCATCATTAAAACATAAATAAGGAAGTATAGGGGAGGTTTGAAACCATACCCCAATATTTATAATTGAAATTAAAAGTTCATAACAACTTAAAGAAAATTGGACAAAAATGAGAACGGAAGAAAAAACCCTTACTTGGAAGTATGCTTCCAAAGGCTTAAGAGAGGTTTGAGAGAGGCTTATTGGAAGCCTGGGGAACCTTGGGAGGATTATTGAGAGAGGAGGGAAGATTTTGGATGAACTTTAAAGGCTTTTAGTGAGGAGGAATTGGGATCTTGGGTGGGTTTAAGTAGGAAATGTGAGGGAATTCTTTATTATTTTGGTTTGGGACCCTCGCATTAAACTAATCCAAACCACAAACCATACCATGGTTTTTGCCTATGTTTGTTGGAAAAGGGAAGTGGAAAACAATATTTTATAAGTCCAAAGTCCAAAATTCTTAAAATAATGGGGTTGCTTATATGGAGGTGAGTCACACTCCCAAGGAAAACAATTTAAAAAGACAAGATGTTTAATGAGTCTTGAAGGGTCCATTAATGCTTTGTAAAATAAGTCAAAAAAACCCAAAATCACATTATTTTAATGGTAAAACATATATTTTCCGAACTCAAGGCTTATAGTATTTTATTACATCACTATTGGGATATTATGATGTCATAAAACATATTATATATTTAAATGGTATTTAATTTTTACCCAAAAAATTGACTGTCTCACAAAATTATGAAAAATTCACCATTGGATAATTTTGACATCCTGATTCCAGAAATAATATTCATTTTATCTAAATAATTTTATAAATATTTTAATTTTCAATTTTAAAATAAAAATCGACATTTATAAAAAATTCATGGGTTTTGACAAAAATGGCTTTCAAACCTTAATAAAAATTACAATTGAATTCATAAAATTACACGATCATTTATATTTAATAAAAAATAATTTAATAATATTATTATTATTATTTTATTAAGAAATTATTTAATTCAAAAAATCCATTAATTCATCAAAATAGATTTCTTAGTTGAACATTAACTAAAACTACTACCTGTTCTTTAAAAACTATTTACAAGGTAATGATAATAAAATGAAAGTATATTCATTATTATATAAAAAAATAATGTACATAGACATACTACAAGGGTCTTGTTAAATAACCCTTTAAAACACCCACATAAGACCGAAGGGCGAGGTGCGCGATGGTGACAGACTCTTGGGGTGGCTCAGATAACATTGTATGTGTGGTGATCTCTATCAACTTCCACTTCTCCTGTAGATGGTTCTGTTTGAGCTTAACCTATTGAATCTTGGATTTGGATTGGTCAAGAGTGAAGCCCAATGACACCACCTCCTTTCCGAGCTCTAAAAAATGGGCTTCGTATGAAGTAATTCTACTGGATGAAGCCATTGCTTCCTTTGTTTGAGTAATTTAGATTGTTAAATCCAATATTTATACTAATCATGTGATCACTGTTCAACGGATATAATAGAAAATGTCACAATTCTTAATTGTATTTTAAAATCCGAAAAACATAAAACAAAATAAGTTCATATGTTGTTTTAACATTTCACAAACTAAGGAAATTAATTAGATCAAGAGGGATTTTCATTAACCAAAGTTTGGGTCGTTACAATCTTCCCCCCTTAAGAAATTTTTCCCTCGAAATTTCATTATACATTATAACCCAAAAACAGATGAGGGTACTTTTCCTTCATTGATTCCTCTAATTCCCATGTTGCATCTTCATACTTATTGTTTTTCTAAAGTACCTTGACCAGATGAGTAGTCTTGTTACGTATAACTTTGTCTCTACGATCCAAGATCTTCATTGGCTTCTCCTCAAAAGAAAGATCATCCTCCAACTGTACCACCTCCGAAGACAGTACATGTGAAGGGTCTGGTATGTACTTTTTTAAGAGGGATACATGAAAGACATCATGTACTTTGTCCATGGTAGGTGGAAGTTAAAGTCGATAGGCCACAACCCCAACATGATCAAGAATCTCGAAGGGGCCGATGTACCTTTGACATAACTTCCCTTTCATTCCAAAACTCATGACCTTCTTCCATGGAGATATGCGTAGAAATATCAAGTCTCTAACATTAAACTCAAGTTCTCATCAACAGTTATCTGCATAACTCTTTTGTCTACTCTGGGATGTCTTGATATATGGCTGAATGGTTTTCCCCTTCTATACCATTTCTTTGACCATTTCTGATCCAAGCAGCTTATGCTCACTGACCTCATCTCAACACACCAGTGTTCTACACCTTTTCTCATAAAGGGCTTCATATGGTGCCATTTGGATACTCGATTGGAAACTATTGTTATATGAGAACTCGACTATAGGAACATGTTGATCCCATCCTCCTTTGAAGCCCATTGAGCACGTTCTCAACATGTCTTCAAGTGTTTGGATAGTCTACTTGGATTGGCCATCAGTTTCAGGATGATAGGTCTTACTGATGTTCAGTTCAGTACTCATAGCATGTTGAAGACTCTTACAAAACTTATAGGTGAATCTTGGAACTTATTGGACACGATAGATAGTGGTACTCCATACATATTTACCACTTTCATGATATATATCTGTGACAGTTGATCCATTGAAAAATCCTCCTGAATAGTAATGAAGTGTGCAGATTTTGTAAGATGATCTACAACAACCCATATTGAATTGTTTCCCTTGGATGTTTTCGGAAGTCCAATGACAAACTCTATAGTTATGTTCTCCCATTTCCATTCTGGTATGGGCAATGGTTGCATCATCCCCTTAGACTTCTACCTCTCTGCCTTCACTTGCTGACATACCAGACACTTTTATGTATATTCGGAAATCTCCTTTTTCATATTGTCCCACAAAAGTATTTTTCAGAGATCTTGGTACATCTTTGTGCTCCCTGGGTGGATAGAGAAGGTTGATCTATGTGCATCATTCAATAGCTCCTTCTTTATCTCTGGACCGGATGGTACACATAATCGCAACCCAAATCTTACAACTCCTTTCTCGTCAACTTTGAAATAAAAGTGTTTCACATTTCTAATAGCTCCCACCCTTTTCTGAATTTCCACATCTTTTCTTTGAGAATCCTTTATTCTCTCCAAGGGGGATGGTTGGGCAATCATTTGAGAAAGGATTGATGATGTTCTTCCCTTAATGATTCCCATGTCTATCCTTCGAAAATCTAAGAAGATTGGATCCTTCTCAATTCTCATCATTGATAAACATGCATGATCCTTTCTACTTAGAGCATCTTCCACCTTGGTTTCCTTTCCGGGATGGTAGTGGATTGAGCATTCATAGTCATTTATCAGGTCTAACCATCTTCATTGGCGCATGTTCAACTCTTTCTGTGTGAATATATACTTGAGGGTTTTGTGGTCCATATATATTTCACACTTCTCCCCAAAGAGATAATTCCACAAGATTTTCAAAGTGAAGATCACTACATCCAACTCGAGATCATGTGTTGGATAGTTCTGTTCATGAACTTTCAGTTACCTTAAAGCATAGGCAATGAATTTTTCATTTTTCATCAACACACATCCTAGACCCTTCTTCGAAGCATCACTAAATACCACAAAAAGTTCTCCACTTGTGGGTAAAGTGATAATAGTTATAGTGATAATCCACCTTTTTAACTCCTTGAAGCTTCCTTCACATTCATCACTCCAAGAAAACTTTACTCCCTTCTTATTTAGCTTGGTAGGAGGTTTGTACAGTCGTGATAAGTTCCTCAAAAATCATTGATAATATCTATCTAACCCTAAAAATCTATAGATATTCATTACCAATGTTGGCCTCAGTTGTCCCTCTATTGCAGCTGTCTTTTAGGGATCCACAGATATCCCATTTCTTGTGATGATATGGCCCAAGAATGAGACATCCTTCAACCATAACTCACACTTGTTGTACTTTTCATATAGCTTCTTATTCCGCAAGGTCTCTAGTAAAGTTCTTAGATGCTCCTCATGATCCTCCTTGGTTTTGGAGTATATCATAATACCATCTATAAAGACTACCACAAATTTGTCGAGGTAATCTCTAAAGACTCTATTCATCAAGTCCATGAAGATTTCTAGAGCATTAGTGAGTCCGAAAGGCATTACTATGAATTCATAGTGCCTGTATCTTGTACGAAAAGAAATCTTAGGGATAACTTCCTTATTCACCCTTACTTGATAATATCCCGACCGAAAATCTACCTTGGAGAAGTATTGTGCTCCATGAAGTTGATAGAACAAGTCATCAATCCATGGTAGAGGATACTTGTTCTTTATTATTATTTTTTTGAGCTCACGATAACCAATGCATTGGCTCATTGATCCATTCTTCTTCTTGGTGAAGAGGAATGGCACACCCCATGGTGAAGCACTCGGGCATATAAAACTCTTCTATATATTCTCCTGTAACTTCTTCTTCAACACTTCTAGCTCTACGATTTCCATTCTATAAGGTGTCTTGGAGATTGGAAGATATCTAGGGATAAGTTAAATTGGGAACTCAACCTCTCTGTCCAGAGGAATAATATGAAGATATTTAGGGAATATGTCAGTGTAATCCCTCACGATGGGCATGTCTTCAAGCATGATTCTCTCCTTTTTCTCAATCATTTGACCAAGATATGCTTTCTCATAAGGCAGAAATATCCATACTTGAGAAGATTATTCTAAAGGAGATCCATCTTCCTCCTTGAATTTGTAAATAATTGGAGGATGCTTCGGGATGTGAAGAGTGATCTCCCTTTCTCAGAATTTTATATTGGATTTGTATAAAGATATCCAATCAATGACCAAGATAGCATCAAACTCCACTAAGGGAAGTATGAAGAGATTTTCTGGGAGTTTCAGTCCACAAACATTAATAGGGGAGGAATTATGAACCATGAACGTAATGATTTCCCCATTCTCTGTTCTCACAGATAACTTTTCCACCAAATTTTAAGGGGGTTTTTGAATTGTTCTACTAAATTTGTAAGATATGAAAGAATGCGTTGAACCAGAATCAAATAGTATGTTCTCTATTCTTGAATGAATAACTAGCGTACCTATCACCACATCATTTTCCGGCTCCACCTCAGTGGTAGTGATAGCATAAGCCTTTCCTTGATTCCTCGGAGGTTGTTGTTGGTTGCCTCTGACAACCCTTAGTATAGGGAAATTGTTTACATAATGACCAAGCTCCCTACAGTTGTAACACTGCACTGCCAGCTGAGTTTTGATCTGAACCTTCCTTTCTTCTTCTACATTATCAGGATTTGTCATATCCCTTCAGCAGTTCTTGGATAGATTACCAAACTTTCCCCATTTGAAGCAATTCCTGGTTCCCTTGAGGCAGTTACCATGATGTTTCTTCCCACAATTTTTGCAATGAAAAAATACAGGCTTCTTTCCATCATGGGATTTGTTTGATGGACCACCCATGTTGTTCTCTATTTTCCACTTCTTTTCACTAGGCCCATGAGACCACTGAGAGTCCCCAATCTCTATTTCAACCTTGAGGGCACAACGAACAATATCTTCATAACTGTTGAAGTCTCGAATTGCCAACGCTTTTTGTACACTTAGCTTTAGTCTGCTAAAGAAGCGATCTACCTTTCTTTCGGTGTTCATGACAAAGCCAAAGGAGTACCTTGAAAGCCTTGTAAATTTTGTTTCATACGCCCTGATGGACTCATCTTCCTTATACTTGAGTCTGAGGAACTCTCTTTCCATCTTGAGATAGAGGGTTCAAGGAAAATATTTTTTGAAAAATATCCTCTTGAATTCCTCCCAATTCATGGAATAAATTTCCTCTAGGTACTTTTTATTCTTCATTAGTATCCACCACTGATCAGCTTCCCCATCAAAATGATAGACCGTCAGTACAAATTTTTCCTCTTCGGACCACTAGAGGACAGATAATATCTTCTCAATAGAGTTAATCCATTGTTCCTCAAGGAGGGGATTGGAATATCCGATAAACATGGGAGGCCTTTTCCTCATGAAGGATTATACGGAAACATGCTATTTCCATGGAGTAAGAATGAGTTTTGACTAATTCAATTTATTATTCATAACTCAATCTATCTGAGTAAGTACTGTCATGAAGTTTTGAGCACCCTCTCCCGTCATATCAGGTATATCATTAGGGAAATATTCATATTGCCTATCACATTGGTTGTTGGAATGTGTAATTTTATTTCGCGCCATTAACTAAGAAAAAGGGCGTATAATTAGATGTCTTGGATACTTAGAAAAAAAAATTGAACATAAAAGTATAAACTTATAAAGAATAAGTTTATCCTATCTTGTGATCTATGTTGTCCTCAATTTATTTCTTAACTTATATTCTTATGGGATTTTTTTATCCCTCAATAACAGTTTGTACTAAACAAGTGAATCTACCAAAGAATATCCCCCGGGAGTGTCATAACCAAGAGTGCATCAAGGCCCATTGTCATGCACCAGTTCCCGTTCGAGTCTAGCTCAAAGTGGTGTTTTCCGGTTTTACCCCTAGGATACATCTCTGTCAGAGCTGCCTCTACCTGCCCGTATCCAGACAGGAATGCATTTTCTTAATAAACCACTTACTCAATAATCAACATAAAAAAGGGATGTTTTTATTAGTATTATCTCTAAGTCTTCCCAATGGTTTTATAATCCTAATCACAAAAATAACTAAACCTGTCCTCTGATACCAACTATAACAACCATGCTCTTTTATTACATAATTAAAGATAATTTATTACATAAACTTCGCTTGATAGAACATAGAAGATCGAGAGGTTTATTATATTTGAGACTTTGGATCATAACATAACAACTTAAAACATGAAATACAGCATCCTTGTAGAAAACTTCCTTTACATGACCACTACATTCCCCCCTAATTAGCATTGCATGGGATAACCTGAGGACATGCATAAGAAAAGGGCGAGCTATAAAGCTCAGTAAGGGAATAAACATGGAATAACATGAGTAATACAGTACATGTTAGACAATAGGCATCTCAATAGATCACAAGGGAAGCATAAACCTGAAGTTGTGATAAATCATGATAATCATAACATGGAAATGTGGCAACAACACTTAACATGGAATTAGCATGAGCAAGGAATCATTGCATATAGAGCATGAGTAAACCCTCATTGCACATGAAGAATGGGTAAACCCTCATTGCACTTGTATTAGAATGAGTAAACACCCATTTCACATAACGTATCATGATACAATACTTTACCCAATGTATTGGAGCGCTATCAGGGCGCACCCTTCTTAATCATTTCATTTCATGCATAAGTGTGGCACATAGATCATAAAACATTGAATCATTCAACATAATTATTTATTACAAAATAAAATAATGTGGAATAAATACTTGAAACTCTTTATACAATACTTAAATGTTCATTAAGGTGAATAGCCTTGATAGAGAAATGGACATGGTATTCACTACACAATGACTTTGGATTGGAAAAACACAGTGCAATTTCGGCAGCATAACGGTGTGGCATAAGAACTCATAAAAATGGTTGATGAGAGATAAAGGGGTGTATAATCATTTTTACATGACATGGACAGTAAGGTGGATCATTTAGATACATTTCCAATAAATTTAATGGAATTTATATTCATGATACAAAATAATTTCTTGAATGTAAATGAGGAGAGGGAAATTCCTTTCAGAATTTCGGCATAGTAACAGGTGTACATGGGAGGCATTTAATGAGAGAGAAAGGGGTCTCCCATCATTCAAAAATAAAGAGGGAATTATAGGAGAGGTTATAAACCATACACCAAAATTTATAATTGAAATTAGAAGGGCATAACAACTTAAAGAAAATTGGACAATAATGAGAAAGGAAGAAACAACCCTTACTAGGAAGTATGCTTCCAAAGGCTTGAGAGAGGCTTCTTGGAAGCTTGGGGCACCTTGGGAGGATTCTTGAGAGTGGAGGGAAGAGGTTGGACGAACTCCAAATGCTTTGAGTGAGGAGGAAGTGGGAACTTTGGTGGGTATATATAGGAAAGGTGAGGGAAATCTTTATTATTTAGGTTTGGGACCCTCGCATTAAACTAATCCAAACCAAAAACCATCCCATGGTTTTTGCCCATGGTTTTTCGAAAAGGGAAGTGGAAAAAAATTTATAAGGCCAAAGTCCAATATTCTTAAAATAATGGGGTTGCTTATGTGGAGTTGAGTCACACTCCCAAGAAAAACAATTTAAAAAGACAAGATGTTTAATAAGTCTTGAAGGGTCCATTAATGCTTTGTAAAATAATTCAAACAGACCCAAAATCACATTATTTTAATGTTAAAACATATATTGTCCGAAAATAAGGCTTATAGTATTATATTACATCACTATTGGGTCATTATGATGTCATAAAACATATTATATATTTAAACAGTATTTAATTTTTACCCAATAAATTGACTATCTCAGAAAATTATGAAAAATTCACCGTTGGATAATTTCGACATCTAGATTCCATAAATAATATTCATTTTATATAAATAATTTTCTAAATATATTAATTTTCACTTTTAAAATAAAACTGACATTTATCAAAAATTCATGGGTTTTGACAAAATTGGCTTTCAAATCTTAAAAAAATTACAATTGCATTCATAAAATTACATGATCATTTATATTTAATAAAAATTAATTTAATAATAATAATAATATTTTATTAAAAAATTATTTAATTCAAAAAATCCATTAATTCATCAAAATAGATTTCTTAGTTGAACATTAACTAAAAATACTATTGGTGCTTTAAGAAATATTTACAAGGTAACAATAACAAAATTAAAGTATATTCATTATTATATACAAAAATATTGTACATAGACATAGTACTAGGGTCTTGTTAAATAACCCCTTAAAACACCTGCATAAGACTGAAGGGTGAGGTGCGCGATGGTGACAGACTCTTGGGGTGGCTCGGATAACATTGCACGTGTTGTGATCTCTATCAACTTCCACTTCTCCCGTAGACGAGTCCGTTCGTGATTAACCTATTTAAGATCATCTTGGGCTTGGTCATGAGTGAATCCCAATGACGCCCCTCCTTTCCGAGCTCTAAAAAATGGGCTTCATATGGAGCAATTCTACTAGATGAGGCCATCGCTTCCTTTGTCTGAGTAAATTAGATTGTTAAAGCCCATATTTATACTAATCATGTGATCACTATTCAATGGATATATAAGCAAATGTCACAATTATTAATGGTATTTTAAAATAAAAAAACATAAAAGAAAATAAGTGCATATGTTGTATGACCATTTCACATACTAAGGCATTTAATTAGATCAAGAGGGATTTTCATTAACCAATGTTTGGGTCGTTATAGATAAATTAGTGAAACTTGAGCTGGACCTAGAGATAAGATGTCAAGGAATTATTATATATCCTATAAGGATATGAATCAAGACATACATAGTTCTAAAAGAGATCTTAGTTTATAGTCGTAGAGCTTGGACCATAGAGGAGTGAAATTCTTCCATGTAAGTGCGGACCTCAACCCGATCCCTAAGCCCACGCGAGTCAAACTCGGTGTGGGAAATAAGGTCGGAAAAGGTTTTTGCAGTAACTGGAGTGCACGCTAAAGGAAAGTTGGCGCAGAGCCCCGAATGATGCCTTTACCATGGATTTTCCATCCAAACGTGCAAATGCGCACTGAGTGATAGTGCCAGGAGTTTCAAAATTCTATTTGGACATGATGGGGTGGAAAATAATGTGAACCATGTAACCAACATTCAAGGGTTTAAGGGGCTGGTGTGATAGTGGAGGATAACGGTTGACCGTGTTCGAAACACAGCATCCATATCTCATTATCCTAAAATGGAGACAAACAAATGAGCGTTGACCACTGACCATATTCGCAATGTGGGAATTATATCGATTTGTTGTCTGAAACCCTCGAGGATGTTATCCCGTAATGGTAGGGGGGCCCTTAGGCCTAGAACCCATGCCATTTGGGGGTCCCTTTAGGTGTGAAAGATTATGGAAGCCCAAATGAGGGGGAACATGAAGCCTGGAAGGTGGGTGGGAAAATTTCTAGGTAAAATACGACACTCCCGATGCAGAAACAGAGTACTCTTGGGAACATTGGTGAATCATCAAAGAGGGTTGAGGGGCTGAACTTGAGAGTGGCCAATTTTAATAGATGAGTATAGAACAAGAGGGTGGAGAACTCTCGGGAGAAATAGGTACATGTAATGGTTGTTACAAACCCAACGTGAATGAGGACATAATCCCATACCACACCACATACCCCTCTCCCTGGGAAAGTGCAGGCCAGGGGCCAAGGTTGAAGGGATATTTCTAAGAGATGGGGTTGGACTTGAATTCTTAAGTTCGGGCATTCCTACATATACCATGAGGATGGGAATCAACCCACACTTAGTTCTAGAAGAGTGTAATGTGCAGTTTACCGTCATGAAGTAAGGAAGAAAATGGGTAAGATACCCCCAAACAAGGGAGGTGTACGGTGCAGCGAGAAACCCAATGTGAATGACGACATAATACCATACCACACTGTACAATCCTAAGTGAAGACTTGGGTCAGGGGCCCAAAAAGGCCAAGGGGCCTGAGGCTGGGCCAAAGATGAAAAGTCCTAGCTAGTTTGCAGTTTAACGTCTTTCAGTAAGGACAAAGGTAGGGGTAAGGTATCTCATCCAGGGATGTGTAAAGCATGGGGAGTAACCCGATGTGAATGAGAAAATAATCCAGCACCACACCATACAACCCTAAGTGAGAACATGGGACAGGGGCCCAAAAAGGGAAAGGGGCATGAAGTTGGGCCTCAGACGGAAATTCTCGGCCAGTTTGTAGTTTAACATCTTGAAGTGAGGATGAAGGTGATCTTTTTTTCGGGTCATAGAGCTCAGATCGTATATTCATAGTTTAATGTCATGTGTGTGGGATAGAGAGGGTGAATCATCATGATTGTGGAAGAACACAAAGTGGAAATGATGATCATGTACAACAGTTGACCAGGTTCACAACACGGTATCCACCCTTGTGTGACTGAAGGTCGGGGAAAACAATTAAGCGTCAACTTCTGCCCGAATTCACAACACTATACTTGTATCAATTTTTCACTTTCAATCCTCGAGGGTGTTAGCTCGTAACAATAGGAGAGCCCTTGGGCCAAGCATCCATGCCATTCGGGGGCACTTCTAGATATAAATGGTGATAGAAACCCAAATGAAGGGCCATGCTGAGCCTGGCAGGACCTGTGCTCACAGAACAGATGATAAATGAAGGAATGGATATCTCAAGAGGATACATATGGCATGGCGAAATAGCCCGACGTGAATGAGGACATGAGTCTGTACCGCACCACACAATCCTAAATGAGAACTTGGGCTAGGGGAATCAAGGGGTCAAAGGACCTGAGGCAGGGTGTCCCGGATAGCTATATCCATATGACCTCGTGTGCGACTACCACCTCATCATAGCTCCCAATCCCATGTGAGCAGTTCTCGGTGTGGGAAACAAGGAGTCGGATTTAGCTTTCCCTATCATATAAGGGACTAATAGCTGGTATCGCCCGAAGGGGGTCGCAAATCGAAGATACAGCGGGCAAGATGAACCACCAAACTCAATGTTTGGTATCTACAGGGGTGGTGACAATGAAAAAGGATAGCCACTGACCATGTTCAAAACAAAACTCCCTTATAGTGTGACCTGAAATGGGAACAACAAATGAGCATCAACCATTGACCATATTTGCAACGCGGGAATTTTATCAATTTTTTTCTCAACTTCCTCGAGGGTATTGGCACGATGTGGTAGGAGAGACCTTAGGCTGATAATCTATGCCATTTGGGGGCCCTTCTGGATGTGAAATATGATAGAGTCCCAATAAAAGGAGTGGTTGAAGCATAGTTATGCCCATGCTTTTTAATGTCAAGCAGGGTGGTGAAAGTGATGGACATCTCCGGGGAGTGGGATGTATGGAGGGATTGAGATGAGTTCGACGTGAATAGGGGGAAAATACTACATCATACCATATTTCTTGACATGAGGGGAGATTCTGCAGTTTTGGATGGGCCAATAAAAAAAATGTCTGGTCATTCCTACGTATCCCATGAGGATGGGAATCAGGTCGTACGTAGTTCTTAAAGGCCATGTAGTTTAACGTCATACGGGGAGTATGTGGGAGGATAGAAGAATGGGGAGGGGGCACATGGTGCGACTATCATAATTGTGACATGATTGGTGCTAAAGAAGCCTACACTATACCATGCAAGGACCCTCCAAGAGAACTATACCCAGGGGTAGTCAAAGAAAAGAGTCTAAGGGCTGGAATCAGGATCGAGCATCTGATAATTCATATGTATCCCATGTGGATGGGATTAAAGCCATACATAGTTCTAAGGGTTCATTTTATTATCTTGTAGGATGACATACAGTTTAACGTCATGTGGGGCATTTTAAAGTTTAAATTCATGTAGGATCGGGTAGTTTAGGGTCATGTGGGACCAAACAGTTTAGGGTCATGCCGGACCAGCTGGCTCAGGCAAAGTATTGCTTGAGGAATTTGGCATTAGTGGGAGGAGTTATAAGCTCACCATCCATGGTCTCCAATGAGTACTCACCCTTGGGGTAAAACCTGTGAACAAGGAAAGGTCCTTCCCATTTGGGAACCAACTTGGGTGGTTTCTTGCTAGGTATCATTAGTGTCCAGAGGGCCAATACCAGATCACCTTGCAGGAAAGAGAGGAGGCGGACCTTCTTGTTGAAGGCTCTAGACATCTTGTTTTGGTGTCATTCCATGTTGTGCAGGGCACGAAGTCTATTCTCGTCAAGTGATTCTAATTCAGTTATACGAACTTCAGCTACCTTATCTGGTGCCTACTGTTCATAGACCGCTATTCATAATGAAGGAAACTGAATCTTGATGGGAAGGATGGATTCAGTTCCGTACACCAGGGAATATAGGGTCACCTGGTTGTAATTACGAGTCGTTGTTCGATAAGCCCAGAGGGAATTGGGGATCTTTTTTTGCCAACTCTTCTTATTCTGACCAACCATTTTCTACAAAATGTTAGAGAGGGTTTTTTTGAATGCCTCGATCTGTACATTTTCTTGCGCATGATAGTGGGAGGTATGGTTAGAGAGGATGTTTCACTTAGCATATAACTTCTTAAACTCAGTTGATCAGAAGTTGGTGTCGTTATCAGTGAGTACGATGTGAGGGACTCTAAACCGGTAGATGATATTGGAGCTCATGAAGTCAATGATAGAACGGGCCTTGACCTCCTTGAGTGGAACTGCCTCTGCCCACCTGGAAAAAAAATTCATAGTGGTCAGGATGAACTGACATTGGTGATCTATCACCAGTGGATATGGTCCCACGACATTGATTCCCTACACTACAAATGGACAATAGTACTTGGTGGAGTTAAGAGGCACTAGCGGCCGATGCATAAAGTTAGCATGAATTTGGCACGCATGAAATCTCTTGGTGAACTCGATGCAATCACAGATCATGGATGGGAAAAACTACCCCAGTCTCTGGATCTGGTGAGATAGCTTCGGCCCAGTCTGGTGGGAGCCACAGGAACTAGCATGAACCTACTGTATGACCTAATAAATATCAACTCCTTGGATGCAACGAAGGAGAATACCATCAAACCCGTGCTTATAGAGGATCTGATCACGACTAGGACCGTCCTGGAGGGTAAATTGTAATGCGCAGTGTCAGATTCATTCGCGCTCGGCCCGAACAACTGGGAGGTAACCATTTTTGAGATACTCAACAAAGGGTCCCTCCAGTCGGGAGTCACTTCAACCACTACATCTTGGGGTCCTGACGTGGAGGCTCCAGGTATAAGATGTCTCACCTGCAGGCCATCATCGTCACCTGGGAGACAAGAGCAATGACTCTCTGATGTTCCATGTAGATAATCAGATCATCCTACTAGGGTTTTGTAAGTGATGTAGCCAGGATGGCTAGGGTGTCAGCTCGACTGTTCTGAGATTGAGGGACTTGAGTAACTTCTGTCCGATATGGGAACTGGGCCATTAGCTGGAGAGAGCACTCCAACAATGGTACGAGCTCTGAATTTCTGACGACATAGTCACCGTTGATTTTTTTGATGACTAGTTCAAAATCCCCTTTCACATGTAAATGGGTCACATCAATCTTGAGTTCCAACTCAAGACTAGTGATAAGAGCCTCATACTCTTCCTCATTGTTGGTGCAGCCTTCTGACAACAGGAATGAGTACGACAGAATGGCTTGTGTCGGGGTAATAAATATGATACCCAGGCCTACCCTGTTGAGCCTAGTATCATTGAGCCTCTTTCCGGTGGGACACTAGGAAGAACCATCGAAATTCATCTACCAACACAGGATTCCATGATCTACTGAGAGGATTTCCTCATTAGGAAAATCATATCCAAGGACTGGTCAGTAAAAGCCAGATGGGAAGCAAGGAAGTCTGCCAATGCTTTCCCCTTAATAGCTTTCTGAGGGACAAACCTAATATCGAACTGCTGAAGAATCACTGCCCACCAAGTGAGACGGACTGTCAACATGGGGCGGTTCATAATGTAATTCAGTGGGTCTACCCGAGACACCAGTTGTACCTCGTGGTGCTACAAGTAATGTCACAATTTTTGTACTACGAATACCAGCACAAGTAATCTCTTTTCAATGGGGGTGGTATCTGGTCTCCGTATCAAGGAGCACGCAGCTGAGGTAGTAAAGTTTGTTCTTTGTCCCCTCATTGTTCTTTTGGCCAAGAAGGTCACTAAGAGATCATTCCAGGGCAGTCACATAATGAACCAGTGGTTTTCCAGAGACGGGTGGAATCAAGACCAGAGGCTAGAGTAGATACTGCTTGATTTCCTCAAATGTGGTCTAACACTCTTCATCCCATTCATAAGCGGTACCTTTCTTTATGATCTAAGAAAAGGGCTTACACTTGCCGGCCAGATTCATAATGAATCGACGCATGTAGGCTAAGTGGCCTTGAAAACCTCGAATCTCCTGAATATTTCTTGGGGGAGGCATCTGGTTAATGGTCTTAATCTTCCCTGGATTGATCTCAATTCACCTATATCTAACAATGAAGCCATGAAATGTTCTGTAGGTGGCCCCAAGGCACATTTTAATGGGTTCATCTTCAAGTACCAAGAATGGAGGAAGTCGAACACTATATCAAGGTCTTTGAGATGGTCCTGGTGCTGACGAGATTTGACCACCAGATCATCCACATAGCATTCCACCAATGTCCTAAGGATTGTATTGAATATGCAATGCATGTCCTACTAATCGGTTTCACCTATATTATTTAAACTGAAGGGCAAGACATGGTAACAAAATAAACCTTGTGGTTCCCTGAAAGCTATATAATCCTCGTCCTTGGGGGACATTCAGATCTGGTTGTATCCGAAGTAACCATCCATGAAGGAGAGTGCTTGGAACCCATCCGTAGAATCAATCAACAATGTCATCACAGGAAGGGGGAAATCATCCTTCAGATAGTATTGGTTAAGATCTCGGAAGTCGATGCAGACTCTGATCTGCCCATTTTTTTTCCTGACGGACACAATGTTGGCTAACCATTTGGGCTACTATACCTCCTTAATGAAATTGGATCTGATGATATTATCAACTTCCGCCTCTACCATGGTGTTGTGATAAGGGTGAATCTTCCTTGAAGGCTACTTAAACCAGCGATGATTTGTAGGGAGACCGAGGAAGTGGACAGCTACCTGAGGATCTAGTCCCGGCATCTCGTCATAGATCCAAGTGAATACATCAGGATTTTGTTTCAAGATTCTTATGTACCGTTGCTGCTCCTTGAGAGACATGGAAGCACTGATTAATGTAGGTCTCGGATCTGTCTTTCTACCGAAGTTTATCTGTACCAACTCATCGACCGTGGTGGAAACGCCCTCTTCGAAGGAAGGGGAGCTTCCTCCAAATCCTCTTCTTCCCTTAGGGAGGATGGATCCCTAGTGGGGTGAGCTTCCTCTGGTTTGACAGATCCCAAGGAGAGGATGGTACCAACCTGAGTGGTAGTGGCCACTACATCGAGAGATTCCAGGGCTGCCGAAGCCATAGCAATAAAGGCTATCGATCTGATCTTATCTGGTCTTCGGCCCAAAGGGCCACGCTTGATGATATCAAAGAAATAGTGGAATGTTGTCTTGATCTGGTTAATTTCATCCAAGAGAAACAGGCGCATATGACGTATTGTCATTTCCATGGGGATGACATCCTGATAACTTATAAGGGTAGGAGGCTCCAGGATCACCTGAGCCTGATTTGTATTGGAGTACGAAGTGATCTTAGGATGTCACTTGGACCTGATAATATGCTTCCCCCTTGTACCATATACAACAAAACATTTCCCCGGATTGGGGGTCGTGGCCTCCAATCGATGGATCAGGAAGATGTAGGCATCATCCAGTCCTACCCAGGGGTCAGTTGTAACCACAACAAGTTTAGCCTCACTAGCCTAAATCTTCTTGTCCTTGCTCTTGTAATAGTCAGCATCTAGGTAGAGGGATTCACAAGAGTCAAAAAGACATTCATCACCTTGGATCACACCCACTTGACCATTGAGGGAGTACTTGAGTCATTAGTGATACAATGAGTGAACTGTTGTATGTAGGTGGAGCCATGTTCTGGCCATAAATGCATTGTACGTGGTGTCTTGTGAGACAACCATAAACTCAATACTAGAAACTAGGCCACCGAACTGGGTCTTAAAATGGATCTTGCCGACCGGGGTCTGCTCTATCCTATCGTATCCCTGGATTTTCAGGTCGGAGGGAGTCAAGTCATCTTCGGATAACCCCAGCTTCTGTAGTGTCTATTTCGGGATAAGGTTAATCCCAGAGTCGGTGTCAACAAGACAGCGAAGAACCTCCACACCATTGAATTGGCTGATGATGTATAGGGGGTAAATGTTCCCCTGTATGGAAGAACCTTCATCTTCTCTAGAGAATGAGACAATGGCCTAGAATTTAGCATTCTATATCACTTCCACATGAATGTCCTCTACAGCTGCTACCTCTGTCTCAAACTGGAGGGGGCTTCTTAAAGCCTCAACGAGGGAATCACGCATATCTGCTGATAGTAGAAGGGCATAAAGGATAAAAATCCTTGCTAAGATGATGGAAAGGTTCTTGAGAACATCATACTTCTGTGCCAGGCATGAACTTCTACTTGTAGGAGGTCACTATATGACCGGAGGTACGGTGGCCCCTGACGGCTTTACCGATGGCTGATTGGTGCTGGGAATATCCCGCTGCTCACTAGTCGGAGCATGTAGAGTGGATACTGAATGAGGTTTGGACGACTAATACTGGCCTGTAGTAGGGCGTGGCTAGTCGCAGCATGTTCGAGGTGGATCTACCTAATCCAGTAGCACAAACGGCATTGAAGGCGGTCCTGATGACACCGGATGAGGAGGTTGTGTGTGCTGATCTCTACGCTGGGCATGATGTCTAGTCTTAGTGGAATGCATGGCCTGGCTAGATGTGCCAACTAATGTGCCTTGACGACCCATATTTTCATGGCTCTTCCGATGTTGGCGTCATCTATGGATGTTGGGGAGATCTTCCTAGTGCTCCCCATCATCTGGAGTCATGTAGGGGTTTACCAACTCCCCAGTGTTAACCGAAGCATACGCTTGACTATCACTCGAAGAGTCATCCACTATTGGGTGGATTCTGGGAGGAATCGCCATCTCTGGGGGCATGAAGTCTCTGAGATTATGGGATGATGATGGAAATGGAGGGGTGGGTTGATTTCCCTTGAACCGCCGATGCTTTCTCTTTTGGGAAGAGGCCGGCTGAGATGAAAATGCAGAAGTGGTGGTTGTGGATTCTAAAGGCTCTGGCCGAATTAGGCATGCACGAATGATACCATGGGAATGAGCGACCATTTTTCAAGCCATCTAGTCATCATACTTATGGGACCCATGGTTAGAAACCTGTTGCCACTCACCTTCATCGTCATTGTTGCAATCTGGCCTTACGAAAACACATGCCACTTGTGTCGGGGTCGGTCCCAACCTGACTATGTTGCTATCAACCTGGTCTTGAAGCTAGTATTTTAACACATAGCACTACTTGAGGGTGTTCCCCATGATCTAGTGATTGGGGAATTATTTGGGGCGATCGGTGAGTTTCACCTCTTCTGGCCTTCTGGACTCAGGAAAACGCACAATCCCTTGTTCCAAGGCACTTCAGAAATAGTCAAGGACCAGATTCTCATTGAATGAGTAGGTCTAGTTTCTTATGTCTGGAAAGGGAGCCCTTAGAGCCTGGCCCTGATGAGGATTTGGAGGATCCCATTAAGGAAGTGGGTCCTGATTGTGCCACCTAGGCGGTGGCGGCGCATTACGCGGGGGCACTTGCCGATTTTGAGGGGGCATTGCTGGGATAGAGGCTGCGCATGTGGTGGCGGGCCTCTGCAAAGTTGCAGAGGCATCTCTACTGGTAACAATTACAACTATTTGGAGGTCTCTATTTGGGCCACCATGGTGGGATCAGTTCTGACAGCCCTCCTCGCAATAATTGTAGGATGCAATAGACGTACCTGGTCGGCTAGTTGCAGGGCTTCTTCCAGGCATTGGGCTTTATCAGAGAAGTCTCGGAATCCTCCACGGTAGTTCTGGGTGATCAGAGAGGGAACCAGTTCCATCTTAACATTTCCCACACACATCGTTAGTAATTTCTCTTGGGTCAGTGGCATGTCAAGGGAGTAGGTGAGTCCTTTCCACCGAGTGACAAAGTCGGCGACGCGCTCATCAGGCCTCTGTTTTCACTTGAAGAGGTCTGTAATACTCGTTTTTTGTGTCGTGGAGCTGAACCGGTAGAGGAATTGCCTACAGAGGTCCTCCTAGCAGGTTACTGATCTGATGGGGAGCTTTTTTTACCAGAAAAATGCAGGCTCCTCCAATGTCTGCACAAAACATCGAAGCTTGGCAGCCTCTTACTATGCTTGAGTCCCTAACATGGGCCAACACCTTGAGGTGAAGTGGGCCAGATGTTGTGGCGGGTCCCCTGTCCCATTGAAGGGGGAAAAGGTGGGATTCTAAAAACCTATAGGTGTTTCCATATCATCCACCCATGCTATATATGACTTTCCATCAGGTGGGATTGCCACCTATCGCGTTTCCAACACCTCAAGGTGGGCAATGAGTGCCGCCATTGGACATCTGGGTGGGGGTCCCTATCTTGACAGGGATCCCTAACCAAGAGTGTGTTGGCGGGTTCTTCAATATGGTAAGTAGGCCCAACGGCTCATGGAGCGGCAGGTTCCATGACCCTTGGGGCAGCTGGGGAAACCTGAGCTGGGTCCCTTGGATTGTCGCGCCCTTCCAGAGGGTTTGGAGAGACATACCGCGTCCTCTTGCAGTAAGTTTCGTCTTCAACCATGTCCATGGGGGCAGGATAGTCAAGTTCACCTAAAGGCATCTCATCGAGGGGAATTTCATCTTCCCCTGTTGTACTAGTCGTGGATCCCCGTAATCTGGACGTCGTTCCGCAGCACGTTCATCCAAGAGGTCGTCGACTGACTTTTTCTGTTTGGAAATTTTTTGGCTCAATGTGGCCTTCATAGGGTACTCCTCTATCTTCTGTACTATGGTGGATAGATCGGAGTGTTTGGTAGCTCTGAGGTGCTCTTTACCATTACTATGATTTCGGATAAGGACTAATGCCTAGGTGGGTGTAGGGAGACCTATTAGGTTCCTCTGCTGGAGATTAACTCTTCTTGATGGATCCAGTAGTGGTGGCACGCCCTCAGGGGGTAAGTCCCCATCAAGAAGCTCCATCTTGTTCTACTCATCCACTATGTCAGCCATGTTGACTGTTACCCTTCCTGGGGGAATGTCCTCAATATCGCCTAGAGAGTCGGGATACCGTCGGATAGGACTGAAGAGGAGGGAAGCATACTGCCCCTAGCCACAAATTTGCATGTGGGGGGAAGCCTCCTTGATAATCTTGTGGAGTACCTTGAAACGCTGAATGCATTTTTATTGTAGGGCCTTACGGTGGCCTAGTGACTCGGGGCATGAGGACACAGGGAGTGCGGCCAAATCAAATAGACATAATTTCTCACCAATTTCTTCAAAATACGCTTGGCTCATGGGATAAACCACTCACTTATGACGAAGGAGAATGTTCATCACATAGAGGGTTTGACAGAAACACTCAAATCCCTCTAGGGTGAGGGATTCTGGTGCACAAAAAATTTGGCACTACCACGGGCCAGAACATCTCAAGGAAGTGGTCCGCTGTGAGGATATTCCATAGGCTCCCTAGCTCGAGTTAAGTTTCTAGCCCTTCATTACCCCACTCTTCAAATGGGGGTGGCTGAGAAACCGGTAGCAGTACCGACGCAGACCGTTGGGATAGCGGGCTGGCCGGTGGGGAATACGTCGAATGGGCTGACTGGATGCCTAATCTTGGGATATCCTCCAAAGAGTGTAGCGACTTAGCCACAACATTGCTATAGGATGGGCTGACAGCTGCAGTTCCAGGCGTAGGGGATGGGGATACTAGCGATAGTCCGCGCTACTGATCGCCCACCATTGGTCCCCAGAATAGCTCTCTTTGATCTCTAATCAAGGTAGAGAGTGATTCTGGTGACGACGGTGGTGATTGCATGACTGTAACGTGCAGGGTTGACAAATTTTCTTCCTCCTAGATATACCTGTAGAGGGAGGTGGGAATCTGATGGACCTCACTTTCTAGGAGTACTAGGCTAATGCGCCTCATTCCTGCCCCAGCCCTTGACTCGAAGTAGGGAGGGGAGGGTCCCTGCACTGAGTCATACTCTACTTCGGAGTCTGACAAGCGGACTGGTTTGATCTCTGTCTGGACCTTACCTGAATTTTTCAGATGGTGGCGATGACCCACCTTCCTGCCCATGGATGGATCTTCAGGATAGGGTAGATTTCTGACACGAGGAGGTTCTTCAGCTGTATTGGTGCTGGGGCGGAGAGGGCTTCTTCCTGACTAAGCCGGGGTGTGAGGAGCACCGGGACAAATATCAAAGGGGACATAGGGAGGACCTTTGTGGGTAGCCATGGAGAAAGTAAGACCATCACTGAAACTGGTAGGATCATGGGGGGAAATTCATGCTTGTTTCCCCTAGTGACATCTGTATGAGGAGGGGCCTTGTACTAGACGATCTGAACACGGGTAGGACCTTCATGTTGGGAAATGGTGAGGCGAATCCGGCCCTCACTCCTCTGATTGCTGAGGCGAGGAGAACCTTCACCAGCTGTTACAAGGAAATGAAGAGGCTCTCCACATTGAAGAGTGATCGGATGTGAAATGTCCCCATACCAACAGTCTTTGATGGGTGGAATGACTCAATATTCAGTGTAGTGGGAACGAGAGAGAGTTTCATACTGAGCATCACCACCATGGGGAGGACCCTCATTTGGATTGAATGTGGCATGGGATGGACCTCCATGTTGATCCTAGAAGCAGGGAAGATCTGTGTTCTCCATGGTAGCGGTACGGGGAGGACCTCCGTACTAGATGTCGTTGTCACGGGTTAGTATGTGGTGGCCACTTCCTGTGATGGAGACTAAGAGAGTCGAACCACCTACTCATGGGGTGGTTGGGGCCTCGATCCAGGTTAGGCATACAAATTCACATGATCAGAATATATAAGGAGGTGGTGTTATGTGTTGGTGGTGTCTTGGGCCACATTATCCACTGGCGTTGACACCCCTTGGTAGTCGTCCTCTTTAGCTTGCGCCCGATGCTAAAGTTGGGTCAGACAAACCGAAGCCAGTGGTGCAAGTACATGGCTTACCTGCTCCTCATCCAGTAAGATTGGGTGGAGGCGCTGACGCGGCCTGGTGGGATACCTTAATGGGAGCCTCTGGAATGGGATCCTAGCTGGGCTAACCTGGATATCCCCTACCTCGTCGGCGTAGGGCAGGGAGTCGTCGAAGCGTTTTGGGGACAGGCTCCCGAAATGGTTATATGTTGGAGTGGGGAGAATTGGCTCCCTACATGGCCCTCAGGGACAGTATTAACGATGTGGCACAGATGCCTCTAAATCCAGGAAGTCCATATCCCGAGTCGGGATAATACCCTCCTCCTCGCACTGGCGTATGAGGTCATTGATCACCCTTCATTGGATGAACTTTGAGAGAGAGATGGGGTGGAGGCGCCCAGCAGTTGTGACGTTTGAGGCCATTGCAGAAGAGGTGGAATCATGTGGGATTGTCGCACTAGTACTACCCCAGCCCCAGTATCGGTGGGCAGGCGGTGACCAAGTTCCGGGTGCAGTAGCTTGGTTTCTGAAAACTGGGAGATTAACTCATCAGTGCCGAAATAAAAACTAATTGACGACCAGTTCCCCGGTTCCATCCCATATTCTAAGATAGGTAAGAGGTTTCCACACTGACAACGTCGCAGACTGGGACGTCCAATATTCTACTGCCCCAACTTCTGGTGAGTATCATGCAAGGCCAGCTATTTTCTTGGTGGGACCCAGCGCTGGAAAGCTGGATCCAGTGACACGTTAATCCATTGATGTCTCGAATGCTACTAATCTCCATGTTGAGGAGAAGAACTTCACATCGAGTTCCCCATTATGGTTTCTGACTCTTTCATCGGGGTGCATGCGTCTGTCTTGTTTGAGGATGGCGGCATTGTTCGTTGCCCCACATTCCCACTTTCCAAAGGCAAGTGACATCTCTTCCTTGTTCAGGTACATTTTCTCCTTGATCGAAATGGGATAATGGGATATCAGTTATTACTTTCATGGATTCCTCCTCAGAACTCTTCACCTAGTCTGGGTCTCCCTTATAGATTTAAGACGTTGTTCGTGAAACTCTTCCTAGTGACATATCTTCATGAACACGAGTTAATTACACTACTTCTCTCGGGACATTCCAAAGGGTCTGGTCAGGGAAACAACCTACGGTCAGGGGAGTAGTCACGTTGGACATCACTGGCGTGTTTGGACATTGGGACACTAGTGGTTCTGGGTTTCCTCCCCTTATTATAGGGCTTCTCAAGGGCGCGAAAGCCTAAGGAAACCCACATAAAATGCAGGGAATCATTTTCCATAGGCATGTATCTGAGGTTTTTCCCAGCTTCCCATGTTTAACACAGGGTATGTCGTAGGTTTAACATCCAGTGGAGATGGATCAGACTGATCAGAACACTGATTAGAGTGGATCAGATGGGTGAAAACCTTGAAGGGAACATTGATGTTGGGGCCAACATGTGGTTAGATTCCTGGTTGTTATTGAGGGGAATGTGGAATGAGGTGGCATGATCCCATCGAGATGTCGCGTCCTAGGTAAGAATCAGGATAGATGATTTAGGGTTTAATGAAGTAGGTGGAGAATGAGATGGAGTCGACCCGAGGACGATGGTAATGTTGGGATTGAGTCTCAAAGAGACCTCCTACGTATTCCCATGGCATGGAATCAAATTCCACATAGTTCGGTCTGATGAAGGCTTACTGCCGATTGGGGATTTCAGCAGATTACCGCTGGATTGTGGATCACAACGGCTTACCACTAGCTCAGGTCACAATGGCTTACTGCTGGACAGGGTCGCAACAGATTACTACTGGATGGGGTCGCAACAGCTTACCACTGCACGGGGTCGAACCATAGGGAGGCTTCCTATGTACCTTATCTAGGAGACAAGGATCAAACCCATGTAGTTACCATGGGATGGGGGTCGGTGAACCGACATGGTGGAGGACCTGGGGTCCAATGGTTGTTGGGCTTGAACCTTATGGAGGTGTCCTACATACCTTGCCTTAGAAAGGATCAAAGTCCTCGTAGTTCAGGTGGGTGTGGTACTTACGCTAGAATGCCTAGAGAAGATTTCATGTTCGATGTTCACTCTAATACCATGTGAGTCATGCTCAGTGTGAGAAACAAGAGACACCAAAGACCTGACGATCATGTTTTAAAAGGTGCGTCTGTGGGAAGTAGACTAGGGCCACGCATAGTTGGTGTCCCAAAGAGGAAACAGGGGCTTATGTGTGGTTAGCATCCCAACTGATGGATATTGGTACTTACTCCAGGGTGGAGGCCCGAGTGATGAAAAATCCTAGAGGTAGAGAGATTTGGCACCCAGGAAGAGAGGAGGAGTAGGGGTGCTACCTCCTATAGTAAAGGATAGGGGCTTACACTAGGGTGATTGCCCTTTCCCCATGGACAAATGTCATTCCAATAAATAGGATGTTATTCCATGTGAGGAATGATCTCACTCCTATGGAGACCAGTGGGTGTAGAGAATGTTCAAGATGGGGCACCCCACATGCGAGGCACAAGGTGAAGTCATAGTTTAACATCATGTGATGTCGATGATGGTGCTTGGAAGTTTAACGTCTTACAGATCATATGATGTGGGTACACTCCGCAACCCTAGGACTTACATAACATTCCCCCTCTATACCTTGTTGAAGTGAAGGGACCGGCCATGCCATGGTCAGGGGGTGTCTTGAGGTGATCCCACTGGGGTTCCACGTTAGCTTGGCTATGTGAATAATCAATAACTGTTAGCATGCCTTTTTGAAAAAGCATTAGGCGAAGCAACATAGTGTGAAACACTACCCAAGGGACTTTAAATTTACTTTGTATTATCCTAAAAGGCCGTACGGGAAAACAGTGTGTGCCGTAGATGTTTTGGACATGGGAGGTGCCCAGAAATGATGTTCAGAAGAGAGACATCGAACACGTGCACACAAGGAGGGAGGCTTGCGCACAAACAGAACAATTGCGCGGAAAACACTTAGTTGGCGCGCAAGTGAGTTACTTCCATGGAAAAGACTGGGTTGTCATGTAATTGAGATGATTGCATGGAAAAGGATGGGCCGGCGTGCAATTGAGTCACTTGTGTGAAAAATCTTGGGTCGGCGTGTAATTGGGGAGTCTGGGTGCGTAAAGGGGAGCCAAGTTTTTTAGTGAAAATAGAGGAGATTGTGTGCAATGCGTAAGGGTTACGTGCAATTGGAAGAGATTTCATGCAATTGGAAAGGATTGTGCACAAATGGAAGTGAATGCGTGCAGGGGACATGACTCAATGGGATTTGGACAAGGGTTAAGCCTGAGTGGTCTTGGGTGAAGGCAGACCCCGGGGTGACCTGTCATGAAAAATCGTGTACCTAAAAGCCATATTTTACATGCAGGAGAGGTGGATTTCATGAAGAGAAGACAGTTCGGATTCTTCATCCATCATAAGTTGAAGGGGCACCCTTCTATTTATAGGAACTCAGGGTTTCCTGATCTGTGTAGAAATAGGTCCATGCGAAAGTTGGAATGCCAGGGTCAGCAGCGCGAAAGATCATCCGAGCGGGGGCGGTTCATGCAAATTTATGTGCCTGCAGTCGGTGGCGCGGAAGTTTCCGCACAGTGCAGAAAACATCCTCGGATCCCGCGGTTTTCCGAACGGGAGATATTTTTTTGGGCACACCTAATATTTTTTCATGCATGTAACGACCCAATCTTTTTGAGTAGTATATTAACTTACTCTTAATGATTTAATAAGATGTTAATGGTTAATGCAGAAAGAGGAGTCGATGGCTTCATCCAGTAGACTCGACCCTTATGAAGCCCACTTATCAGAGCTTGGGAAAGAGGTAGCATCTTTGGGCTTCGCTTTGGACCAAGGCGAAGCCGAACTCCAACGTGTCAAGCTTGAACGGAAACGCCTACGGGAGAAGTTCAAGTTAGTAGAGATTACTACTAGGGCAATGTTATCTGAGCCTCCCTCAGATTCTCTCAGCATAACACACCTTACACTTAGGTCTTATGCCGGTGTTATAAGGGGCTATGTGATGAGACCCTAGCTTCCTTGTGTAATCCTTTCGGGTGAATAAATTGAGATCTCTTCCTTTAGTGATGTTTATGGAATTTCTTTTGTCCGGATAATTTTAGAATATATTTTATTGATGAATTTTTGAAAAAGGGATATTTTCAAACATTTATGTAAACCCTAAATAATTAATGATGTGTAATGATTTTCAAAAAATGGTCTTCTACAAAAGTGTTCAGTAAGGAATTTGGAGTCTAATAAGATCAACTTAATTTTTGATGAATAGTAAATTATGAATAGTGATTTTACGCTTAGGATTAGTAATGTGACCAAATGGATTAGTAATTTCACTCAAAGAAAGTTTTAATATAATTTAGACACCTAGATTAAGTAATGTGATTCAATAAAATGGGTAAATAACGGTTTCATAAATTATTATTCAAGTATTAGTTTTTCCAGATGAATAGTGTTTTTTAATTAAAAATTTAATTAAAAATAATTAGAAAATTATTTTTATAAAAAGGACTTTATTTTTGAACTCAGAGCATTGATATTATGTTAAGGTAATTTTTGGGGTTTATTCTGAAAAAAATGAATTTTCGGTGAATAGTGTTTTTAATTAAAAATTAAATTAAAAATATTTAGAAAATTATTTTTATAAAATGGATTTCATTTTTGAAATCAAAGCATTGATATTTGGTTAAGGTGAAATTTTGGGATTATTCTAAGAAAGTTGAATTTTCGATGAATAGTGAAAATATAGTTTTTAAGTTACGGGTGTTTAATGAAATCATTAAATGATGTATTAAGTATATATTCAATATGGTCGAATTATGAATAGTACAATAAGGTATGAGGTGTCCCAAGTGGCCAATACCATGGTAAAATACCATGGGCAAGCCCATGGTTTTGCCAAAACCACTAATGAGGTGTCCCTTGGCCATTAATGCCTTGTCCCCTCACTTTCCCTATAAATACCCACCCTTTCCTCCTTTAGTTTTCACTCCCAACTCTCCCCCAATGATGTTCTGGTCTCCTTACCTCCCAAGGAGTCCTCCCAAGGTGCCCCCAAGCCCTCAAGGTCCAAAACATTGAGTTTCAAGAGTCACGTTTTAAGGTAAGGGATCCGACCTCTCTCTTTCTTTTCATGTAATCTCTTTTATGTCATTCCTTTTATGCTCCATGTTATTATGTGAGAGGATGTTCTTTAATATTCCTCTTACTACCCTTTTCATTTTTATATGATTAGAGATCCCCTCTTACTCTCATCATTTCGTTTAATGAAAGTTTAAGTGACGCCGTTAGTCTGCCGAATTTTTAAGGGATTCTTTAACCCTTCTCATTTTTCAAGTTCTATTTTCATGTCAAGTCTTTCAAGTTCCTTTTTAATTATGTTGGGGTATGATCTCTATATCTATCATACTGAACTCTTATGTTCATATGATGAGGGACCCTATTTGAACTTTTCAATTCATTTTTGTTGAATTTTAAGTGACGTTGTTAGGCTGCCGAATTTTCATAAGAGAAATCTAATTTTTGTCTTCCTTCAATGTTTTTAATTTCAAATGGTATGTCCTTCAAATTTCATTACCATGTTCATATATCCTTATTATTCTCTCCATCTACTGTTTATGTATCATTTTTGAGTGGGTGACCCATGTCCCCTCTCTTTTCAATGTTTTCTAAAACCCTGTAACGTAGCTGTTATGCTGCAGAATTTTTGTCTCAAAATGCCTCTCTCTTTATCTCAAAATTATTTTATGTTATTAATTGAATACTCAAAGCTCTTATTTCTATAGGGGTATTCACATATATATCAAAATTTTATATTTTAAATTCTGGGATTTACATACATGAAACCCGCTTTCCCTTTCCATGGGTTTAAAGTGACATAATGATCATGTCATTAAAGCAGTTTTTAAAACGTTATGATTATGAAATGAAACCCATTTCTTTTATGCTATATGGGTTGTTTATGAAATTATTGATGATGATATATGTGGCTCACATGATAATAAAGGCAAATTTAAGGGTGCGCCCTAATAGCGCTCCAATGCATTGGGTAAAGACGTAATCTCTAGAGATGACCATTTTAACGACGCCTTGGTGAATAACCTTGGTAATTTTTTACGACACCTTGGGGATGGACCTTGGTGAAACAAAACGATTTTCAATATTAAATGTTGCAGCCACATCTTCAAGTTATGAAAAATGTTATTTTTATTATAATCTATCTCATGATTTCTTTCTCATGCCTTAAAGTTCTTTTCATGTCCTTATTGAAGTATCCCAAGTTCACATGTAAAATGTTTCTCTTATTTCCCTTACTGGGCCTTCTGCTCACCCTTTCTTTTGATGTATGTCCCCAGGTTATGAGATGCAGTAATGAACCTAGGATAAACTAAAGGAGAATCCTTTCAAGTGTTTAAGAATAATGTTTTATGTTTTTTCATGTATTATGTTCCTTGTTTCCAAGACACTAAACCTTAACGATCCCCAGTTCCGTGTAATGAAATGAAAGTTATGTTATAAAAAGACGGGATGCTATAGTTGGTATCAAAGGATGGTTTAGTTATTTGTGGAAATTAGGATATAAAAACTTTAGGAAGAACCCTATAGAAAAGTTTAAATATATGAAAACTTCCTGGTATTTTGGTAAGTATTGAGTAAGTGGTTTATCAAACAAATACATCCCTGTCTGGATACGAGCAGGTAAAGGCGGCTCTGGCACAGATGTACATAGGGGTAAAACCCTAAAACACCGCTTTGAGCTGGACTCGAACGGGAACTGGTGCACGAAAACGGGCCTTGCTGCACTCTTGGTTACGACACTCCCAGGGGATATGTTTGGTTAATCACAAGCTTTTTATGAATCATTATGAAGGAATTATAGAAAAGTGTAATTGTCTAAGCATGAAGTCTTAGTTAAAAGATTCATAAATGAAATAAGTTTCTTACTGAGGTTTTATTATTTTAGAAAATGGTGGGAAATAGGAGAAACCGTGACGATGGTGACCGCAATGCACCATGTGCTGACGGCCCTCTGATGGAAGCCGGAATGGAAACATCCATGCGAATGATGAACCAACTGACTCAAGTTATGAGTAATAACTTGAATCAAGCTGAGAGGCCGACCTCACCACGAAGGGAACAACACTCTGTTGAGTCCTTCATGTGTCAACGATGGCCAACATTCAGTGGATCTACTGACCCATTGGTTGCGGAACAATGGATAAGCTCCATTGAAAAGATCTTTTCTTTACTTCATTGTTCGAAACAAGAAAAAGTCACCCTTGCTGTTTACCGCCTAGAGGGAGAATCTGATCAGTGGTGGTCACTGATCAAAAACACGAAGCCACGAGGAGATATGGAAGCTATGGAGTGGGAAGAATTTCTGGGAATTTTCTTAAACAAGTATTTCCCTCGTTCCATGAGAACGAGAATGGAGAAAGAGTTTCTCGAGATGAAGCAGAAAGAGAACGAATCTGTCGGAAGCTATGAGATAAACTTCACAAGGCTTTCCCGTTATACCTCAAGCTTTTTCATGGACCCTAATGGGAAGGTTGATAGATTATTTGGTGGACTACGACCTCATCTGTGGAAGAATCTAGCCAACAGGGACTATGATAGCTATGAATAAATAGTTCGAAGTGCTATGAAAGTCGAGCTGGAGTTTGGTGAGACACAGTGGTCTCATAAACCAAATGAAAAGAATAGATCATTGGAGCCCAGTTTAGGGAAGTATTTTGATCAGGGAAGAGGTGGAAAGCAAATGCAACTTACCACATGCAATAAATTTGGAAAGAATCATCTGGGGAACTGCTTGAACGGAAGTGGAAAGTGCTACAAGTGTGGAAGAGGAGGCCATATTGCTCGAAATTGTCATAGTGAGGTGAATCCTCAGCTTCCCAACACTAACAACAGAGGAAAGATGGTTCTGGGCCAACCTGAAGTCACATGCTTCAAGTGTGGACAGCTTGGGCACTTTGCTAACCAATGTCCAAATCCGAGGGCGGTGGAGGGGAATCACCATCAACCTCAGTAGAGGCCAAGGGAACAAGGTTGTGCTTTCACTATCACAACAACTGAAGTCGAAGTTCCGAATGATGTGGTAGCAGGTACTCTTGTTGTCCTCTCAAAACTATCAAGTACTTTATTTAATTCTGGTTCTATGCATTCCTTTATTTCCTCCAAGTTTGCAAGGAATATAGAATCAATCCCCAAACTGCTAGAGGTAGAGTTGTCAGTCAAGACTCCAAGTGGGATTATCCTTGCATCAACATTATTTAGAGACTCTAGTGTTTACTTTGGTGAGCACAATCTTATCGCAAATCTAGTAGTCATTCCCATGATGGAATTCGACATTATACTAGGGATGGACTGGCTCTCAAAGTATAATGCTAAGATCAAATGCAGAAGTAAGGAAATCTCAGTAGTCTTGAATGAACGACCTATAGTTATCTTCCGAGGAGAGATATCCCGAACTGATCCCTATCTAGAAGCACCTCCTATAGCTTTCTTTATGGAGTAAATCGGTGATGATGAAGAAGGAAAAGGGAGCATACAAATAGAAGATGTTCCTATTGTTCAGGAATACAAGGATGTATTTCCTAAGGAGTTACCTGGACCTCCCCCAGAAAGAGAGGTAGAGTTCTCCATTGAACTCATACCTGGGTCTCAACCGATATCAAATACTCCATATAGAATGGAAAATGTGGAGCTAGAAGAGTTAAAGAAACAACTCCAAGACTTGTTGGAGAAGGGGTTTATCCGACCGAGTGTGTCTCCTTGGGGAGCACCAGTTCTCTTTGTGAAGAAGAAGGATGGATCAATGCGGCTATGCATTGATTATAGAGAACTGAACGGGATCACAGTGAAGAACAGATATCCTCTTCCAAGAATTGATGATTTATTTGACCAACTTCACGGGGCTCAATTATTCTCTAAGATTAACCTTCGATCTGGTTATCATCAACTGAGGGTGAAGAAGGAAGATATTCCAAAGGCTGCCTTCCGATCAAGATATAGGCATTATGAGTTTACTGTTATGCCCTTCGACTTGACTAATGCTCCTACTATTTTCATGGATTTGATGAATAGAGTCTTTAAGGACTACCTTGATAACTTTGTTGTAGTTTTTATTGATGATATTTTGATATATTCAAAAAGTCGTGAGGAACATGAAGATCATCTAAGGGTTATATTGAAAACTCTGCGGAAGGAGAGGCTCTTTGGGAAGTTCAGCAAGTGTGAGTTTTGGTTACAACAAGTGGCTTTCTTGGGGCACATCGTAACCAATGAAGGAATCTCGGTTGACCCTGCAAAGACAATGGTTGTGGAGGAGTGGCCTCAACCCACAATAGTAACTGAGATTCGTAGTTTCCTTGGTTTAGCGGGATATTATAGGAGGTTTGTGAAAAACTATTCACGGCTTTCTAATCCACTAACCAAGTTTACTCGAAAAGGGGTTAAGTTCATCTGGACAAAGGAATGTGAGGAAAGTTTCCAAGAGCTAAAGAAGAGAATGGTTACTGCACCTGTGTTAACACTACCCTCTATTAGACAAGGATTCGTTATTTTTAGCGATGCATCTCTGAAAGGGATTGGGTGCGTGCTCATGAAAAATGACAAGGTAATTGATTATGCATCTCGACAGTTGAAGATTCATGAGCGGAATTATCCTACGCATGATCTAGAGCTGGCGGCAGTTGTTTTTTCTCTAAAGATATGGAGGCACTATCTTTATGGGGAGAAATGTGATATATACACTGACCACCAAAGTCTAAAGTATATTTTCACACAGAAATAATTGAACATGAGACAAAGGAGATGGTTGGAGCTTATTAAAGACTATGATTGTTCAATTCATTATCACCCTGGAAGAGCAAACAAAGTCACGGATGCGTTAAGCAGGAAAGATCCTGTTGTTCTGGCAACAATGAGGATCCTAGGAGATCCCTTGATTAAATATCTAGTAAAACTGGACATGGGAATTATAAGGAAAGGGACATCATCAACCATATCCCAAATTATTTCTCAACCTTCATTACTAGAGAAGATCAAGAAGGCTCAAAAAGAAGATCCTTTGCTGCAGGAGAAGTTGGAGGCTGTAAAAGATGGGAAGTTCCCTTATTTCAATATTGATCAAGAAGGTGTATTGAAATTTCGTACAAGACTATGTGTTCCATCTATTCCGGAGATAAAGAAAGAACTGATGGATGAAGCTCATAGCTCTACTTTCTCTATACATCCAGGAAGCACTAAGATGTATAGAGACCTTCGTGATCATTATTGGTGGGATAACATGAAGAGGGAGATTGCTGATTACACTATAAGGTGTCTGGTGTGTTAGCAAGTGAAGGCAGAACGACAATTTCCTAAGGGGGTATTACAACCGCTACCCATACCAGTATGGAAGTGGGATAATATCACTATGGACTTTGTAACTGGTCTCCCGAAAACATCCAAAGGAAACAATGCGATATGGGTTATTGTGGACCGTCTCACCAAGACAGCCCATTTTATCTCTATTCGGGAAGATTTCTCTCTGGATCATCTTGCCAAGATATACGTGAAGGAAGTAGTAAGGCTGCATGGGGTACCACTATCCATCGTGTCAGATCGTGACCCAAGATTCACATCAAAATTCTGGAGAAGTCTTCAACATGCTCTGAATACTGAATTGAATTTTAGTACGGCCTATCATCCTCAAACTGATGGCCAATCTGAAAGGACTATTCAGACACTCGAAGACATGCTGAGATTATGCTCAATGGAATTTAAAGTTGGATGGGACCAACACCTCCCATTAGTTGAGTTCTCCTATAACAACATCTTCCATTCAAGTATTCATATGGCACCCTATGAAGCTCTGTATGGAAAGTGATGTAGAACTCCCACTTGTTGGGATAAAACTGGTGAGAGAAAGCTTCTTGGGCCTGATCTTGTGTAAGAGATGACAGAACAGGTTCATTCCATCCAATAACACATAAAGGCTTCTTAGAGTCGGCAGAAGAGCTATGCTGACAATCGTCGAAGGGACTTGGAGTTTGGTGTTGGTGACAAAGTCTTCCTTCGAATTTCTCCATGGAAGAGATTCATGCGGTTTGGGAAGAAAGTGAAGCTCAGCCCTAGGTACATTGGCCCCTATGAAATCCTTGATCACATAGGAGCAATGGCCTATCGTCTAGAACTTCCACCGAACCTAGCTCAAGTTCATGATGTCTTCCATGTATCTCTCTTGAGGAAGTACATACCCGACCCTTCTCATGTAATGAACCCAGAGGTGGTACAACTGGAACATGACCTCTCTTATGAGGAGCAGCCAGTGGGGATCTTGGACCATAGAGACGAGGTCCTATGAAACAAGACTACCCACCTTGTGAAAGTGTTGTGGAGGAATCATAAATATGAAGAAGCGACTTGGGAGCCTAAGGAAACAATGAAGCAAAATTACCCTCACCTTTTCGACTAGGCCTCAAGTATAAATTTCGGGGACGAAATTTCTTAAGGGGGGAAGAATGTAAAGACCCAATCTTTTTGAGTAGTATATTAACTTACTCTTAATGATTTAATAAGATGTTAATGGTTAATGCAGAAAGAGGAGTCGATGGCTTCATCCAGTAGACTCGACCCTTATGAAGCCCACTTATCAGAGCTTGGGAAGGAGGTAGCATTTGTGGGCTTCGCTTTGGACCAAGCCCAAGCCAAACTCCAGCATGTCAAGCTTGAACGGAAACGCCTACGGGAGAAGTTCAAGTTAGTAGAGATTACTACTAGGGAAATGTTATCTGAGCCTCCCTCAGATTCTCTCACCATAACACACCTTGCACTTAGGTCTTATGCCGGTGTTATAAGGGGCTATGTGATGAGACCCTAGCTTCCTTGTGTAATCCTTTCGGGTGAATAAATTGAGATCTCTTCCTTTAGTGATGTTTGTGGAATTTCTTTTGTCCGGATAATTTTAGAATATATTTTATTGATGAATTTAGGAAAAAGGGATAATTTCAAACATTTATGTAAACCCTAAATAATTAATGATGTGTAATGATTTTCAAAAAATGGTCTTCTACAAAAGTGTTCAGTAAGGAATTTGGAGTCTAATAATATCAACTTAATTTTTGATGAATAGTAAATTATGAATAGTGATTTTATGCTTAGGATTAGTAATGTGACCAAATGGATTAGTAATTTCACTCAAAGAAAGTTTTAATATAATTTACACACTTAGATTAAGTAATGTGATTCAATAAAATGGGTAAATAACGGTTTCATAAATTATTAGTCAAGTATTAGTTTTTCCGGATGAATAGTATTTTTTAATTAAAAATTTAATTAAAAATAATTAGAAAATTATTTTTATAAAAAGGACTTTATTTTTGAACTCAGAGCATCGATATTATGTTAAGGTAATTTTTGGGGTTTTTTCTGAAAAAAATGAATTTTTGGTGAATGGTGTTTTTAATTAAAAATTTAATTAAAAATATTTAGAAAATTATTTTTATAAAATGGATTTCATTTTTGAAATCAAAGCATTGATATTTGGTTAAGGTGAAATTTTGGGATTATTCTGAGAAAGTTGAATTTTCGATGAATAATGAAAATATAGAATTTAAGTTACGGGTGTTTAATGACATCATTAAATGATGTATTAAGTATATATATTCAATATGGTCGAATTATGAATAGTAAGATAAGTTATGAGGTGTCCCAAGTGGCCAATACCATGGGAAAATACCATGGGCAAGCCCATGGTTTTGCCAAAACCACTAATGAGGTGTCCCTTGGCCATTAATGCCTTGTCCCCTCACTTTCCCTATAAATACCCACCCTTTTCTCCTTTAGTTCTCACTCCCAACTCTCCCCCAACGAAGTTCTGGTTTCCTTACCTCCCAAGGAGTCCTCCCAAGGTTCCCCCAAGCCCTCAAGGTCCAAAGCATTGAGTATCAAGAGTCACGTTTTAAGGTAAGGGATCCGACCTCTCTCTTTCTTTTCATGTAATCTCTTTTATGTCATTCCTTTTATGCTCCATGTTATTATGTGAGAGGATGTTCTTTAATATTCCTCTTACTTCCCTTTTCATGTTTATATGATGAGAGATCCCCTCTTACTCTCATCATTTCTTTTTATGAAAGTTTAAGTGACGCCGTTAGGCTGCCGAATTTTTAAGGGATTCTTTCACCCTTCTCATTTTTCAAGTTCTATTTTCATGTCAAGTCTTTCAAGTTCCTTTTTAATTATGTTGGGGTATGATCTCTATATCTATCATACTGAACTCTTATTTTTATATTATGAGGGATCCTATTTGAACTTTTCAATTCATTTTTGTTGAATTTTAAGTGACGCCGTTAGGCTGCCGAATTTTCATAAGAGAAATCTAATTTTTGTCTTCCTTCAATGTTTTTTCATTTCAAATGGTATGTCCTTCAAATTTCATTACCATGTTCATATATCATTATTATTCTGTCCCTATACTGTTTATGTATCATTTTTGAGTGGTTGACCCATGTCCCCTCTCTTTTCAATGTTTTCTAAAACCCTGTAACGTAGCTGTTATGCTGCAGAATTTTCGTCTCAAAATGCCTCTCTCTTTATCTCAAAATTATTTTATGTTATTAAGTGAATACTCAAATCTCTTATTTCTATAGGGTTATTCACATATATATCAAAATTTTATATTTTAAATTCTGGGATTTACATACATGAAACCCACTTTCCCTTTCCGTGGGTTTAAAGTGACACAATGATCATGTCATTAAAGCAGTTTTTAAAACGTTATGATTATGAAATGAAACCCATTTCTTTTATGCTATATGGGTTGTTTATGAAATTATTGAGGATGATATATGTGGCTCACATGATAATAAAGGAAAATTTAAGGGTGCGCCCTGATAGCGCTCCAATGCATTGGGTAAAGACTTAATCTCTAGAGATGACCATTTTAACAACGCCTTGGTGAATAACCTTGGTAATTTTTAACGACACCTTGGGGATGGACCTTGGTGAAACGAAACGATTGTCAATATTAAATGTTGCAGTCACATCTTCAAGTTATGAAAAATGTTATTTTTATTATGATGTATCTCATGATTTCTTTCTCATGACTTAAAGTTCTTTTCATGTCCTTATTGAAGTATCAAAAGTTCACATGTAAAATGTTTCTCTTGTTTCCCTTACTGGGCCTTCTGCTCACCCTTTCTTTTGATGTATGTCCCTAGGTTATGAGATACAGTAATGAACCTAGGATGAACTAAAGGAGGATCCTTTCAAGTGTTTAAGAAGAATGTTTTATGTTTTTTTCATGTATTATGTTCCTTGTTTCTAAGACACTAAACCTTAACGATCCTCAGTTTCGTGTAATGAAATGAAAGTTATGTTATAAAAAGACGGGATGCTATAATGCAGCTCTTCCAGGCCCCCTAGAATGGATTGCCGTGTCAAAATATGTCTTCTCTTTGTCTCGCCAAAACCTCCTTCAGCCTTTGAGTGTTTTTTAGTGTCTACACATCAAAAAGTACAAGTCCAACATCAAAGTAAAACTAAAATGGAAAACTGACTACTCCATGTGATAGTGTGGGAAAACTCTACCATCTCACCAACTGATACCCAGACTCAGCTGACATAAACCTAGCCACCACAATACAGCACCTTGACTTTCCCTACATTGAAAGATATACCGAGTTCTACACACCACCAAAGGGGCGCATAGGGTGTGATCTAAACAGGCTTAGTAGTATCCCACCTAGGTATTCTATATCAATTCTTTGTTCAAAAATCTGAACAATTCTCAACATTAATGAAAGAAATCATCATAAAAAGTTACACGACTTTTATAACAAAGGAATGGGAAAACATTTAATTTTCCCCTTTTTCCAAATTTCGAAAATAATCTAGGTAAAACAATTTCAATGTAGTTCATATACCTAAAATCTATCAAAGAAAACAAATAATATATCATATATAATATCCAATCCATGGTAGTACAAGATAAAATAGTTTAATACAAAATAATCCAAAGTGTAGGTAACATCATGCCAAGGATCAATACAGGTTAGTCTAGCTAGGACACTCATACCTAAAATAGACAATCACATGCAGCAGGTCTCTATATATATTCATTGAATCTAGAGATCATAGGAATACCCAATAATGTGAAATTACCAATCGGTCTATCAAGTCCCTATAAAAACCATTGTAGGGAGCAGAGAAATACCTTATACGTGAACCACCTATAAATAGATTTGGATCATTACTACACCTTCCACCTAATTACCCAAGGATTCCTAAGTGTTCTATCTTCCAACCCATTTTATCAAAAACCATTATTTGGAAACATTTCATAAATACATTTCACTATGATTTTAAAATACCTTTTCCTTTTACCAAAATAAAGAAAAACCATATTTTCTCAAAAAACCATTTCCACTCACACAAAACAATAAACCAATCATTCCATTTCATTTATAAAACAATTTATAAAAAACCAAATTAATAAATTTAATCCAACATAGGCTAGAGACGGAACCACCTACCTCAAACCCAGGACACACATGCCCACAATTAGATCCCCCAACACTGAATAACACAAAGACAATGAAGGAGGCCCCAGAATATATCCTTACATCTTAAAAGAAATTGAAAAAAAAACTATTGGCTAAGAAGATAGATCACAACATACTTCAAAGAACACTCATGTCGCTCTATAACCAACACAAGGGTCAGCCTCAGAAGAAATATAATGCAATGGATCTAAACATTATTAATAATATTATAATCAAATATCAACAGATTCAATAATGAAAATCAATAGTTCCACCATGATCAGTGAAAATGAAAAAATAAAAGTATTACTCACTCGAAGAAACAGACTACAACTACAATAAAGATCAATCACTAACCAAATATATTTGAAAGGATCTTAGATCCCTAAAATCTCCTGGTAGATCTCGTCAGTCAAGTGGGAAGAGACCTTTTGCATAATTAAATAGAAATCATCCATACGGTTCCCTAAACACAAATTGAATGAATTATATGATTTGAAACTCAATTTCACGTTATGTAATCAAAAACTCAAAAATTAAAAAAAACATCCCTTTGGGATAAAGCTCTAGATTTTACCATTTAATGATGTGAAACATATTCAAATTTTATAATCCTTCCATGTCATATACTATTTCATGACATCTACCTAGATCCCAAAACAAGATGTGAACATTTTACACTGTGTATAAAACTTCCATGATGTCCAATCATTACAAGGCATGTAATGTCCCAGCATGTAGTAAAAACACTATATTTTTCTTGAAATCCCAAACAAACAATGTTGTTCTTCAAACTTAGGGAGAAACCAACAAATAATTTAACACATTTATACCTGTAATTTATTAATTCAAATAAACATACATCCCCAAACTTTAGTTCATTTTCCCTAGAAAATGCTCTCCATCCTTCTGAGTCCCAAGACATGCCCAAATAAATATGGAAATGAAAATACAGATGATAAATACTTTAAAGTGGGTAATAAGATGTAACAAAATACCCAATGTAACTTTTTATCCCTGATAACTCAAATGGAAGAATGATGTCTGGAAAGAGGTGAGGCCACTACACCCTCATCAATGAATCATACTCCCAAATCTTGTGAGAATCTGATCTGTGTCACCATAATAATCTAACTAACATAATTGACTTCCCATGAAATACTTTCATATGAGATTCAATGATCTCCACTTACTTCTCTACAACATAAACATTTATCTCCAACTCAATCTCATCCCAACTGAAAACATGAGAGGGATTAGGATGGTATTTACTGAGTAGTGATATGTAGAAACCATCATGAATACCTGTCAATTGAACTAAAAATGAAAACTGATAATTAACCATCCCAAGACACTCATTCACCTCAAATGGTACAACATATCTCTGATCCAACATTCCATATTTTCTAAGCTGAAGGTGACCCAATAGTGGAAATACATTCAATAATACCCAATCACTAATGGAAAACTCAAAAGGATGAAGTCATTAAAATGTATACAATTTATATATACTATGGTCTATAACTATACATTGATTTATACCTATAATACTCACTAAAATCTAATGAACATGACTTAGTCCCTCCAAAGAGGTCGCTCCCACCTCTTCCCAACATAGATGTGATCAACACGGGTGGCCATACAAAGCCTGAAAGGGATCCATTCTAATTGAATATTAATAACTATTATTATAATCTAGCTCAACTATTCTTAGATGGCTATACCATAATCTACCAAAATCAAAGATACAAGCATGGAACATATCTTCTATGATATAAATAACATTCTCTGTTTGGCCATATGTACGTAGATAGTAAGTTTTACTCACCCTGAACTAAGTACCCATCTCCTCTTAGAGACAACTCCATAAACATGATTTAAACCAAGGATCCATGTTTGAAATAGTGGCAGAAGGAACCCCATGTATCCTCAGTACTCTTGCACTTATAGTTTTCCTAGATCTTCAACTTCTGTGGTATCCCTGATTAGAATGAAATGAGATTACTTTTTTAACAGATCAATCACCACCTGGATATAATTCCTCTATCAATGATTACATGGTAATACAAAAAAAACTTTGATTCCTCCTCCCGTTTATAGAAAATCAATAGAATAGGTTAGAGAAAACAAGAATGTTTTATATTCTCTTCTATTATCTATTTGTATGTGTAACCATGGGACACATAATCTGTAATGTCATACTTCATAACCGGCCACCAGAATCACCAACTCATGTTATAATACATCTTCATAGTCCCCAAATTAATGACCCAAAATAATTATGGAAGTTAAAAAAACTAAACTCCTCGCATATACTAGGATAAAAAACTGATCCCAAGAATGGAAGATACCATCTAAAGGGAGAGACTAAACAAAAATGGTCTCCCCACCATATACGGATTCTCAAACTTCTCTAAACTCATCATATTTTTTATTTCTATAAAAAAAATATTGTAGAAGAGATGATGATAATTGAACACTAGCTATAACCATACCTGAAACATTCTCTTGAGCATCGACGTGCAACTGAGGAAAGAGCCCTATCAGGTTACACTTGTGCTTTGATTCCAGAAAAGCCTGCAATTTTACATTCCTTCTAAGAGAATCTATAATGACATTTCCCTTATCTGGGGTATAAGAAATTTCAAAGTCAAACATATAATATTATTCCACCCATCATACTAATATTAGATAAAAGGATTTATGAGAAAATATAACTCATTCTATTATGGTCAGAAAAGACACTGAACCTCCCCCAAAAAATAGAATGACTACAACACTTAATCATATGCATAACTATATCAATATCTAAATCATGAATGGAGTAATTATTCTCATGAAATCACATCTATAGATAGCTACAAACCACCACATGATCATCCTGGATAAGCACACAACCCAAACCAGCACTAAAATCATCACAGAAAACCATATACCCTGTACCAGGATTGGGAAAGATCAAAATAGGATCTTATTTTTGAATTCATTTAAACTCATCAAAAAAAGACCAACACTTTTTATACCACATGAATTTCAACCCTTTTCCAGTAAGATAACTCATATGTGACACAAAATTTAAGAAATACTTGAAGAATTGTCGATAGTATCCCAAAAAACTAAGGAATCTTCAAATCTCAAAGATGTTATGTGGATCAACCTAAGAAAAAATATACTTCACCTTCTTAGGATCAACTGATAAGTCGTGATCAAAAATATCATGACCCAATAACTTCACTTCTTGGATCCAAACATTGAATTTAGAATAATTTCCATACAGACGGTGACTCTTCAGGATTTCTAGAACCAAAATCAAATAGTTCTCATACCTATGCTTTAATCTTGAATAAACCAAAATATCATCCACAAACACTTCCACAATATTATAGATATCCTAATGAAATATATTATTCATCAAATCCACGAAAATTCTAGGAGAATTAGTCAGACCAAACGGCATCACAAGATATTCATAATGTGCATACCTACTTTTTAATTTCTTCTTCATTACATCTGAATCGAAAACTCTAAACTAATGAAACTCGACTAAAGATAGATCATAGAAATCTATTTTTCCCCTTTAACTGATCGAATAAATCATCAACACAAGTAAAAGGATACTTGTTCTTAATTATAACCCAATTCAACTTCTAATATTCAACACGCAATTAGAGTGAAACATTTTACTTCTTGGTAGAGAGAACAAGTGCTTCCCAAGGTAAAACACTAGGGAAAACAAAATCTTTCTCCATAAGATAATCCAACTGAATATTTATCTCTTCTAGCTCTACTATTTCCTTATGATAAGTGGGTATTGAAATTGGATGCATACCTAGAACCAAGTCAATCATAAACTATAGATACCTCTCTAGATGATGAATGGAGAAATCATTTGGGAAAGAATTAGGAAAACCCCAAACAACAATGCGAAAATAAAAACAATATAGACATCATCGGGCTCAACTACTATAGTAGACAACAACTTCTGCGTTCTATGTAGGAAACTTCTATATAAACAGACAATGGATCCCACTCTCCCTGACGAAACTATGATCTCCCATTATCCTAAAGAAACTAGACATGATGATGATAAAAATCAACCTTAGTACGATGAGAAATAATTCAATTCATCTTGATGATGATGTCAAAGAGATCCATATTGTGAATGAGGAAATCCAAGACTAAAACCCATCAGCTATTAATAACAACCATGAAGGATACCGAAATACTTTCTTTTTCCTCTTCCCAATAGGTGACACTAATTCCAGAATAAAGGATTATATATCTATTTAAAGTTTAACCATATCAATATATATATATATATAAATGGCTGGTAAGAATCATTTTAAAATAAATCAATTTATGTCTAAGATTCAATAAACACTACACCCAAATTAGTGTTTAACGGTTGTTTTTAGTAGCGTTTTGATAAAAACCACCACTAAAACATTAATTTTTTTTCAAAATCTTGACTCTTCTCCCCCAAACCTCGCACTCCCCCAACCCCTATGACCCTGCATAGCCCTATCCTCACTGCGCCTCTCCATCGTGTCTCGCCGCTGGTCCCGAGCCTCACCACTTCTCATCGTCGGTCCTGAGCCTCACCTCCCCTCTATTGTAAGAATTTTGGATTCCTAAAGATGATTTTTGAGGTTAATTAAATATAGATATTCAAAGAATATCTTTGATGGTCTTTCTATGATAGTTCTAGAGATTCAAAAAAGAAACTTTTTTACTCTAATTATGATGACAAAACTATATGATTTCAAGATTATCATTTTGAATAGCTTCAAATATAGAGAACATTTTGTTACTAATTTTTAGAGACTTCCTAATTTTTAATATTGGAAAATATCATCATGGAATTTTGAAATTTAAATAGGAGTAAATTACTTTAATAATATTGTTTTATGAGGAACTAAGTAAGACTAGAAATTCAAAATTGATTATTAAATCATTTGGACATCATTTTCTTAAATCTGGATGGAGCTTGAATTTAATTTTAATATAATGAAGGGTCAAATAGAAGATCTATCTTTTGTGTTGAATCATGATAGAGATCATTAAAGGTATTTTCAATTCTAATTTGGACACCATTTTTAACTAGATGGATCCAGTATCAAGAAAGGGAGGAGAGTTTTTTATTAGGGAATGGATTTAGGTTAAGGAGGATACATACCTTAATGTAATCACTTTATCAAATTATTGACACATCTATGTTTTAGATTTATCTTGGGAATAGTAAGGAAAGATTCACTCACATCAGGGGTGAACCTTGTAAAATAATTACGTGCCTTGTGTTCATGTTTGTTTTTTACAAATGGGTAAGTGGTAGTTTCTAATGTCAAGTGGTTCTTGACATTAACCAGTTAAATATGGTTATTTAGAAATAAATTTATAAAGACTTAGTGATATTAATTCAAACCCATTCATTGTATTACTTATCAGATCATCTAGGAACATTAGCTAATTGGGATGAAAACCCCTGGAGAAACCCCCTATTTCTATGGATCTAGCCTAAGTGTATGGAGATAGAATTTTATACTCAAATTTATTTTTATTAATTCCATCCTAATTAATTTTTTTAAAATTTCTAAGATGGATGGAGGAAAGAGATGCGCTGATAGGAATTCCAGATGTCGTGGATACAATAGTCAATGTGATGATTATCCATATGTTCAAAAAACTTCATGGGTGCTAATATTGAAGACATCATGGTTGTATTAACACAATGACTCAAGTTATGGATAATAACCATAACCATATAAAAATTACTACTTCATCATTGCATTGACTTAAGGAACTGTCCAATTTTATTTTGTGGGATCATGGATCCACTTATAGTCTGATTGTGGGTATCATCAATGGAAAAGATATTTAATATAGGGGAACACAATGAACAATAGAATGTTTTTTAAATAATTTATCATCTTGAAGAAAATTTTGATCAATGGTGTACATTAATAAATAACATAAATAATAAAAAAGACATATAATCTCTATTATAGTGTGATTTCATAAAGTTGTTCTTTGAGAAATACTTCCCTCAAAATGTAAAAATCAAGATGAGATTAAAATTACTTGAACTAAAGTAGAAGAATTATGTTTCCAAAAAAATATATGAAGTTAAATTTACTCATTTAGAAAGGTATGCTTCTGGATTTTTCATTGATCTAGAAAGTAATATTGATAGATTTTATAATGTATTAATTCTAAGTCTTAATAATACTTTGAAAATCAAGGAGGTAAATGTTTATAAAGGAAATTTATGTTATACGGGAAATATGTAAACAGAGTTATTGAATAATCAATGATCTTAGAATCTTTGATAAAAAGTTTAAAGTGGAGAACCATACTAGAAGTTCATCTAATAGAGATGGAGGAAGGAAGAAGTTTCAGTATCCCACATGTAATATACCAACCCAAGATTCCCCCTCCAAATCTATGATTAATCCCACATCAAGGCCTAAAGTGATTTCTTGATCACCACATGAATGAATTAGTTCCTGAGAATAAAACATACTCTATTAGGAAATATTTCACCTAATAAAAAATAATAGAAGACAAGTGGGTTCCACCCCAAAACATAGAATAACATTCCATAAAATTGGCGGTGCATACATACATGATAAGAAGTTTTGAAATAACATATAACAAAACATTGAATAACAACTCAAAACCAAATGAAAAAACAAGGCTGATTCAAATATAAAACAACATGTACATAAATAATTCTAAAATAAAGGAAGAAATGTGATGGTTAGCCAATTAGGCTAAATATATATGAGATTCCAATATAAATGACCAAAAATAATCAAAACATGAACCATTGTAACTCATCACTGTGTGAATAAGGGGTATCTACCACCTATACACCTCCTCCAAAACCCCAAAAAAATATAAAATAAACCCACTCCCTATTAAGGGATCCTTTCCTTTAATCGAGTAAAATAATACAAAATCTATATACACCATAAGGGTGGATATAGTGTGTGTGTGTCTAACAAGCCCCATAGGATTACACCAAATGTTGTAACACCCTATTCTCACTTTGATGTGTATAAATTTATTATATTATATATTATCTTAAGTTTTAAGTGTTTTGGGATGAAAAATATAAGAAATTTCATACTTTTTCCTGGATGTAATGTTTCCACATGGTTTTGTAAACCATAAACGTAAATTGGGTAGGTAAAAAAGGAAACCTACTTGAAAAATGTAATTATTTTTTTAATTATTTTTCCCTAATTTCATTCCCAACTTTGAATAGGAAGTTCAACAGACCAACCCCTACCAACTCTCTCCCTCTCTTATCCTTCCATAGTATAATATAGGTGATTTATTAGTGGTTTCTCATTCAAATCATAAGGTGAGGGTCTCTTCACTCTTATCATTATTTATTCTCTTTAATTCTTCCTTGGTTCTCACCTCTTCTCTAACCTAATAAGCAATGGTCTCTGAACTTCATTTCTAGGGATGTCTTGAATAGGGGTTTTTGTTTTCAAGGTGTTGTTAAGTTACTCCTGTGACCTTATATTCTATTATTCATTAAAGGTGATGTGATTTTTTTCATGGATGTGGGTGTCTCTATACCCTTCCTTTTATTTGGGAGATATTTTAATAATTTTCATTTAAAAATTATTTTTATTAACTAGAAAACTAATCTATAAGATACTTTTAATGGTTTTATCAAGGAAAACACAACTTTCCCATGTCTTCCTTATGAAAAAATCAAAGGAATTCATAATGATAAGGTATTTTAATTTCAAATGTAATTATATGAATGTTTCATGTTTGATAAAATTCCAATGAGGGTTTTCTCTAAAATGAATGAATTACACATTATGTTTTTGACTAAATTGATTTATAATGTTGAGTACTCCATGGATCAAGAATTTTCCTTACCTGAAAGAATGTTATTAGTTTATGGAAATTTATTATTAACCATATTTATTGATTGTTATTTTAATTTTATATTTCTTGTATATCCTTTTTATTTCACATTTTTTGGAATTAAATATAAGATGAAGAATTAGGAAATAACCATGAATAGAAGATTCAATGGATTTCTAAAGAATTTTTTCTATTTGTGTTTTTTCTATAAATAAAAGCTAAGGAAAGAAGTTGATAAAGAATAAGAAATACATTTAGAACTTCATGGATTCGTTATACTGATTTTTTGAGGTGATCTAGTTACCATATATTTCGTTGTTTTATATCAATTAAAGAAGGGTTGAAGTTTAATACTATACATCAGTTTCTTCATCGACATATTCTAATAGTCCATATAGTTTTACTGTTTTTTAGAAGTGTCTGTATTTACTATTTCCCAGATGGTTATATGTGCATTTAAAAGGTAGTGTATGGTTATTTAATATATTCATATTTTTTTCAACCAGTATATATGAATCTCTTTCTATATTTAGTAATAGTTATGTAAAAGATGTTGTGAATGAATGTTGGAGTGTAGTTTCTCATGTAAAACAAAGAGACTTATATGATATGGGTGATGGAGTGGAAGATTTGACCTTTGACATTTAATCTCATCAACAACAAGAAGTGGACTTATTTTTCTATCATGATATTGAGAATATTAGTCTTACATGATTGGATGAAGAAGATGAAGTAATGATGGAGTAGGAAATAGACATTATTGAAGGATAAAATGATTTTATGTATAGTTATACCTTCATTTATCAATCATGTATGTCATTTTTGCAGTTAATCACTATCATTCTTATGTATATTTTGTATTTTATTATTGTTAATCTGTTATCATTTCTATTTTTTCTACATGAGTTTTTTGAAATATAAGTTCTAAACTTAATTTTATTTGATTAAATGATAGGAATACTGAGAAAGCGTTATACTCACATTGCATGGTCAAAGATTGTTTCTAGAAGCTGATCGACTCTGATAATATTTTCATTAGTTTAAATATTTATTATACAATTTTATCTGTTTAATATATTAAATTATTTATTTATATATGTTTAATGAATTCACTGAGTTTAGACCACTAAGAATACTAAAGAGAATTGTGGTTGAATGTTCATAAAAAATATGATTGGAGTTTTTTTAATGAGATTGCCAAAGAAGTTTGGATATAAATTAATTTTTCATTATAATAACTTATTATTTATTTTTACTATGTTAATATATATTGCTTCTAATATGACTGATATTTGATTAATAGGTAAAAATTATATATATATATATATATATATATATATATGGGATGTCAATACCACACAATCCTACTCAGTCTCCCAGAATGACCCAATTGGTAAAGTCCTTGGGAAGGGACATCTCAGTTGAGTGCATGGATGGGTTTGGTACTATTACCATATGAGTTATTTGGAAGAAACATGTGGATTTAAAGTGATGACTAGTGGTCAGAAGGTAAATCATACAACTTCAAAATCATTTAGTTCACAAAATTTTATTTATTTTAAGTTTAAATATAAATATACAACACTGTTTAATTTTCAAACTAATTTTCTTACAGGTTCGTGTAACAATAATTAGAGATAGAGATGAATAGAGTGAAGAGCAGAGTTCATCATTGGGAAATGACTAGTAGAGAGTGTTTATTAATTAATTTATTAGTACATCCAATGTGGGTATTTTTAATTTTTTTCTTATTTTGTAGATGGGATCGGGACAAAGGTTTCCCTATATATGTGTTTCATAACCATGGGTCTATATGTTGTGTTTAAACTAGATATGAAAATTGAAATTTATATATGATCATATATGATGTTTAGTTTCTTGTATCTCTTTTGTATATAGGTTGATTCTTTTAATTTTTTGTATTTTGTTTGATTATTTATATGTATCGAAAAATTTATTATTTCTTTCAATTTGTTGTTTTCCTTGGTCTATTGGTCGATTCTTAATGTTTTTGTGTAAATCAACGTGTGTAGATTCTTTAGTTTTAACATTTTTTTCCCTTGTAAGTTGATGATATATTTGATGATCTGGTAAAATTTTTATTGTCACTATTTTTTTTTTGGCTACAGGTTCTGGGGCTATAGAATCTACAGCATGTTTTTTTTAATTCATGATATAGCAGCGGTTTAAATGGATGCTAGAGATAGATTTTTTTCGCGGCGGTTTACACTGCCCCTATATTATTGTATTTTTCTAGGAACGGTGGTTAAAAACACCGCTAAATATGAAAAAAGAAATCTTAGTAGTGGTTTTATCCATATTAGTGGTTTTTTTTGGTAAAAAGGATAGATTTTAGCAGCGTTTGAAACCCACCACTAAATCCCAGTTATTATTTTAAGTGAAAATCACCGCTAAAACAAAGAAAATCGCCGCTAAATACGTCTTATACAACAATTTCTAGTAACCACCTCTAAATGGATGAAATCACCAAGTGTTGATTACTGACACCAATTTTAGTAGCAGTTTTTTAAAACCGTCACAAAACCATATAACAGAGGTTTAAACTGCCGCTAAATTAAAAAAATTAATTATATGGTCAGTTTATTGTAGTGAAAGATTTTACCTCTCGTTGTCATTGTACCCACATCAATCACCACTATAAACATAGCTATTGCGTGAAGGTTCTTCACTCCAAAGGAATGTGGCTAGATCCCTATAGTCTTTGAATCATCTAACTTCACCACAATATCCTTTAGAGATGATAATCCCTAACGATAATGAGGCATATACATATCCAAGTAGAAACATTGTAGATGATTATAATGTCTATAACTATTGCGCATGTTTGTAGGTTTATAATAAGAACACCATGTGTCTTTGACCTTTCCACATTGATAGAAATTTAGGATAACATTTCTAGATACATATGAATTTGAAAAGGAGTCATACCACTGAGAACCAACTCCACCACACTTATGATGATATTTCAACTTCCTTTTTTCCCTTTGTGTTCCACAGAAGCTAAAACTAGGTAAAATAGAATGGGAATAATAACCAACCTTTCCTTCCATATCCATCTCATCCATCATATCTCTATCTACCGTCTCAGCATAATCTAAAATCATTAGCAAAAATAACATTGATCTGATATCTAGTTGAAAACCCTATCGGTACTTTTGAGCTTTCATTTATTCATTATTTATTACCTCTAGAGAAAAATAAACTTTCTCCACAAACAAATTGGTGTATGTTGGAACTAAATTATCTCTCTGCTAAAAAGTGAATAAATCTGTAGAATTTTTCATCATCAGTGACTCTAGACAAAACTCTAGTAAAAAAGAGAGTCCTGAAACAATTCCAGTCCAATCCCACATGCTTATCCACATATAAAATGGAATCCCACAATTTCTTTCTTGGTCCCTCATGTTTAAAGACCTCACAATTCACCTTGACACTCTCAATTGTATCTAGTATGTCAAAGATATAATTGATTTTTTCGAGTCAGCTTTTTTCCTCTAGAGGTCCATTCATTCCCTTAAATAATAGTGGATTATTGTGAAATAACTCACATGATCGATCTGTGTCTCCTACAAATATTGGTTTTACCTAAAAAAATATGTTCTCTACTTGTGGTACACTTTAGTCAATAACACAAACTACCCACATAATAGAATATATAATATTATGATCTATAGGATGATTCACTTTAGTAAAATCCACTAATCCCTCATGAGAAACCCATAGAGGATGTCTCAGAAGCATACTGATGCACACCAAAATAGAATAAATGATCATAAAATAGAATAATCTCAATTCAAACCTGAAAACCATAATAAAAAATTGATATTAATATAAAAAACTCAAAACATGATACACACAACCCAATATCCCATGGTAACTTGAGTCTCATCACGGAAAGAGTTGACCAAGCACTCACTGCAACCTACCTCTCCAGTACTGACAATCCTATCTCTACACTATCAAATGTTCTAAGACAAGGATTCTTGAGGAAAAATATCCTTTCGATACCAAACTATGATAAACCTGGACTGTATACCCTCTCAAATGGGTACCCAACCTGAATTTCCACATTCCCGAAGGGTATTCCTAATTCCTAGGGGTTGGTGACTAGCATCCGGGAATCAAATAACAACCAGAAAGAATTATTTCTCCAAATATGAAGCAACACCAACAATTTATATATATATATATATATATAAATATAAATAGAGGAAGAGATCATATATTATAACTTAAAGGAGATATCATAAATGTTACAACTCAAAGCAGTTAGAAAATTCAAAATTACAAGTCCAACATCATAGGATAACTAAAACAAAAAACTGACTCCTTCTTGTGATAGCGTGGGAAAACTCCCACCATATCACCACTAGGTACCCAAACACATCTAAAATAATCCTCACTGTCTCACTATGAAGACCTTCCTTTCCCTGCATTGAAATATATATAAATTTCTCTACAACACTAAAGTTGTGTGAAGGGTTTTAGCTAAATGGGCTCAGTATGATCCTGCCCAGGTGTTCCATATCAGGTATACGTACAACAATCTAAACAATGATCAACTTTAAATAAAACATTGAATGATAAATAGTTACATGTTTTTTATAAAAAATTATATTAAAACATTTAATTTCCCCTTTTTCACATTTCCAAAAATAATCCAGTTAAAACAGTTTCAAAGAATTTAATATACATCCAAGTAGTCAAATAAAAGAAATCATATATCACATAACATATAAAATCTATGGTAGCACAAGCTAAAATAGTACAATCCAAAAGAATCCAATGCACAAGTAACATCATGATTGGGATAACTATAGGTTGGGATATCTATGATACTCATACCTAACATAGATAATTACATGCATCACATCTCTATATATACGCATTGAATCTAGAAAATATAAGAAATCCCTAAAAATGAACCCCCCCCCAATGGGTATATAAAAATCCTTCAAAAAACTAGCCTAGAGATCTGAGGAACACCCCATTAGTGAAACCCCAAACAAATTCATGAGGCCTATTACTAAACCTTCTACCTAAATATCCAAGGATTCCCATGTCCTCTATTTTCCAAACCATTTCATCAAAAATCATGCTTTTAAAACATTTCATAAATCTTTTTCAAAATGATTTAAAAATACCTTTTACTTTTACTAAAACAATTGGAAAACCATATTTTCTCAAAAAATCCATTTCCCCACACACAAAACAATCAACCAATCATGCCATTTCTTTATATAGAACAATTTATAAAAAACTAGAGTAATACAGTTTATCCAATATAGGCTATAGATGGAACCACCTACATCAAACTCAAGTCACACGTGATTTTAATGGGATCCACAAAAATGGAAGAATGAAAAGACAATGATGGAGGCCCAAGAATCAATACTTACATATCAAAATTAATTAAACATAAAAATGGTCTATGGAGAGAAAAAATCACAACAAACCTCAAAGAGAACTCATGTCTCACCATAACCAACACAAGGGTCAGCCTCTAGAGAAATATCATGAAATGAATCTAGATAGGATTAAGAATATTATCATCACATAACAATTGATCCAATAACACAATTCAATATTTCTACCATGATAAAGGGAAATGAGTAAATGGAAGAACTATTTACTCAGAGAAACACATCGCAACCGCAATAAAGATCAATCACTGAACGAAGTGGTCTGGAAGGAGAAAAGATTCTCAAAATAACTTGGGAGACCTCCTAGCTTAAGAAGGAAGATAATTTCGGATAAATGATATAAAAATCATATGTTTTTTACCCTAGAAATATAAAACATGATAATTACATGGCATGAAACCATATTTCATCTCATTTAATCCATGATACCCAAAAATGCTGAAAAATCATAACCTCGGGTGAAGAATATCAATTTTACCATTTCATGGAATGAAACATATTCACATCATGTAATCCTTTAATTCAATTTACCGATTCATGGAATATTCAAATAACACAATACACGACATGAACATTCACTACACCAAAATTAGTGTTTAGAGATGGTTTTTTAGAAGCGGTTTGTTAAAAAAGCCGCTAAAATTTTCATTTTTTTCAAAATCTTGACACTTCTCCCTTGAACCCCACACTCCCTTGACCCCCATCACCCCTCGACCCCCTATTCCCCTACCCTATCTGTGCATCTCCATCGTGCCTTGGTTCCATGCCTCACCGCCAGTCCCAAGCATCACTGTCCTTCACCGTGCCTCGCTACCGGTCATGAGCCTCACCGATTCTCATCGGTGGTCCTGAGCCTCACCTCCCCTCTTTTGTAAGAGTTTTGGATTCCTAAATATGAGTTTTGAGTTTATTTAAATATATATATTCAAAGAATATCTTTGATGATCATTGTATGATAGGTTTAGAGATTCAAAAAAGAAAAGTTTTGACTCTAACTATGATGACCAAACTATATGATTTCAAGATTATCATTTTGAATAGTTTAAAATATAAAGATAATTTTGTTATTGATTATAATAAACTTTATAATTTTTAATATTGAAAAATATCATCACAGTATTTTGAGATATAAATAAGAGGAAATTGTTTTAATAATAGTGTTTTATGAGGAATTAAGTAAGATTAGAAATTTAAAATTGATTATTAAATCATTTGTACATCAAGTTCTTAAATCATGAGGGATCTTGAATTTATTTTAAATATTATGAAGAAAAAAATATAATATCTATCTTTTGTGTTCAATCATGCTTGAGATCATGAGAAGTATTTTCATTTAAAATTTGGACACCATTGTAAACCAGATGGATCCAGTATCAAGAAATGGAAGAGAATGTTTTTTTGGGGAATGGATTTAGGCTAAGGATGATATATACCCTACTATAATCACTTTATTACATTATTAAAACATATTTTCCTTAGAATTTTCTTGGTAATAGTAAGGAAAAATTCACTCACATCGGGTGAACTTTGTAAAAAACTTGTGTGCCTTGTGTTTATGTTTGTTTTTTGAAAACGGGTAAGTGATAGTTTCTAATGTCAAGGGGTTCTTGAAAATAACCAGTTAAATATGGTTATTTAAAAAAATTATAAATAATTAGTCATATTAATTCAAACCCCTTCATATTATTACATTTTATATCACTTATAGACATTAGGTAATTGGTATAAAAACCCTTAGATAAACCCCTTAGTTCTATGGAGCTAGCATAAGTGTATGAAGATAGAATTTTATACTCAAATTTATTTTTATTAATTTAATATTAATTAATTTATTTAAAATTTCTAAGATGGATGCAGGAAAGAGATGAACTTATAGGAAATCCCGATTTTGTGGATACAATATTCAATGTGATGATAATCCATATGTTCAAAAAACTTCATGGGTGATAATATTGAAAACACCTTGGTCGTATTAACACAATGACCTAAGTTATATATATTAACCATAACCATATAGAAAGTCCTACTTCATCATGGCATTGACCTGAGGAAATGACTTATTTTATTTTTTGGGCCCATGAATCCACTTATTGTTTAATTATGGGTATCATTATTGGAAAAGATATTTAATATAAGGGAACACTATGAAAAATGGAATGATTTTTAAACAATTTATCATCTTGAATGAAATTTTCATCAATGATGAGCGTTAATATATAATATAAATAATGAAAAAGACATTTAATCTATGGTATGGTGTGATTTCATGAGGTTGTTCCTTGAGAAATACTTCCCTAAAAATGTAAAAAAACAAGATGAGATGGAAATTCCTTGAACTAAAGTTTAAGAATAATGTAAACACAATGATATATAAAGTTAACATTACTCATAAAGTTATGATTTTAGATTTTTCATTAATATAGAAAGTAATACTGATAGATTTTAAAATGTATTAAATCCAAGTCTTTATAATACTTTAGAAATCAAGAAGTTAAATATTTATAAAAGAATTTTATGTTATACTGGAAAGCTATAAATAGAGTTATTGAATAATCAATGATCTTGGAGTATTTGATAATAAGTTTAAATTTGATAACCATACTAGAAGTTTATATAATAGAGAGGGTTAAAGGAAGATGTTTCAATATCCCACATGTAATAAACCAACCCAATATTCCCCCTCCAAATTCATTATTCATTCCACTACAAGGTTTAAAGTGAATTCTTGATCACCATAGGATAGAAATTAGTTCCTGAGAATCAAACATACTCTATTGGGAAATATTTCAACTAAAAAAATATAATACAAGACAAGTGGGTTCCAACCCAAAACATAGAATTGCCTTCAATTAAATTGGTGGGTCATACATACATGATAAATGTTTTTGAAATAACATATAACCAAACATGTCATAGCATCTCAAAACCAAATGTAAACAACAAGGATAATTCAAATATAAAACAACATGTACATAAATAATTCGAAAATAAAGGAAACAATGTGATAGTAAGCCTATTAGTCTTAATATACATGAAATACCAAAATAAATGACCAAAAATAACCAAAACATGAACCATTATAACTCATATCTATGTTAATAAGTGGTATCTACCACCGATCCACCTCCTCTAAAACCCCAAAAAAGATACAATAAACTCACTACCTCATAGAGGATATTTTCCTTTAATCATGTAAAATAATACAAAATCTATATACACTATAAGGGTGGCTATAGGGTGTGAGTATATCAAGCCCCATAGGATTACACCACATGTTGTAACACCCAATTCTAACTTTTATGTGTATAAATTTATTATATTATATATTATCTTAAGTTTAAATTGTTTTGGGATGAAAAATATAATCAATTTGATAATTTTATAGGATTTAAGGTTACCAAATGGTTTTGTAACCCATGAAAGTAAACTAGGTAGGTAAACAATAAAACATGTTTGAAATAGGGAATTGTTTTAAATTTATTATTTTTTTATTTTTTTATTTTTTTACTTTTTTAATTATTTTTTTCCAATTTCATTCCCCACTTGAATAGAAAGTTCTATAGTCCTACCCCTACTAACTCTCTTCCTCTCTTATCCTTCCATATTGTAATCTAGGTGATTTATTATTGTTTTCTCATTAAAATCATAAGATAAGGGTCGCTTCACTCTTATCATTGCTTATTCTCTTTATTTTTTCCTTGGTTCTCACCTCTTCTCTAACCCTAGCATCCATGGTATTTGAACCTCATGTCTAGGGATGTATTAAATGGGGTTTTTGTTTTCTAGGTATTGTGAAGTTCCTCCTATGACCTCATGTTCTATTATTCATCGAAGTTTATGTGATTTTTTTCATTGACGTAGGTGTCTGCATACCCTTCCTTTTATTTGGGAGTAATTTTAATGATTTCCTAACTTGTTTTTATTAACTGGAAAAATAATTTATAAGATACTTTTAATGGTTTTATCAAGGAAACATTACTTTCCCAAGTCTTCCTTATGGAAAAATCAAATGAATTTATAATGATAAGGTATTTTAATTTCAAATGTAATTATACACATGTTTCAAGTTTGATAAAATTCCAATGAGGTTTTTCTCTAAAATAAATGAATTACACATGATTTTTTAGATTAAATTTATTTATAATGGTGAGTACTCCATGGATCAGGTGTTTTCCCTACCTAAAAAGGATGTTTTTGGTTTATGGAAATGTACTATTATCTTTGTTTATTGGTTATGATTTAAATTTTATATTTCTTTTATATTCTTTGAATTTCACATTTTTTAGGTTTTAAATGTATGATGAAGAATTGAGAAACACCCATGTGTTGAAGATTCAATGGTTTTTTAAATAATTTTATCCATTTTTTCTTTATAAAATAAATAGAATAAAAGGAAAGAAGTGAATAAAGAATAAGAAAGACATTTAGAACTTCATGGTTTCATTATACTGATTTGATGAGAAAATTATAGTTGCCCTATATTTCCTTTTTCTGTATCAACTAAAGTAGGGGTGAAGTTCACTACTCTACAAAAGTTTCTTTATCGATATATTCTCATAGTCCAAATAGTTTTATTATTTTTTAGAAGTGTCTGTAATTATTATTTCTTGGATGGTTATGCGAACATTTAAAAGTTAGTGTATATTTATTTAACATATTAATATTTTTTCAAATAGTATATATGAATCGCTTTTCCTATTTAGTAATAGTTCTGTGAAATATGTCATGGATAAAGGATGTAGTGTAGTTTTTCACGTAAAACAAATAGACTTGTATGGTATGGGTGATGAAGTGGAATATTTGACCTCTGAAATTGAATCTCATAAATAGTAAGAAGAGGACTTATTTATCCATTATGATATTTAAAATATTAGTCTTGCAGGAGTGGATGAAGTAGATGAAGTAATGATGGAGTAGTAAACCGACATGATTGAAGGAGAAAATGATTGTATGTGTTGTTATCCCTTTATTTATCAACCACTTATGTCATTTGTGAATTCATCCATTATTATTGTTAAGTATATTTTGGTTGTTAGTATTGTGCATCTGTTATCATTTATATTTTTTGTATTCATGAATTTTTTTTTAAAATATTCTCAAAACATAATTTTATTTGATTACATGATAGTAAAATCGAGGAATCGTTATACTCACATTGCGTGGTCAAAGAGTTTTTCATGAAGTCGATCAAATCTGGAAATATTTTTATTAGTTTAAATAATTATTATACAATTTTATCTATTTGATATATTAATTATTTTATTTATATCTATTTAATACAGTCACCAAATTTAGTCCACCAAGTATCCTGAACTGAATTTTGGTTGAATGTTCATAAAACATCTAATGGGAGTTTTGTTAATAAGATTTCCAAAGAAGTTGGGGTATGAATTCATTTTTCATTATAATAACTTATTATCAGTTGTCACTGTGTCAATATATATTGCTTCTAATATTATTTATATTTGATTTATAGTTAGAAATTAAAGAACTATGGGATGTCAATCCCACACAGTCCTACTCAGTCTCCTAGGTAAAGTCCTTTGGAAGGAGCATCCTAGTTGAGTGTGTGGATGAATTTGGGACTATTACCATATGAGGTCTTTTGCAGACAAACGGGGATTGAAAGTGATGAATGGTGGTGAAAAGGTAAATCACACAACTTCAAAAACATTTAGTTCAAAAAAAATATTGATTTTAATTTTAAATATAAATATACAAAATTGATTAATTTTTAACATAATTGTCTTACAAGTGTCGATAATAGGAAGTATAAATGGAGATGAAGAGGGTGACGAGCAGAGTTCATCATTGAAAAATTATTAGTCGATAGTGTTTTTTCATGTATTTTTACGTTCAATGTGGGTATTGTTTATCTTTTTATTCTATTTTAGTTGGGATCAAGAAAAGGGGTGCCCTGTGTATGTGTTGTCTAACCATGTGTCTATTTGATGTGTTTTAACTGGCTGTGGAGATTGAAATTTCTATATTATCATATATGATGTTTAGTTTATTATCTCTATTTTATAAATAGGTGGATTCTTTTAATGTGTTTTGTTTTGTTTGATTATTTCAATTTTTTGAGAAATGTATTATTTCTTTAAATGTGTTTTTTCCTTGGTCAATATATCGATTCATTATATTTTGGTGTGAATCAATGTACATTAATTATTTAGTTTAAAATTTTTGTTTTCCTTGTATATTGATGATATATTTGTTAATCTGGTAAAATTTTCAATGTCACCATTTTGTTGTTCTGGCTTTAGGTTCTGGGGCGGCAGAATCTGCAGCATGTTTTTTTTTATTCATGATATAACAGCTGTTTAAACCGCCATTAGAGATATATTTTTTTTTTTCCAGAGGTTTATAATGCCGTTATATTATGGTATTTTTCTAGGGGTGACAATTAAAACTACTGCTAAATATGAGAAAAGTTTTCTTAGTATTGGTTTTATCCGTATTAGTGGCGGTTTTTTAGTAAAAAAGGCCAGAAATTAGCGGAAGTTGAAAACCACTGCTAAATCCCATTTATTTTTTTAAGTGAAAACCATTGATAAAATAAAGAAAACTTTCACTAAATATGTCTTCTATGACACTTTCTAGAAACAACTGCTATATGAATAAAACTGCCACATGTTGACTTTCAACACCAATTTTAGTTGTGGTTTTTTGAAACCATCGCAGAACTATATAGTGGCAGTTTTAACCATCTCTAGATAAAAAAACAACCACTATGCAGTCAGTTTTTTTTAGTGATTTTACATGGTGTGTGAAACTTTAATGATGTGTAATCATTACACGGTGTGTAATCACCCAACAGATATTAAAAAATCCAGATTATGCTAGAAATCCTAAACTAACACTGGAATTATTTGAACATAGGGAGAACCCCACAAATCCTTTAACACATTTATACCTAGACTCCATTAATTGAAACAAACATACATACCAGCACTTTAAGTAATTTTCCCCAGAAAAATATCTCCATCATAATGATCCCCAAGACGCATCTAAATAAATAAGAAAATGAAAAGAGAGAAGACAAATACCAAAAATAGGGTAACAGGATGTTACATAGAACCTTGTAGATAGATTAGTTGGGTGTGGGGTGAATGTAACTTCTATACTAGTGTGTGTGGGTATCGTAGTGAATATTCCATAAAAATGACTTATGTGTAGGTTTAGTCATAGGACTGGCCTAATTTGACATGAAACATAATATGGGATTTATATTGGAACAATGTCCTTTCACAGCTAGAAATGTATTTTAGTTTGTGTTTGTTAGAAATCCACACTAGGTTGATAAGGGAGATTATAATTCAAGTTATATTATAGTATAATATATATTTAGTGTTTAAGGTGGCATCATTTCCTTATGTTTTCTAGATTTTTGGAGAACAAAATCATGAGGAAGGAGAAAACTTCAAAAAATAAAGTTTTAAGGGATGAAAATTCAAAAATATGGTAAATTCATGGACTTTGTGAACACTGGGAGTTTTTAGAAGGTTTTATAATTCTCAAACTCTTTCAGTTTCATGAAGTTGGGGAGAATCATGAACACAAAATGGAAAATGGCATTCTTCGCGTCTACAAGAAGGTTTACGAATGTGTAATGGGAGAATGTTAAATCTTTACGACCACAAGAAGTTTCTAGAATGGGTTATATTTCACTGGAACTTCATGAAGACAAGGATATTCATTAATATGATTTTGGAGGTTAAAAAAAGGATGTTGGGAGTATGTAATATTCACAAAGGGATGATCCTATAAATAGCTGGTCACACCCACTGTATTTTACAAAAAAGTATTTCAGAAAAGGATGAATCTCTTTTATTTCAAGAATACTAGGATATTAAAAAAATCATGAACTCTTTTTGAGCTTGAGCATCATGAAAAGACTTTTTTAGTATTGACTAATGATAAGTATTTTTATAAAAGGTAGTTTATCAAAGACTTAGAGTTTCATGTAGACTTAGAGTTTCATGAATGTTTTGATCTTGGCGAAGGTAGTTAGCTTCATGAAAGATGTGTGCTTTGAGAAGGTTGGGAGATTTTTAAAAGTTTCTGGGTTTTTAAAGTCTAATATTTATTTAAAAAATAAAGGGTTTTTCACAAATACTGGGAGCTTCGTGAATAGTTGTGTTGAACATCTGGCTCTAGTGAACAGTGCTTTTAAGTGCATTGACTCAGGACTATGGTTCAAGAAGAGTCTCGTTATAATCAAAGACAAATAACAAAATTCCAAATCTACTAAAGTAACCTTCAAGTGTATAAACTGAGAAATACTTCACCCAAGGCAGTGATCTAGGGAGTTTTATTAAAGTGTTCTGATGAAGTGTGATATCCCTAAAATTATGGAAAAGGTAGTGTGCCTGATACAGAGTGACTATGTCTGAATATCTGTACACCAAAATAACTAGTGATGATTTGTGGATTTAGGTATGACTGACACACTATCATTGTATGCTCCTTGTATTATACCTTTGTGGTGAACCAAGTAAAACTAATGTGTTATCTCTCTGCATGTGAATGTTTAATAACTGCATGATTCCATCAGAAAAGTTTTATAAGTTCCTGCCAGCATGGGAACAAGATCAATCTCTTTAAAATAAAAAAGTTGACACCCTGATTCACCCATCCCCTCTCAAGGTGTTTTAGGTCCTATAAGTGGTATCATATCAAACATGTTATAAGTGTTAAATCTATCCTTTATTGTTATGAATAATTCAGTGAATATAAGGAGAGTTCCACTTTCTAATGGAAGAAACTCAGATTTGGAAGAATAAAATGAGATCTCATATATGATCCCTTGGGATGGAAGTTCTCTTTTTCACAGCTTAGGGGATTCAGGTCAGTGATGTGACATGGTCTTTCTATGATAGAAACAGATAGTAAAATGTATGACACTAATGCCAAAGATAAAAATACTCTTACAATAGATTTATATGATCAAATCTATTTGAAGTTGATGAGTTTCACGAAATCCAAGTCCATGTTTAAAAAACTGTAAAATATATATGAAGGTGATAATAATGTAAAGGATTCAAAACGTCAAACTTTCATAATCAAATCATTGATCTAAAAATGAATCCAAATTAAAACTATGATAGTTTATTTAATCGCATAACTAAAGTTGGTGGATTTATTCGAGGACTTGGGAAATAAATTAAGGATAATAACATTTTAAATAAAATCCTAATAAGGACACCATATCTATACAATCAAAAAGAATTAGCTCTTGGGGAAATATATTTTTACAATCTTTCTCTTGATGATATGCTAAGAAATCCGGTGGCTTATGAAATGAGATTTAAACTAAAAGATATATCTGCTCGAGTAAGAAAGGAAATGGAATTGAAATCCATAGAAAACATGAAATTCACAAAGTTAATGATAATGAGGAAGACAAACTTATTTCCCTGTTTTAAAATAAATTCTAGAGAGGAAAAGGTAAATTTCAAGGCAATATTTTTCTATCTTGTTTTCTGTGTGGTAAAGTAGGGCACATTTTCTCTCATTGCCCAAGAAAATTTTCTGATGTAGGAAGTGAAGAATAAATCATGTATAATACTCAAAATATGTCCTATAATATGGGATAATTAAAATGAAGAAATAAATTAAAAATAAAGATTTTTGTATGAAAATAAGAAGATGATGATAATGACTTTTTGGAGGATGTAAAACCAAGGTTTAAATTTAAACCCGAAGCACCCATGATGGATAAAGTTGAAAATGTGGAACCTATAAAAGATGAATATATTTAGTTGATTGGTTTTTTTGATCTCAAGGTGTAACCTAAGGGTGATCTTTGTGATCTTTATAATCAAATGAATAGAGAAATAAAGACGAGAGTAGTGATAAAATAATCATTAGAATATGTTGATCATATTGAAGTAGAAATTAATCAAATGGAAGGTGATGCAAAATATAATTTAACAACTCTTTAAATATTGGAATATGTTTTTGAATTTATACATGGTATTGAAGGGAATGATAAATTCATTAATAAGATTACATCAATACTATAAGAAAAGTCTAAGATAGTTGGGGGACTTGAACAAGAAGTTGTTACTCTAAGAAGTAAAATGGAAACTAAATTAAAATCAAAGGAAATGAATAAGAAATTATAGTTTTAAAAAAATTAGATGAATAGCTATTAGAAAGATATAAATTTGGTTATAAAAGAGTAGACAAGGCCTTAAATGATTAGACATCCACATTTATGGGAAAAGTGCAATTTGTTGTGAAACAGAAATATCAATGTTTTGAAACGGGATGAACCAAAATAAATAGAAGCAAAAAAATTTACATATCACAAAGGTTCATGTTGTCCCAAAAAATATATATTCAAAAAAAATAGAAAAGAGAGTAGAAAATAATCCTCAAATATTCAGAAAGGATCTCTGATCAAATACTGTTACAAAAGAAGGTTATATGTGGAGGAATGGAAGTGAGAAGATATTTCCCCTTATGAAATGTCAATTTTGTGGTGATATGGTTCATACCATGTCTTATTATGAAGTTTCAAGAAGATATCTAAACGGGTAACCGTATATAAGTCAACAAAGGAGAATGGTGCCATATCCTTCATCATTTAGAAGAAATGGTGTCTATGGAAATTTTTTCATTATTCTAACTATGTACATAAAGTAATTAATTGTAATAAGAGGAAAGGTGGGAATAATATCTTTATATTTCTGAGACATTTCAATACCCATCAAATAAGTAAAGTTACTATTGAAAATAGCTTTTCTCCTCTGGAAGAATAATTTTCATGTGATTAACCCATGCATATTTAAAATATATTATAAATTCTATCTTTTTCCTCTACTCAATCAAGTATCTCATGGAAGGAAAAGAAGAAGATAAAAAAATCCAACCTTTTAGAAATATCCCTCAAAACTACAAAGAACAATAGAACATAGATTCTTGATAGTGTATCCTCATCCCATATGATAGGAAATAAATATTTTCTGAAGAATGTCAGGAAAATGGTTGATATAATAGTGATATTTAGAAATTTCAATGCGTTAAATATCAAATGTAGTGGAAATACAAAACTGGAAAATAAAAAGCTAAGAAAAAATAAAGTTATCTACAAAGATAGTTTGCATCAAAAACTCTTGTGTGTGATTCAAATATATGACTCAATAATGATAGTGACATTTAATCATAAGGGGTGCACTATCAAAGGAAATTTAGGTAAATATCTTATGAAAGTATGTATAATAATATATATTTATACCCGGTTGATAGTAAAAAATAACACTTGTTACTTAACAGTTGAAGAAGAAAACAACTTGTAAAACCAAAGGTTGGGTCACATTAATCAAAAGATAATCGAACAGATTTCTAAGATTAAGATATTTATTGAAATTATCAATTTGAAGTGTGATAGAGAAAATACATGTGATGCGTGAATGTGAGGAAAGATAGTCCGGAGTTCATATTAGCCAAAGAACAAAAGGGCATTTATCATTCTTGATCTCATCCACATATACTTACGTGGTCCAATGGATTTGGTTGTAATATATGGAGAGAGGTACTTCATTATTTTTATATATTATTATATTATAATGTATTTTGTGATGTTTACACATAGGAAATGATAAGTGCTTTATTTTATGAAGATCTATTGTCAAAGAGATGAGAATGAAAATGGCCACACAATTAAGAATCTATAATCTGAAAATGGAGAAGAATACACATCCAAAGTATTTGAAAATTACCTAAAAACACTGAATAAATCATAAGGTTTTTTTAGCTATAACCCCTCTATAAAATGGGTTCGTTGAATATAGAAAACGACAGGTGAAAAATATGCATAGAACTATGCTGATAGAAATTCTTTTTTCTTATTATTACTAAAAATAGGTTGTTCAAGTAGTAGGGTAGACTCAAAATTGAATAGGTATTTTTATAGGAGAAACTAGGACATCATATGATATATGGTATGGTAATAATATCTCTCTGGAGTAGTTTCTTGCTTTTTGAAGTAAATGTTTCATCCAAAAAAATGATGGAAATCAAGGAATGTATGGTGATGCTGTAGATGAGGGAATATTAGTTGGATATTCAATAAATATTAAAGACTATAAATATTAAAATAATCATCTTAGAAAGATTATAGAAAAAAAATGATGTCAAGATAATTTAGGATAAAACCTTAAATACCTCGATGATTTCATATGTTGATATGATTAAAGTTGAAGAAAAAAGTCGAAAAGGGACAAACTCAAGTGCAGAAATAGTGGAAGTCTTATAAAACACTCAGGGATGAAAAAATTACGATGATTCAGAAGATGGATTAGAAGAGGATACCATTACTAAATAAAATTCATTAGAGAAAACATGAGAAATAGAAAATAATACATTGTTCAATCCAACGTCATTGGGGATTAGCTCGCACCTACATCAATAAGGAGAATGAGGAATGAAGTGAATTCTTCTTTCCTATCAATAATGGAACCAACCTCGTTTGAAGAAGTAGTAAAGGATGAATCATATATTGAGGGAATGAATGAATAACTGGATTGGATTGATAAGAACCATACCTGGGATCTTGTTAATAGACCCAAAAATAACAATGTGATTGGAACATAGTGTATTTTTAAAAACAAATTTTATGAGAATGGAAATGTGATCAGAAACAAGGCATGATTGGTGTGTAAATGATATACATAAATTGAATGTATTGATGTTGAGGAAACATTTTCTACAGTTTCTAGACTTGATTCGTTCAGGATTTTCCTTACCATGGAAATTCAAAGAGGTTAAAAAGTTAATCATATGGATGTTAAAATGGTAATTTAAAATATAGTTCTTGAATAATAACTCTAAACTGAACAACTAGTGGGACTTATTATTGGAAATGATGAGATAAAGGTTTGTAGATTAAAGAAGGCTATATACGGTTTGAAGTAGGAACCACGAGCGTGGTATTCTCAACTAGATGCATATCTAAATAATCTTGAATTTAAAATATGAGGTGTCAACTATAACCTCTATGTGAAGAATTTTCAGAGATATCAATTTATGGTTCTTGTGTACGTGGATGATATCATTTTTAGTGGAAACGGGTAAGGATCAGTGCAAGAGAGCTTCTGAACAAATTCAGTATGCATGAATCCAAACCAATGTAGACTCTACTTTCGATTGGGATATAACTTGAAAACCATGAGGATTAGAAATATTTGGATCCTACCTTTTATAGTAGAATTATTAGAAGCTTAGTATACCTTACTACAACACATCCATATATCTTGTTTGTAATATTATTAGTAGCTCACTTTCAAAGTAATCTGAAGGAAGATAATTTCCTAGAAGTTAAAATAATCATGAGGTATATTCAAGGTAATCTCAATTTTATATTATAATTTGTAGTAGGAAGAGATAACTAATTAAAATCATTTTTTGATACTGACTAGGTTAGAAATATGGTGGATAGAAAGTCCACAAGTGGTGGGGCATTATTAATTGGCAATAAATGTGTTGGATGGTTGAGAAAGAAACAAGAAAAAATTTCAATTAGTATGGATAAAGTATAGTATATATCTGAGGCAAAGGAATGCACTCAACTATTGTGGATGAAGCAACAACTAACTTATATTGGTAATGAGGTGAAACAGCCAGTGGTTATTCACTATGATAATAAGGGCACAGTCATTCTTATGAATAATCTGGTTCATCACTCTTATACCAAATATATTGAGATAAAATATCACTTCATCAAAGAAAATTTTGAACAAAGTGTGAATAAAATGAAGCATGTTGGAACTGATGAACAATTAGCTAACATACTAAATAATATATTGGTAGTACTAATGTTTGTGAAACATCAATTGAACCTCAATGTTCATCCACCTCATATTTCATGATAAGGTTATAGTTTATCCCCTCTACTCATTTTTGTTAACTATTTTAATCTACGGGTGGAAGTGATGTAGGTTTATGGGGTAGATATGATCCATGGGGAGTTTTTTTAGAAATCGAAGTAAAAATACAGTTCCATTGGGTTTATTTTCAAAGGGTGAGATAAGTGGAATTCAATTATTATCAGGATTGGACAGTTTTAGTTTTCTATTGAGGTGTGAGATTATCTTTTATCAATATTGTTTTCTATATGGATTTTGATCATAAATAGTTGGAGTGATGGATGATCTTTATCAGTCCTATTGGGTTTTTGATCGATGATAGGGCACTATTGAAATCTTGTATAGATTACCAAAAAACAAAGGGGGAGATTGTTGGAATAATGACCTTTAACATATATAAATGGAGTCTGGTTTTTTTGTTGTAAATTCATACTAGGTTTATTAGGGAGATTGAATGTCAAGTGATCTTAAAATACAAGATGGATTTAGTGTTAAAGGTGGAATCATTTCCCAATTTTTGAGTTCAACATCGAGAGGAAGGAGAAATCTTTATAAAAGATGGTTTTCTAGGACTGAATCTTCACAAATATGATAAATTCATCAATTTCGTAAAGACTAGGAGTTTCATAAAGGTTTGGTGATTTTCAAAGGGTTTTAGTTTCATGAAGGTGAGGGGAATCGTGAACACACAATAGAAAGACGATGTACTTATCAACTATGACAACATTCACAAATGTGAGATTGGATTATGGTTAATCTTTGAAATAATGAGAAGCACCAAAATGGGTTATTTTTCTCTGGAGATTCATGAAGACATGTAACATCATAGAAATTATTTTAGAGGTTTGTGAAAAGGCTACTTAGATCATGGAATCTTCATTAAGGGTTTAACCTATAAATAGGAAACCACACCCACTTAGTTTAACTTAAAAGAGAATTGAATAAAATGATGAATCTCTACAATTTTATGAAATAATAGATATTTGTGGTTCATGAATTCTTGGTGATCTTGAGAATCATGAAAAGTCATATTTAGTCTTGATTAATGCTGAGGCTTTTCAAAAAAGAGAGTTTCACAAAGACTGGGGTTTTCCCAAATACTTAGAGTCATGTGATGGTTGTGAGCTTTGTGAAGTTGGTTAGCTTCATGAAGGTTGTGAGCTTTGTAAAGGTTGGGATCTTCACAAATGTGTGTGGGATCGTTAAGGCTGGTGTTTCTTTGAATCATAAAGAGGGTTTTGTGAGGACCCAACCCCAGAATACCTAGACTCGGTGCCTTGAATCATGATGTGTAATTGTTTTACAAAAACATGCACTGATAAACTACACATCATGTCCCATACAGAGGATTTAATTCGGTTCAGGTTCTGGGAAACCAGGCACTTCTTTTCAAGCTTCTTCAGTTGAAAACTACCACCTAAAAAATTTGTTACAAAAACATAGGGTGAGCATACGAATGCCTAGTAAGGGGTTTTAAAATAACATATTATACCAAATATAACTTTTTAAAACATTCTTTAAAATTTCCACAAAACAATTTTCTTAAAAATTATGTAACACATGTAACATACCATAACAATTGTCTAAGAAATATTAGTGCACAATTTAAACCATACTAACAGAATTATAAGGGAACATGATTCAATTAAAAGCATTCTCATTCATAGTAACAAGTAAAATACATTCTAAATAAGTAGGATGTATGAAAATTCAAGTATAAATTTAATAACTAAGATTGATACATAATCAGAGTTAAGCATAAAGGTAATAACTTCAATTTCATACACTACTACTGTGAAACATACAATGGTTACTAAAATCACTGAGTGCCAAATAAACATCATGCCATAAGAATTTACTTTTTCTGATACTCATAAGTATTGGCTCTTAACCATGGATATTCTACTAGTAGAATATCCACTTGGTTAATTAATTATCATAAGCATCATGAAAAAACATATAATATCATACCCTATCAAGACCTCATGTCAAAAATATAAAATGTCAATGGCCTCGTGCCATGACCTGATTGTCTCATGAGAATAATCGATGCATCGAGGGGCTTTCATTAACCGGTCTCCAACCCGTTATACCGATTCTATTACATTCTTCATATTCCACAAAGGGTTGTATATTCAAAATTTTCCATACCACTTTGAATATTTAATTTCACATTTAATTTTACTCAAGGTGTCTCATACAACATTGAATAATTAAATTCATAATTCCATGAAAGGTCATAAAGTTTTAAATGACATTCATTACCCTTTATACATATATAATTATTCTTGAACAAGACTAAGAACTTCATGGTTAAGTCATTAAATGACAATGAACTAAATCATAATGTGTCAAGTATTATTTAGATAATAATTTTTCCAACGACATTCATAAACTAGTAAACATTCTTTGCGCATGTGATATTAATTTTAAACACACAAGTAATGAAATTATGGGGTTAGCACAAAAATTGATAGTTTCTTAATTTTCAAAATCCTTGATTCATGGAAATGAATATTTATAGTTTAAAATGAATAATATTAAATTAATACAGATGTCATTTGTATACAAGCATGCACTGATAAATTGTCATGTCTTAATAAATATCCATTCTTTATGCTTTATAGCATATAAGGCCAATTTATTTACAGTGCAACATTGGTTTTATGTAATGCATACATTCATGAGAATTTAATTAAACATATCAAAAACATACTTTAACCACCAGAGTTTGTATTAAGACAAGTTAATTATGATAATGGTTCACACTTATAGGGGCATACACATAAACATATATATGAATATATATAAAATATGTATATGTCACACCCACTTACATCACTTTGAAACAAATAGCTGTCGAGTTAACAATCAAATACCGTAATTGAAAATAATTTCCACCCATCACATTCTAAAACATCATTCTAAATCAACACTTAGCAGATTTAAAATCGGGTGGAATAAAACTATATGAATGTGTGTGTATATATATTTATTATATACTATTGTATATTAAAGTTTTTTAAAGGAAGAAAAAGTGTATTGAACCCTTACGTAGAACCTGAAAATATAGAGTTCAACTTTGACACAAATAAATAAATAAACTTTCCTTCCATAATTTAACCAAAACCATGAATCTAAAATAATTTTTAGTGCACCCTTACTTTATATATTCTGAAAACTAAATTCATATATATATATATATGAATATCTTAAAATAAATTTAATTTGTTTAAAAAAATTAAACCCTTAGCATCATAAGAGTAATTCGTAACTTAAGAAAATGAAATCCAAGGTTCGGCACAGAAGAACTTTTAAACCAAACCAAAAAGTTATAAACATAATTTTATGAATATATATGTGTATATAATCTCAAAAAAACAAGACAATGAAAATTTAAAACCCTTACCTTAATAGATTTTGATGCTTGGGTACACCAAGTATGGGTATAGGAGCAAGGTGCATAGAAATCAATAAGGTGTAAAACTCAAAACATTAAACAAATATGCACCCAAAAAAACCCAAACCCCATATTTAAAGTCTTAAAATCACTATAGAGTTATTATAAAATTTATGAAATGATTATTATTCAGCATCTATTTTATATATTATAGTTGAGATTGACATCAATGAAACAAATTCAATTCCATTATTTTTATAAACCAGAAGGTGAATAGAAGATGACATTTGGTCCAAAAACAAATATCCATATGATCATGATAGTGAAATTGATAGAGGAAAATCAACAAATAGAAAAACACTACAATAGTTCACCACCTATATAAAATTTAAGTGGAATAGGAAGAAAACCACCGCAACCACACAAGTGGTCAACAACGAAACCAATCAGTTCATATTTTAATAGAAAAAACTAAAATGATGGAACACTGATAATAAAGAAAATACATTCCACAGTATGAAAACTTAGACATAACTAATTTAAAATTATCAATAATCAAATCCACAGTCTGAAGGAGTGATGAAGAGAAAAAATGACATCCAAAAACCAGACCTAGAATAGATTTTTTCAAGCACTCCTAGCCCGCATAGATCCGAAGATTAAAATACTACCTCGCTCTACATTGGAGAAAACCTAAAAATAAAACCTAACCATATTCGGCACTAGAACTGAACTCCACCGTAGGGCCACACCTTGGCAACATCGCACGAACCCGAAGCTGAGCATCCTCGAGACCAGCCTGCACTCACTACCGCAGCGATGGCTTCCTCTCTCTCGAATGAGACCCGCAGGCCTACTCAAGAACTCTGTTGTTGCGACGCCAATCAACTCCTCCTTGTTGAAACCCTAAATGTGGCCTCGACAACACCTTACCGAGGCCCCAAACTTGCGACTTACACCCAAAGCACGACGCACTCAAACTCCCGAGGCGCGGTTCCCCCTTCTTCACGGTTCTCAAATCCCTCACAGGATTCTCTTCTTTTTTTTATTTCTTTTATCTGATTTCCTCCTCTATTATTATTATAATATTACTATTATTATATTTTTATTCTTATTTCATTATATCATTACTCTCTTATTATCATATATTATAATATCAATAACTTTAAAAAAGTCAAAAGTTAACAAAACAAATAATATATTAAACTTATTTTATCAATTCTTTTTTAAAATGTAAATTTATTATTATTAAATTTTTTTAAAAACATACATTATATATTTTATAGTATATACTTATAAGGTTATAAATTAAATTAATAATTGATAATCGAAAATATATTATCAAAATAATAATTATCCTAATTTGTACCATTTATTTTTAATTTTTTAAAAAATGTTAATACGATATGTATATGATTCAAAGTGAAATTCATCTTTATTTAAAAGAAATAGGTACAATTTTAATCATTTTATTAAAATAGTTTTATTATATATTTAAAATGTTAATAATGTTATGAAACTTTAATCCAATTTATAATCTAATAATTTTCATATTCTCAAATATATATAAAACCCATAATTATTCATATAATAGTTTAAATAACTATTTGTATAGTTAAAATAGCACAAAAATAATTTCATTAAAATATTTTAAAATAAAAATTTTCAATGTCTTGTATAACCGCAAAATAAAACTATAATTTTATAATACTATTTTCATTCAAATTCAATATACAAATATATATATATATATATATCACATTTTGGAAAAACAAAAAAATTAGTTATATTATTGTAATTATTATTTAAAATATTATATTAAATAATTATTCAATATGAATAAATTTTGTTTAATAGTTATTTTGAATTATTATTTTAACAACGTGAGATAATATTTACTTTGAAAACCATACTGGTTAGTACAATAATTAAAACATAAAATTATTATTATTACACATGAAAAAGTTTGGGGTGTCACATTATTCCCCCTTTAAATAATTGTGTCCTCGTGATTCTAAAATATTTGTACAAAAACCATAGAAATCTTAGAAACACGTCACTCTCAAGGTCCCTTTACTAGGAATACCACTGATGGTAGGGTACTGATGACCTCAGGTGGATTCCTAAGGTAGTATTCAGCAGCTCGATTTCCTCAGCCCAGACACACTATAAAAAGATAGGGTCCAACATATGCCTAAAATAGTCGAAATTTCATAGAGAGACACGAGAAGTGTAGAGGTCAGAAATTTCAGAGTGTACTAAATCCCTATAATTCCTTCACACCACATCATGCTTGATAATATTGATGTCGTAGAGTTCTCCATATATACTAAAACTCATGACCTAGAATAGGTAGGTCGCTCGATGGTCACCATCCAAAGCATCTTCTAGAAATTTACCTACAGCTCGGTAGTTATCACCCAAAGTGAAACATAGAAAAAGAGATTCATGAAACTTCCCACTTTGCCTATATGCTGAAAATTGTGCGATTGCAACACAGTAATAGAAAAGATTGATTCCATGGTAAATATAGAGAATTTTTGGGTGGTTCGACACCCGATGGAGTTGTTTACAAGTCATACGTATGTTGGAATAGGGCTGGTACTCCTCAGAGCATGCCTTGATGATTATAATCTCTGACAGTTCGATAGGAAGAGATAAAATATTGGTTGGTGAACCCATTTACTTTTTCTAAAAATTTTAACAAGTCAGCCTTTAGTATGGAAATTCTAGTTTAAAAAGAGTCATTATTTTATATAAAATCATATCAAAATAGAGAATACAACATTATCCATTTATACATGATTTATAAAACTCATGTTATTACATAATCCATTGCTCCTCACAAAACACTAGTATGGATTTCTTGTCATCTTTTAAGATAAATCCTCATAGATTCCACTGATGTTGGGGATTTCCCCAGTTCTCAGACAAAAGGATTCCCAAATCGGTTCTAAATTATTCTATCACCTTAGCCAAAATGCAATGTGTGCAACTAGGATCATCCGCATGTGGATATCTAAAGCTCAGATTAAGATAAGCATGTCGGGTATCAAGTTGAGAAACATCGGTATGAACTTGATACTGATAATGAAAATGAGTAGGCTCGTCCTTAATAACTTCAAATTCCATCACTTGACCACGGAGACCATAGGTCAAAATTTGACCTAGATATGCTGCCCAGAGGTCACCTCCTTGTGCAGCCTCCTCAAAGTCCTCAAGAGAAAAGAAACTATTGACTAGGGTAAAAAATTTAAAGATACCCTAAAAGTATTTCCCTTATCATGCATAGAAATTTAATTGAGCGTTCATCATGATCTAATAGAAGAATAATGCTCCTCAGTGTAGTTGAAGTACATGAGGATAATTAGATACACGGTATAGGGTTTTGCCTGATAAATAAATATTTTCAAAAGTATTGAAGTTTTCTACACATAATTTTCCCACTATGGACTCTAATACTTCTGTTGGAAGAGACAAAAGAGTATTACTTTCGTTTTTTCATCTGAAAATTAATAAAACACCATTCATAGTGTTGCTTAAGTAAATTTCGTTTTGTTCAGCCCTGGTTTTCCAGAGCTATCTAAACCGAATCCTCTGATACCAACTGTGAGGACCCGACCCTAGAATACCCGAAGTTGATGCCTTGAATCATGATGTGTAATGTTTTTACAAAAACATGCACTGATAAACTACACATCATTTCCCATATAGAGGATCGAATTTGGTTCAAGGTTTGGGAAACCAGACACTTCTTGTCAAACTTCTTCAGTTGAAAAGTATCACCTAAAAAATTTGTTACAAGAACATAGGGTGAGAATAAGAATGCCCAGTAAGGGGTTTTAAAATAATATTCTATACCAAATATAACTTTTGAAAACATTCTTTAAAATTACAATAAAACATTTTTCTTAAAAATGTTGTAACACATGTAACATACCATAACAATTGTCTAAGAAATATAAGTGCACAATTAAATGCATACCAACAGAATTATAATGGAATATGATTCAATTATAAGCATGCTCATTTAGAGTAACAAGTAAAATACATTCGAAATAAGTAGGACGTATGAAAATGAAAGTATAAATTTAATAACTGAGAGTGATACATAATCATAGTTGCGAAAAAAGGTAATAACTTCAATTTCATACACTACTTCTTTGAAACATACACTGGTTACTAAAATCACTGAGTTCCAAATAAATGTCATTCCATAAGCATTTACTTTTTATGTCACTCATAAGTTCTGGCTCTTAACCATGGATATTATACTAGTCGAATATCCACTTGGTTAATTAATTATCATAAGCATAATGAGGAAACGTATAATATTAAACACTTTCAAGACCTCGTGTTAAGACTCTAAAATTTCAATGACCTCATGCCATGACATGATTGTCTCATGAGAGCTATCGATGCATCAAGGGTCTTTCATTAACCAGTCCCCAACCTGTTATACCATGTCTATTACATTCCTTATTTGCCACAAAGGGTCGTATATTCAAAATTTCCCATACCACTTTGAATATTTTATTTCATGTTTCATTTTATTCAAGGTGTCACATACCACCTTGAATAATTAAATTCAAAATTCCATGAAAGGTCATAATGGTTTAAATTACATTCATTAGAATTTATACATATATAATGATTCTGGAACCATACTAAGAACTATATAGTTAAGTACTTAAATGACAATGGACTAAATCATAATGTGTTGGTTATTATTTAGATAATAATTTTTCGAAAGACATGCATAAACTAGTAAACATTATTTGGGCATGTGATATTAATTTTAAACACACAAGTAATGAATGGATGGGGTTACCACCCAAAATGATAGTTCCTTAATTTTCAAAATCCTTGATTCATGTAAATGAATATTTATAGATTAAAATGACTAATTTTAAATTAAGACAGATGTCATTTTTACACAAGCATGTGCTAATAAATGGCCATGTCTTAATAAATAGCCATGCCTTATGCTTCATATCATATAAGGCTAATTTATTTGTAGTGCAACATTTTTTTATGTAATGCATACATTCATGAGAATTTAATTAAATATATCCCCCCTGAATGGCTCGGAGGCCTTCATTTTTATTTTATATTTTGATAACCCCTTTTTCAAGGTATGAGGGGGAACCCTTACAAGGCTCGTAGGCTCATAGATTACATGGCCCATTGGTTTAGGAGATTACATGACCTGAAGGTCTTAGGGAGTTCAACGAAACTATCTACAAGAAACTGCCCCTCCCCAATATCTGAATCATGATAGTAGCTCTCCACCTTCGCATGGTTATCTGGCTAGGCTTCCCATTAAAACATAGACTGGTCCTGATGGCATAGTCATACCCTCTCATTCTGAAAAATCTATTTGGCTCTGCTCTGGTGAGTGCACCTACTCTGAATACTCTTTTAAGGCTGCTCTTTTTTTGTAGTGTGTCTGGGGCAACTGCATGTTGCCCGAAGGCCTTGAGGTGGCCCAAAGGCCTTAAAGGTGGCCCAAAATCCTTACTGACCCAAAGGCCTGGGTGGTCTAAAATCTTTAAAAACTCCAAGCCCAAACCGGTGGCTTAAGGTGAACAGTTCCAACTGCTACAGTGCCGAACAGTACCTGCTACAGTGCCTGGTACAGTACCCGCACAGTGTATAGTTCTGCTACAGTGCATGTATAGTGTACAGTCTACTACAGTACCATACAGTGTACAGTACTACTATAGTACACGAAAATATGCTTCTACCTAGTTTTGAACTTGGGTCTTGTGGATTCACTTAAGGATACCTCACCAACTGCGCTGAGGCACATGTGCTTAAACGAATCAAAAACATACTTCAACAACCATAGTTTGTATTAGGCCAAGTTAATTCAGATTATGGTTCAAACTTATAGTTGCATACACATAACCATATATATGTATATATATAAAATATGTATATGTTTCCCCCACTTACATCACTTTGAAACAAATAGTCATCGAGTTGAGAATCAAATACCATAATTGAAAATAATTTCCACCCATCACATTTTAAAACATCATTGTAAATCAACACTTAGAAGATGTAAAACCCGGTAGAATAAAACTATATGAATGTATATATATATATATAATATACATGTGTATATTCATGTTTTTGAAAGGAAGAAAAATTGTATTGAACCCTTACGCAGAACATGAAAATATAGAGTTCAACTTTGACACAAATAAATAAATAAAATCCCATTCCATAATTTAATAAAAACCATGAATATAAAATAATTTTTAGTGCACCCTTAATTTATATATTTCAAAAACTAAATTCATATATATATATATATATATGTGTGAATATCTTAAAAGAAATGTAATTTTTTTAATAAAAATTAAACCCTTAGCATCATAAGAGTAATTCATAACTTAAGCAAATGAAATCCCAATTTCAGCATAGAAGAACTTTTAAACCAAACTAAAAATTTATAAACATACTTTTATGAATATATATGTGTATATACTCTCAAAAAAACAAGACAAGGAAAATATAAAACCCTTACCTTAATAGATTTCGATGCTTGGGTACACCGGGTAGGGGCATATGAGCAAGGCGCATAGAAATCTAGAAGGTGAAAAACTCAAAACATTAAACCAATATGAACCTGAGAAACCCAAACCCCCTAATTAAAGTCTTAAAATTCCTAAAGAGTTAAAATAAAATTTATGAAATGATTATTATTCAGCATCTGTTTTATATATTATAGTTGATATTGACATCAACGAAATAAATTCAATTCCATTCGTTTTATAAACCAAAAAGTGAATTGAAGATGACATTTGGTCCAAAAACAAATAGCCATATGATCGTGATAGTGAAACTGATAGAAGAAAATCAACAAATAAACAAACACTATAATAGTTCACCACCAATATAAAATTTAAGTGCAATAGGAAGAAAACCACTACAACCACACAAGTGGTTAACAACAAAACCAATCAGTTCATATTCTAATTGAAAAAACTAAAATGATGGAACACTAATAATAAAGAAAATACATTCAATAGTATGAAAACATTGACATAACTAATTTAAAATGATCAATAATTGAATCCATGGTTTGCAGGAGTGAAGAAGTGGGAAAACAACGTGAAAAAATCAGACCAGGAACAGATTTGCGCAAACACTCCTAGCCCACATAGATCCGAATATTAAAATTCTACCTCACTCTGATTCGAGAAAACCTAAAAAGTAACCCTAACCATATTTGCACCAGAACTGGACTCCACCATAGGGACACGCCTTGGAAACGTTGCACGAACCCGAATCCAAGCATCCTCAAGACCATTCCGCACTCACCGCCCTGGTGATGGCTTCCTCTCACTCGGATGAGACATGAAGGCCTGCTCAAGAACCCCGACGTTGCAACGTCACTCGACCCCTCCTTGATGAAACCCTAAATGCGGCCTTGACAACACCTCACCTAGGCCCCGGACTCGCGACCTGCACTCGAAGTGTGACATACCCTAACTCCCGTGGCGTGGTCCCCCCTTCTTCACGGATCTCAAATCCCTCATAGGATTCTCTTCTTTTTTTATTTCTTTTGTCTGATTTCCTCCACTATTATTACTATAATAATGATATTATTATATTTTTATTCTTATTTCATTATATCATTACTCTATTATTATCATATATTATATTATCAATAAATTTAAAAAAGTCAAAAGTTAAACAAAACTAATAATATATTAAGCTTATTTTATCAATACTTTAAAAAAAATTAAAGTTATTATTATGAAATTCTTTTAAAAACATACTTTATATATTTTATATTATATACTTATAAGGTTATAAATTAAATTAATAATTGATAATCGAAAATATATTATCAAAATAATAATTATCTTAATTTGTACCATATATTTGTAATTTTGAAAAAAAAAATGTTAATACGATATATATATTATTCAAAGCAACATTAATCTTTATTTATAATATATAAGTACAAGTTTAATCATTCTATTAATATAGTTTTATTATATATTCAAAATGTTAATAATGTTATGAAACTTTAATCCAATTTATAATCTAATAATTTTCATATTTTCGAATATATATAAAACCCATAATTATTCATATAATAGTTTAAATAACTATCCGCATAGTTAAAATAGTGCAAAAATAATTTCATTAAAATATTTTAAAATAAAAATTTTCAATGTCATGTATAACAGAAAAATAAAATTATTATTTTATAATAGTACTTTCATTCAAATACAATATACAAATATATATATATATATATATATATATATTTCACATTTTGGAAAAACAAAAAAAATAGTTATATTATTATAATTATTATTTAAAATATTCTATTAAATAAGTATTTGATATGAATAAATTTTGTTTAATAGTTATTTTGAATTATTCTTTAAACAACGTGAGATAATATTTTCTTTGAAAACCATACCGGTTAGTAAAATAATTGAAACATAAAATTATTATTATTACACGTGAAATTTTTTTGGGGTTTCACAATTTTGGGAAGGATACGATATTCATGAACAGTTTTTTTAAACATCTAGTTCTAGTTAACAGTGATTTCAAGTACATAAACCCAATACTATAGTGGAATAAGAGTCTCATTCTAATCACGAACAAATACTTAATTTCTCAGTCTACTAAATTGATCCTCAAATCATTAAATTGAGTAAGACATCACCCAAGGTAGTGAGCTAGGCAGAGTCGATGAAAGTAATATAAGGGAGATGGTGTATTATCCCTAAAATTCATGTAAATTAAGTGTACCTAACATAGAGTGACTATATATAAATTTTTTAACTAGTGAATCTTATTGTATTTAGGTATGACTGACACACTATCATCATATGCTACTTAGACTAGCCCTTAGTGGTGAACCAAGTAAAACTACTATATTATCTCTTTGAATGTAAATGTTTAATAACTAGATGATTACATAAGATAGTTTATACAAGTTCTGACCAATGTAGGAATAATATCCTTCATTTTAAAAGAAAATTTTGACACCCTGATTCACCCCTCCCCTCTAAGGGTGTTCTGTGGTCCTACAATTTATGTCGCCTTTTATGTGTAAATCCATTATTATATCACTAGTGTGGTTGATTTTGCATGATAAAATAATGTTCACATTAAGGGATGTTATATATTTTTAAATAATTCAACACTGCTATAAAATGTGGCCCTAGGCTCAAAACAACGCGCCTCACGTGCCAGGAAAATTTCAAATTTTTCATACCGTTACTCGTCAGGCCGCTCTGCCTCCTTCGGTGGTCACGACGGTGCCGAGCTTGGTCCCAAAGGTGTAGTGTAACGGTGGAGGCTCCCCTTCATCCCAGGCACCTTTGGTTCTCCCTTCTATCCCCCACAATCCTTCTGTTTCATTTAAGGATACACTATGTCGCTCGTTAGGTGATCATGTGCTCTCCCGCTTCCCAGCGCCCCCCCCCCCCCCCCTAGTGGTGCTGAGGATTTCTAGGTCGGGTGCTGACCTGACCTTGGGCGTCTCAGCGGAGGAGTTCGATTCAGCTATGGATGGCCTCAAATGGACCCTCATTTCTAGGTTTGGCGCTGGAAAATCTCCTCTTCTCTTCTTCAAGCACTGGGTGGATTCTTTGGGGCTACAGACTCCGGCACGCGTTTCAGGTATTCACCATCTCTCTTTATATTTGGTCTTCTCCTCAGAGGAGGACTTCGTCCATGCATGGTGCATAGCCCCTCGACACATGGGCAGGTAGCGTTTTAGCTTGGAGAGGTGGTCGATGGATTTTCATAAAGGTAAAGAGAGTCCTAAAGCGGTGGTGGGGATCAGTCTTTCAGGACTACCCCTACACTTTCAGAATGTCTCCTTTCTCAAGGATATCGGTGACTCCCTAGGTGGATTTCTCTGTGCGGACGACTGTACCAAGATCGGCGCTGATCTATCGGTCACCCAGTTGTGTGTCGAACTTGATCTGTCTCTTCCAGTTCTAGAGAAAATCTCCTTGTTGGTCTAGGGTTTTGCGTTGTGGAACTAACCTGTGGTTTTCCCGGTGTTTCCCATGTTTTTTTATTCCTGCCTTATTCAAGGGAACTCTGAACGACTGTGCAAGAGGGGACTTCAATAAAACCTTCGGTGGGAGGGTGGGCCAGCTTTGGGCAGTGAGCCTCCCCCTCGTGAGTCAGATGGTACATCATGTTCCTCGGTGCAAGTTGGCCTGCTGGTTGTGGATCTGTGGGTTTATTTCTCTCCAGTTTTCCCTCTAGCTCACACAGGGGGTGCTCAGTCTTGCAGAGGTCTGGTCAGTCTAGCTCGGGGGGGTGGAATCTTCGTGGGTGGACAGGCTTCGAGGTTGGGCTCTGGGTCCCCGACAAGCTCTCTCTATAGGTGGGTTACTAGAATTATTTTTGCGTCTCCCTGTGGGAAATTGAGAGATGTTCCTTCTCCCCCTACTAGCGGTGTGGCTCTCTCTTCGGTTGGGCTGTTGGTGAAAGCTACTTCTTGCAGTAGGCCAAGTGGTTGGGAGGTGGTTGAAGTGGCTGGGTTTAAGGACCCGGGTAACCAGACTCCATAGGAGAAAGGTAAACGACCAATGGTACTGTCTTCCCCCAGTGACGTGAGAGGTTAGACTCCCAAGCCTCAATTCCATTTTCAAAAGTCTCCCCCAGCAAAGGACAGGAGTTCGGGTGTAATTACTCAGGAAAAACCCAAACTGCAAAGGGCACAGTTCAGTGAGTCCCTCTCACACCTTCAGAAGGAGACATTGTCACCTGGGGCCAAAGCCGGGCCAAAAAGTTAACAATGATACCCACATTCATATGAAACTCTCGTGGTCTTGGGGTATGGATCAAAACTAATTTCATAGCATCAGAGACCAAGAAAAAGAAAGCTCTCATTGCTGCTATTCTGGAACCCAAACAGGACCCGACTAAGATAGGGGATTTCTCTAATAAGATGAGAATGCATGCGTCAATGTAGGTGGCTCCAACTAACATGCATATATGGATCTTTTGGAGGAGGGATATTTTGATGGTTCTGGTTCAGGCAAGGGACCAGGCCATTACGACGAGAGTGAAAAAGGGGTCACTCATCTTATACACATCCTTCGTTTATGGGAGCTGTGATAATGGTATCAAAGAATCCCTATGGCAAGAGCTGAGCACATTTGACCCAAGAGATGAACCTTGGATCATTGGATGAGACTTCAACTATATTTCAGAACCATTGGAGAAAAGAGGTTGTGGGGCATTCCTGCGCCGCATGAGCACTGCCTTCTTCCAGTTCATGCCCAGCAAAGGTCTAATGGACCTGGGGTACTCTGGAAACCTCTATACCTGGTGTAACAATCAAAGAGGGATCAGGCATTTCTGGAGCTGGTTAGACCATTTCCTTTCCAACGTTCATGCTCTATCCAAGTTCGCGAATACCAAGGTTTTTCACCTTGTGAGGGGGATTTCTGATCACTCGTCGTTGCTGGTCTCTTTGTCCTCATGGAGCGGCCACCAACAGAGATTCAGATTCTATGACCATTGGACCCGGAAGCCAGATTTTCTTCAGCTGGGGAGGTCTTTATGGGGGGAATGGGTCCAAGGATCTTTTTGGGTGGATATCCATAATAAGTTAAGGAGACTTAATCTGGTTTTACAAGCCTGGGCAGGGAGCCTCCCTGCATTTGATCAGGAGATAGAGGAGACCAAAGGAGACATCGAATGCCTGGAGGACTGCCTGAAGTAAACTTTCAATGATGATAGCTTTGAGGAACTCTCAGTCGAGAAGAACAGCTTTGCTGACATGATCCTGGGACACGAGCTAGAGGCATAAGAAAAATCAAGGATAAAGTGGTTGCATGAGGGGGACAAAAACTCCGCATACTTCCATGCTTTCATCAAGGAGAAGATTCGGCCCCTCAAACCCAACATCAAGATCGAAGATGGATCTTTTACAGATGATAAAGAAGTTGTGGGTGGAATGGATTTTTCTTTCTTTAATGATCTCCTTGCAGGTGATAATGAAAGGATGTCCAGTAGGTACCCACAGGGGAGCTCATATCTTTGGGAGGCAATTCCAAGCAGGGTTTCCCCTAAGGACAATGCATGCTTGGAAGAGGTCCCTGTTGAGAGGGAGATTTACGAAGCTATGAGGAACATGAACCCGAAGAGCACTTTGGGGCCCGATATTTTTCTAGGTTCATTTTACAGATCCTTGTGGGAAGTGATAAAGGAAGACATGGTAGCAACCATTCAGGATTTTTTCCAAGGTGGTTCCCTCCCATGGGTTGTTAATGAAATGACTTTGGTCTTTATCCCAAAGGTGAAGGACCCCTCCTCCATTCACCATTATCACCCTGTGAGCATGTGTAACTTCACATGCAAGATCTTATCAAGTATAATTAACTCAAGACTGGCGATGCACCTCCCACGATGGACGTCCATGGAGCAGCACAGCTTCGTGCGGGGCAGATCAATTCAAGGGGCAATTTCACTGGCGCATGAAGTGTTTAAGGACTTGAACATCAAGACTTATGGATTAAATATGGCCATTAAAGTGGATATGAATAAGGAATACGACAGACTGGGATGGGGCTTCGTTAACAGGGTTTTATCATGCATGGGATTCTCTCCTATAGCCACGGATTTGCTGTTCCAATGCTTCAGCTAGTCCTGGATGGCAGTGTATCTCATGGGGAAATCCCATGGTTTTTTCAAGCCCACCCACGGCCTCCAGCAAGGAGACCTGATCTCCCTAACTTTGTTTATTCTAATGCAGGATATTCTTAGCATCATGTTGAACCAGGGTATTTATAATGGAATAATTACACCATATCAAAGGAAAATGAATCTCCCTTCCATCTCCCACCTCATGTTTGAAGACGACACGATCATCTTCTCAAATGCAGGGAAAATATCCACAAGGGAAATCAGGAGGATTATGGATGAATATTTCCACTAGAGAGGTCAGATGATCAACCACTCCAAAAGTAATATTTTTATCTCAAACAAATGCACAACGAGACGGACCAACTCCATTTGCATGAATATGGTAATGCATCCGGGGAAATTTCCAACGGAGTACCTCGGTTCTCCTATCTCGCCAGGCATAATTTTCATTCAGGACTTCGATCATGTGGTTAGTAGAATTATGGGCCGAGTCCTAAATTGTAAGAATCACTTCTTGTCCTTCGGAGGGAGAATAGCTTTGGTGAACAGTGTGCTGGCCTCTATCCTGGTGCATGAAATGGAGGCTACTTCGATGCCTAGGGGTGTGATAAAAGCCATCAACAAGGTCTTATCTAGGTTTCTCTGGGATGTTCTGGAGGAGGGGAAAAACACTGGGTTTCTTGGGATAGGATGGATCGACTGATCCAGGCGGGGGGATCAATGTCAGGAGCTTGAGGGACACTCTCAGGGGTATGCATGCCAAACTGGCATGGGATATCATGAAGAGGTGTACTCTATGGGGGAGGATGATAGGGGGCAGAGTTGACAGCAACATAGTGATGTCCAGCATACGGGGATCTACTCAATGAAAATCAGTTGGCCCTATGATCCCGAGCCTCCAGCACCACTCTCGGTGGATTGTTAGGGAGGGAAAACATTAATTCTGGAAGTGGAACTGGACCGGCTCGTTGTTTTACTTCCCAGAGTGCCCAATTCCTTCAATTACCTTCTTGGACACGAGTATACACCATGAATTCATCAATGCTGTGCTGGACGAGGTCCAAAAAGAAATATTTGACTTTATTACCCTCACCTCGGAACCGGACCAGTACGTCTTCACCCCCTCGCTATCCGGGAAATTTAACACTAAGGACTTTCGAGAGATCTCAACACCCCGAGTGTAGCAGGAAAACTGGAATGATATGCTATGGTGTAGAAAAATCCCGACAATGTTTTATTTACTTATGTGGAGGTTCAGTAACTTCGCGATCCCATCTGATGTAGGTATCTAAAAAACGGGTATCAATATTTCCTCCCGTTGTCAGTGCTGAAAATTCAATCAGGAAGAAAGAACTAAACATATCTTCTTTAAAGTTGCATGGGCACAAGAGGTGTGGTCTTTTTTGGGGGGCTCCCTCGCGGCTTCTTCCCTAGGGTTGCGGTCCATGTCATTTCTAGAGAGTTGATTTTAGGGGACTCCAGACAGAGGCCCCGAGAGGGTGGCGAGGACCATCATCCTAAATGCCAGGTGTTGTTGCTTATGGAAGGCTCACAATAAGGCGAGATTTGAGGGGACACTCTCCACAGGTCGGGCCATCATCATGAGAACCATGATGTTGTTGATCGACTGGGTCACCCTTGTTGATAATTGGTGTGACGCTCCATCCATACGGTTTCTTCAAGGTCGTATGCCCTCTTATCCGGCCATCCCTCCAATGAATAGAGCACAGGGGGCGGTGGATCAAGTGGTCTCCTCCTATTGAAGGTTTGAAGCTGAACTCAGATTGTTCATTCATTAAGAGGGACATGCGGGGAGGTGGAGTAGTTCGAAATTCAGAAGGAACTGTGTTCCTGGCCTTCACAGCCCATTATGGCAATGGTAGTGCTCTTTAGGAAGAGGCACATGAGGTTCTCTCAGGGATCAAGCTATGCAAACAGAAAGTTATTGCACTCTATGAAGTGGAAACAGACTTAAGGAATCTTTACGATTCTCTGACGGGTATAATTCCTACTCCTTGGATAGTGGCTTACACAATCCAGAAGTGCAACCAGCTCCTTGATGGCAGGATTCGGATCAGTCACATGTGGAGAGAGGGGAACATGGTTGTATATTACTTGGCATAAATGGGAGTCCCGAGTTCAAAAAATATTTTCCTCCTCAATGCAGTTACTCTCAAAGAAGAAGGTATTAATCTAATTCGAGGCGATGCCCTCGGGCTCTATTATTTCAAGCCCCCATAATCCGGGGATGCTCCTATTCCCTGCTCTCCCTCTCCCTCTCCCCCTCCCTCTTCCTCATCCCCCTCCTCTTGTTTTCTCTTTTTTCTTGCTTTCAGGTCCTCCTCTTTGAATATATATAAAGTGAAGTTATTTAAGGGATGTTATATCTTATGAGTGATGGTATTCATCCCAAGATTTGGAAAGAGTTATAGGAATCTATGTAGGTTGTCCTGCCTATAATATGACTTAGGGGACTAGAGTGGGTACCCTAGTTTTGTGTTGACTCTAAGGAGGACTAGTGAAAGAGAGATATCTGGTGTAGTCTAGAATGGATGTAGTTATGGGTATAGGTTGTTCTCATGAGTGGAAAAACTTGTAAATACGAGATAGGTTGGCTGAGTGGAAAAACCATGCGATGTGATATGGATATGTTTCCCAGGTGATTTTTTATTCTCCCTTGATATGATATGTGATTATAATGTGGGGTACCAATTTCTCAATGTGATATATGATTCTAGCATGGGGTTCCAATTATCCAATTAATGATGCTTATTTATTTCACTTATATATTTTATTTATTATTCTGAACATATCACGTTTACATGCACTATATTTATTGGTTATTTTAAATAAATTGTTAGTGGAGGCCTACTAAGTTTTACTCACACCTTGCTCAATGGCCCAAGAACTTTGGTACCAGAGAAGAATTCATGATTATGGATGAATTTGCGGTGAAGGCCTAATATTGGATATTTGAGTTGGCTAGCTTAGGAAGATTCAGTATATAGGAGTATGTTGGGACTTTGGACTAATTTGGGGTTTTAGATTTTTTTTAAATGTGATGTGTATGATATATCCATGTAAGGTAAGTTGATGTATTCTCAAATTTTGTTCCATTTTAGATCAGTCATATTATAATATCCTGGGTTTATATTTTATTTTTGGTTATCATATACTAGGTTATTTATATATTCCTATGGATATTCTGAACAATTGTTGTTTGATATTTCCACTGTGTATATTACTATTATATGAGGGTATGATCTATCCATAATAACATCACAGGCCCTCACTACTAGTTAGTTGCCTCTTAAATAAGGTAAGACATTATTGAGGTCATGTAACAGTCAAGTCTAGTTAAAAAAGAGTCAGTTAGGTCAGGGACTTTAAAAAGTGGTATTAGAGGATTTTATTTGTCTTACTATTTGAGATATGGTAGATGGAAGATAATTCTAAATGGAACATGGGATTGATTCCATGTCATGTGCCTAGATAGTACTTAAATATATTAAGACCATGTTTTTTAGGAGTTAGGATTTTTGTTCTTGGTTTTCACGATTAAATCTAAGATGTTTATTGATGAATATGGTGTGCTATATTATTTATTTATTTATTTATTTCTTTTTCTCTTGGACCAGGTGGCAATATATGTGTTTTCACACATCATATTATTTATATAAGTTCACATTACACATTAATTCTTATGTTTGATTGTGAAAATAGATTCAGAAAATATAAATAAACAAAAATAAAATATTTTAGGTTACTTAAAGTGTCAAAAAAACCGATTTGGGGTTTTCTCATATAACATTATTTAGTCATTCTACTTAACCAAACTATATGGGTACTATATATTATGAAAAATAAAATAAGTTATCATTATTTAAAATTTAATAATAAATTATTTTGTATTTTCCAAAATATATTATTTGTGACATTATACTTAGTCAAACAATATTATAGTTATTCTACTTGATACATATCATTATATGATTCTTCTGATAATATATACACATGTATATGACCTTTTTCCTCAAGGGGATAGTTTGGAATGTGTATTCCTGATATAGATTAGTACTCTAAGTGGGAATCAATCATGACTATTAGATTCTACATATATCAATGTATGATAACCCTAGAGGGGGTATATTATCATGTTATTTTTCTTATGGTATTTGATATGAGAGAATCGATGATTCTCCAAGATATGTGACCCATGTGGGATTTGATTGATGGGATACGTGGGAGAGCCCGAGGACTTTGACATGTGACTCAGGATATTTTTGAGGTGGGTATTATAATTGGATAGTAGTAAACTTTCTTATTATTCTCTGAGATGAGTTTTTATATATAAGGGTATCCCAATAGAGGGGTTATCCTGGTCTTGTAAGTACCTTTAGAGATAGAAAGCAGGGTAGTTATTTTGTTATAATGGGTTTGTAATGCCTGAGAGGTATGTTCATAAAATTAGTTAGGTTATGTACTAACTTGAATATTTATAAATGAAATTCCATTTTCAAATGAATAAATGCCTTATTTATGTAATTATAGAAAACCCATGCACTAATTTGGTTATTTTTTTTATAAGTTATATATTCTTGGATTTTAAAGGTTGTTACAAATCACAACCATTTATAATATAGACATTGAACATTGATAATTATTATTAGTATATATTAAGGGTTATTATAAATTCAATTGACAGAGATAAAAGAAGAAATGGCCTCAACTAGCTAGATCATACCCTATGAAGCCCATTTATCAAATATTCTTATGGACATAACATCATTGGTATTTTACCTTAACCAATACTAATATGAGATTAAATAATTAAAGCATGAGTGAAACTTTTTATAAGATAATTTTAAGCTCATTACAGTACTAGAAAATAAGGATATACCCCTGGTTCTAGAAAAAAACCGTGGTTATAGGTCACTTTTATATCCATGAGAAAAAAATCATGGGAAGGACCTATACCCATGGTTCTCCAAAAAAACATGGTTATAGATCAACCCTATACCCATGATTTTTTGAAAACTGTGGTTATAGGTTTCATTGGGGAAAAAATTATGGGAAGGACCTATACCCATGGTTCTACAAAAACAGTGGGTATATGTCACCCCTAAACCCATGGTTTTTTATAAACTGTGGAAATAGGTTTCATCGGAAAAAATTCACAAGAAGAAATGATATCCATGGTTTGACAAAAACAAGGGTATATAAATAATTTCTAGGTACCTATACCCATGGTTTGACCAATCAATGGGTATAGGTTGGCCCATTTTCTCCCATAATAATAACAATAATAATAAATAATTTATAAAAATAAATTTATATATATATATATATTTTGTGAATATAAGAATAAAAAATTTGTTATAGGATAGTGGTAAAGTCATTAGAGTATTGGTAGAAAGTGATGGGATCATTTCTTAGCAGAGGAATTTTTTTAATAAAGGTCTTATACCCATGGTTTGAACAAACTGTGGGTATATGTTTTCCTATTATTTTTTCATAATAATAACAATAATAATAAATACTTTAATATAAATAAAATGTTATATATATAAATACATATATTTGAATATAAGAATAAAAATTGTGTTATAGGATAGTGTTAAAGTCATTGGAGTGTATATGGAAGGTGTTAGGATCAAATTCCAGTTGAGGATTTTTTTTAATAAAGGACATATACCCACAGTTTGATCAATTTGTGGGTATATTTATTTCTTTTGAAAATAAATACACCAACGGTTTATGAACTATGGATAGAGCTCTATCTTGATAGCTTAATAACCCATGATTCATAGAACCGTGGGTAGAGCCTATACATGAGGTTTTATGGTCAATACCCATAGTTTTGAACCATGGGTACAGGTAAATATTCTAGTAGTGTTGAGATCATAACCCAAAACATGGTTGTTGAACCACCCAAAGAAAACATCATCATCGTACAACTTACACTTAAGGAATTCACTAGTGTGATAAAGTTTTATGTATTTAGACCCTAATAGAAGGAATTTTTATAATTTTAAAATTATTATTTTTATTTTTTATTACTTTATAATGATAAAATGATATGTTTGATAAAAAATAGGTATTAATACCATGAAACTTGAATTATATTTTTGGGACATGTATAGTTTCAATAAAGACACTATTTTTATTGAATTCAAGAATTTTTGGAAAAAATTTATATTTTAATAAAATAATTCTATTAAATAGTATTTATTAAATATAAATTATAATATAATTTTATGAAGTCAAATTTTATTTTTATAAGGGTCAAAAAACAGTTATTATAAAAACCCATTATTTTTTAATAAATGGGGATTTTGATTTAAAAGTGTAAAATATTACATTGAGAGAATTTTTTTATAGAATAAATATTAATTTTGAAATTATCACATACAAAATATCCAATTGTGTATTTTTCATAATTTTCTGAGGTAGTCGATTTTTTTGGGAAATATTTAAATACGGTTTAAATATACAATATGCATTATGACATTATAATGACCTAGAACTGATGTAATATATGTCATAAGAGGTATCCACAACCAAATATATATTTCCCTTTAAAATAATTTTTTATTGAATTTATTTGATTAATTTTATAAAGCATTTATGAATCCTACAAAACCTATATTATATTTTAATGTTTTAAAAACAATTCTTAATAAACATAACTCGCGTCCACATAACCAAGGGTATTTTTTTAAGGATTTCGATTCTTATTCTTATAAAATAGTGAAATACAATCGTATTTTCTAGAAAACAGAGTTAAAATCCATGGTATGGTTTGTATTTTGGATTAATTTATCATATAGAGTCCAAAACATAAGTTTATAAATTAATAAATAATTCCCCTCTCTTTTTTCATATAAACCGCCCAACCTCCCATTAATTTTCAATAAAAACTCTTGTGTCGTGAATTTAATCTTAACTTTCATCAATATATTCCTCACAAGGTGTCCCCGGGCTCTTAATAATCTTCTCTCAATCATTAATAATCACCCTCTCATGGTAAGGGATCCTCTCCTTCTCTTCTTTATTCAAGCACGTTCATTGTAGTATTCCCTTTAATTTATAATTTTTTTGTTGGGTTATGTTTTTACATATCCTTATTACTATCATTATGATTTCTAAGTGATTATATACCCATTTCACTCTCATTAATCCCTTCTATGAATATTTATGCTCCATCGTTATGCTACCGAAAGTATCCTATGATTTTTCCTTCCAAACAATTATATAGTGATTACCATTGCCTATATATATCTCACAATCCTTGATCATGAGATTAAAATTAATGAAATTCATCCTTATGTTGTATTATCTATGTGGAACACTTATGAATTTACATGAAATGAATGTGACTGGTGGGCCTAGAATTATATAGCCATACAAGGAATTGGGTAATGTTTTTGTCTCATGAAAAGTTATATATGGGATTAGGGAGTGAAACTGGTCCATTATGAGAATTTTTTCACCATGTTATGTGGTATTTCAAGTTATCCATGCCTTATACTTATGTCATGTTTTATGTTGTTTCCACAATCCTATGTTTCCTTATTTTTATCATGTTATATCCAACCTCATTATTTAATATTATTATTCCCATCCCTTTTATGTCTTTTTTATATGCCTATTGAATCTCATGTATTATTTTCATCATGATATGATTTTATTATTCTCTTAATAGTATTTATATATCACACTTTTATTATGTATGTACCCAAGTTATTGTGTGCAGTTTTAGAAGATCCGTGGAGTATAAGTGAATGTTATGGAGTTTTTAAATAATTTTTCTTCTTTTATTTTTCAATTGGTTACATTATTTACTTAATTACACAAATACACTAGGTATCATTATTTTATGTGGTTGTATTATGTGAATATTTATGTAATATATCATGAATTTTTTGGTATTAAAATTATGGGCTATCATAGTTGGTATCATATAAAAGTATAGTTATTTTTGTGTATTAAGATTTTAAAATTATATTGAAAGCATTAAGGATAATAATTAACATAGGAAAACAAATCTAAATTTTGATAAATTATAGATTAAGTGGTTTCCAATCAAATACATACTTATCTGAATACTATAAGTGGATGTGGCTCTGGAACAGTTGCACCTATGGGTAATAACCTCGAAAAAGGTGCATTGATTTGGACTTGATCATCACCAACTGCACAACAACAGGAATTATTGCATACTATATTTGACAATCTTGGGATATATTCCTTCATAAATTCACAATCTCATTGTGAACCTTTATTAAGGGGAAGAAATTCCATAAAACAATATGTTAGAAAATATATCATGGATAACTTAGATTGAAACCAAGAAATTCATATATTAAAGAATATATAATTTATCCATTTGATGTTTATGTTTTCTCATTTATCTCTTTAACAATTTAAAAAAAACACATCCAAAATTTCTCCTTTTTTTTATTCAATGGCGAGAAATAGGAGAAATTGATTCAACAACCAATGTGAGGTTCAATGTGATGACTCCCAAATGAGATGCCAAACCTGATGGGAGAAAAAGTTGGGAACTTCGTGATAATACTTTCTCAATTAACTCAATTTTTGAACAAAAAATTGAATCAAGATTATTTCCCAAATCCCCACAATAAAGAGAAAGTTTTAATTGGTACCTTTATACAAAAAGACCTCTATTATTAAGTGCCTCTACCAATCCCTTAATCATATAATAATGGATTAACTCAATTGAAAATATCATCTCCATCCTTTTTTGCTCTTAGTAAGAGAAGGTTATACTGGTTGTTTATTGTGTGGAAATATAAGATGATCAATGGTAAATTTTGGTCAAAAATATGAATCATGAAGAGTATATCAAAGCGATGGAGTGAATGGAATTTCAGAAAATATTTTTTGAAAAATATCCCCCCACTCTCTCACATAAAATGGGGAGGGATATCCTTGGCCTTAAGAAAAAATACGGTAAATCCATGGGGTGTATGATTAAAACTTCACAAGAATTTCTTGATACACATTCATCTTTGTAATATCCCTTGAAAGTAAATTTGATCTCTTCTTTGGTGGGAAAAGTAGAGTTAGTGAAAAATTTGGAAATTCAAGAATTTTACATCAATGAGTAAATTTTATGATATTCTCTCAATGTCAAAATGGATATCAAAAAATCTCAAGGGTCTCATGGGTCTGGATATAAGAAGTGGAGAATGGATTTTTATCCTGGAGGTGTAATGGAAAAAAACACATGGTGTTAATAAATTCCAAAATCCCATATATAAAATTGTGGAAATAAGCATCTCAGATATTTTCTAAAGAGTATAATGAAATAGTTTAGGCTAGGGAAGGAAGGGAACCTAACTTGAAATTTTTGATGGTAGAAACCCACTAATTTCATGGAACAAAGGATTGATCCATTAAACCCACAAACTATTGTCCAATTTTTCAACTAAAAGTAATAATTACACTAGGATAATCAATGAACTAAGCCAATATTGTTCGATGAAAATTGAGAAAAACAACCTCCAAGCCCCAGAGAGAAAGGCAGAGCTTATTTCATCATAACTATGGAGTTGGATCACAAAAATGAAGTGGTGAAAAAATATTCTAATTATTCATTAAATGATAGAAAATAGACTATTAAATTATGGTTCTATGAATTCTTTCATATCATGTAATTTTAGTATAACTATTAAAATACTACCTTAAAACATATAAGTCAAGTTATTGATGAAGTTATAAAATTGGTCAATTATTTCATCCTAATAATATAACTCATCCTCTATCCAAATTTGATGGCTGAATTTACCAGAAAAACTTATGATACTTCCTTTAGTAGAATTCAATTCTATTTTAGCCATGGAGTTTCTTTCCTTATATAGAGATAACATAAATTTTGGAGAAAAGGATATCAACATCTATGTCACGAATCATCCTATGATTCTATACAATTACAATGAGGAGGATGAATATTCTTTGGTATCATCATCATCTCAAGCATGGATATTATTTTCTTATGAGAAAGTGTGTCTAGCTAAAATTATTGAGACTAAATAAAATATTATCCTTAATGACATTCCCATTGTAAGGGAATTCACTGATGTATTTCCTAAAGAATTGTATTCTCTTACTCCTAGCCTAGATGTTTAGTTCTTGATAAAAATTAAAACTCAATATTTTCCCATATCCAAGACTCCATATTTAATTTTCATTTTTTAAATTGAGGATCTAAAGAAAAAATTACAGGATAATTTGGATAAAGGGATTATATGCCCAAGTGTTTCACCGTGGGGTGAACCATTCATTTTTTTCAAGAAGAAGGATGGATCAATACGCATATGCATTTATTATAATGAGCTCAATATGATCATGATAAAGAACAAGTATCCTTTTCAATGGATTGATGAATTTTTCAATCATCTACATGAATCCTAGTACTTCTATAAGGTGGATCTTAGGTTGGGATATTATTAAGTAAAGATGGAGGATATCCCCAATGTTACTTTTCTTACAAGGTATGGTCACTATGAGTTCATAGTGATTCCATTGGGACTCACTAATTATCTAATAATCAGCATGGACTTGATGAATTGAGTATTTAGGAATTACCTTGATAAATTTGAGGTAGTATTTATTAATGATATTATTATATTCCATAAAACAAAAGAGAAACATGAGGATCATTTTAATGACTTACTGAAGAATTTGTGAAAGGAAAAGTTATTTGCGATGTATAGTAAGTGTGAGTTTTTGATAGAGAAAGTAACCTTCATGGGGAATGTTATCACTAGAAAATGGATGTATGTGGATACTTTAAAAATATAGGAAATTTAAGGATGGACTAGAACAACCTTTGTGATAGAAATATGTAGTTTCCTTGGATTATCTAGGTACTATCTTTGATTTTTGAGAAACTTCTCATGATTTTCAATCCCAACAACTAATATAATTTAGTAGGTGTAACGTTTTTCTAGACTGATGAATGTGAATGTATATATAAAAAGTTGAACAAGAGGATAATCACTACACTTATGCTCATATTATCCACCAGTAGGGAAGGATTTGTGATCTACAATGATGCATCCCTAAAAGGATGGGGTTATTTACTCATGCAAGATGAAAAAATGATAGCTTATGCCTCAAGATAATTAAAGATTCATGAAAAGAACTACCAAACACAAGATCTATATTTGGATGCAGTGATATTCATGTTGAATATTTAGATGCATTATCACTATAGGGAGAAGTGTGAAATATATATGAATTATAAAATCCTTAAGTATATATTCACAGAAAAAGACATCAATATGTGACAATAAAGGTGTTTAGAGCTGATCAATGATTATTATTTTTCAATACATTAACATCCTAGGAAATTAAAGAAAGTTGAATATTCTCTGAGTAGAACAGATCATGTACCCCTATCCATGATGAATATTTCCAGGGATACTATCTTATTGGACATGAAAAGGATGTATATGGGTATAATAAGAGAATATTCATATTACCTCTCTCAAAAAATGTATCATCCATCAATTCTTGATAAGATCAATGAGGCTTAGAAGGATGATGAGGTTCTACAAAAAAAGTAGTGAATATTCCAGAGTTTATGTTTGCTAAAGATGGATTTGTGAGTTTTAGAACTCATATATGTGTCCCATAAAAACAAAAATACCAAAGGGGACTTACGGATGATTCACATAGATCATCCTTATCTATTAATCTAGGAATCAATAAGATGTATATAGATTTAAAGAAAAACTTCTAGTGGGAAAACATGATGATGAAAATTATAGAATTTGTATCTCAACTTTTAGTGTGCCAAAAATTCAAGTCCATATAATAGAATTATAAGGGTATAATGAAACAATTTCCCATACCAATATAGAAATTGAAAAACATAACCATGTATTTTATCATAGGACTCCCCCTGAAACCTTATAGAAATAATTCTATATGGTTGGTAGTTGATCACCCTACTAAGTCACTGTATTTCATTATAATCAAGGAATATTTCTCTCTTGAATAACTCACCAAGATATTAATATGGAAAGTGGTAATACTTCATGGAGTTTTACTTTCTATTATATTTGATTGAGATACAATGTTTACCTAGAGTTTTTGGATAACCCTTCAGTAAGAATTGGATACAGAACTGGATATTAACACTACTTATCACCCTTATATGGATAGTCAGTTTGAGGGAACCACTCAAACTCTATAGGATGTTTTGAAATAATATTCATTGGATTTCCAATGATATTGGTATCAACACATTTCCCTATTAGAGTTCTCAAATAAAAACAGTTTCCAATGTAGTATTCAAATGGAACATTATGAGGCTCTATATTCAAAGAGGTGTTAGACTCCAACATATTAGGCTAATGTTGGAGAGTGGGAGATTATGGGACTCGATAATATCCAAGAAATGAAACAAAAGGCTCAAACCAATCATCTTAATATGAAATATGCATAATTATGAAAAAAAATTATGTATAAAATAATTGATAAGATCTAATTTTTAGGTTTGGGTAAATTGTTCCTTCATATATCTTTGTGGAAGAAAGTTACAATGTTTGGGAAGAAGGGAAATTTGATTCCTAGATACATGATCCTCTTTGAGAGCCTGGATCATATCGAAGTAGTGGCCAATAAACTATCACTACCACTTAACTTATCATAAGAACCTAATGTGTTCAATGTATCCCTCTTGAGAAAGTACATAATAGACAACTCACATGTATTGAATCCATAGGTGTTGTCGTTGGTAAATTATATTTCAAATAAGGATCAGATGGTGAACATATTATATCATAATAACAAGGTTATATTAAACAACACAACCCACCTAGTCAAAGTGCAATGGTGGAACCACAAGTATAAGGAAGCAACTTGGGAACTAAAATAGGAAATGAAACAAAAACACCCTCATAATTTTTAATGTATGAAATGAACATTGTATGGGAAAATATTCTGATGGTGAGAATAGTGTAACAACTAGAATATTTATAAATGAAATTCCATTTTCAAATTATTAACTGCCTTATTAAATAAATTATATAAAACACATGAACTAATTTGGTTGTTTTTTATACTTTTTAAAGTTATATCCTATCTAATTTAAAATATCATTACACATTATAACCATTGATAATATATTCATTGTACAATGATCATCATGATTAGCATATATTAAAGGTTATGATAAATCCAATTAATACAGGTGAAATAATTGATGGCCTAGAACAATAGGATTATACTATAATAATCCCATTTATCATAGATTCTAAGGGAGATAGTCTCAAGTGGATATTTCCTTGACCAATCCCAATTTGATATTCAATAATTAAATTATGAATGAAATTTTTTATAGGATAACTTCAATATCATCAAGATCACATCCCAAAGAATGTGTAATAACCTAGATTTTAAAGAAGGTATGCATCATTTTTTCAGATTAAATTTCTTATTTTATCCCATGTAATGTTCTTAATGGATTCATGAAGGTCATCAGGGTGTATGGGACTTGTTCGAAGCCCAGAGTCCCAAAATTTTGGGAAAAATATGGGGGGAAACTGTTAGTAGAAATCATGCATCCCAGCCCACATGGTTTATATTAACCATGCAGGGTGTTTTAGAGGTGGGAAGGGGTGAACGATAGTCTACAAACATGTGATTTAAGGCATATACCCATAAAAGATTTTAGTGGTTGGTGACATAGGCTTTTCGTATGTATTTCCCATTATTAGTCAAACTATGTGTTTAACCTATATGGGGTCCCTCTTTAGATAGTGAGTGGTGCACAATCGGTGCACAATTTAGTGAACTATGAAACCAAATTGTGTGACTCGGTGTTAAGGAGTGATTTTTCTATTTTACCTCCAAAATTTGTTTTAAACTTAAAACCCTCTTCCTCCCTTAATTTCCAATGGGCGTGATCTCCTTCCCCTCTCCTGGGAGCTCTTCCTCCTCCTAACATAAGTATATTGAGTTCTCCCTTATCTAGACTCCAAATGGATTGATGTTAGAATAATTGGATTACTATAGATAAGCTCATAAATCCCCTTTATTATGTACTAAGTTTCTCTTCCCATCTATTGTGCTATTTATGTGGAAGCACATTTTTCATATTTTTAGGGAGTTAGTTCATTCTTCATTTTTGTTACATTATACTTCAAATATGAAGCCAATATTGGACGAGGAGTCATCAATGGTCATAAGTTATGTGGTATAGTTATTTTAACAAAAATCCATGATGTTTTCAAAGCCTCATTTTTGTTCTGCGTACCATCCATTTCTATATGTTTCCCTTAAAATGTTATTTTCCTTTATATGTTAGTATACCATATTATTATACTACAATAGACCATTGTTAAGTAATTAAAGGTTGTTTACCTTTTTCATTTCCACCCTTTGGGGTGTGCTAAATTAATTTCCCTTTATTATATAATTGTTTAAAGGACCAAACACTTTCTAAGTGTTCAGATTATCTCAGAAGTGGATTTTCCATCTTTTATATATTTTTCTAGATGTCCAAATCACATTTTAATTATTATCTTGGTCATGGAATATATTTTCCTTTCCTTGAAAAAATAAATGTCTTATTTAAAATTAATGTAATGGGTGGAAAGGTCATGCCTCATTTTTTTTATAATTTTAAACTTAAAATATATGAATTTCATACTCTAGGATATTTGTGTTATGTGACTATAAATGTATGAGAGTTTATCCCTCATATTTATTCCTATAATTATGAGTATTAAATTTATATTGGCTGGTGAATGATGGTTAAGGGGCCTATTTAGCATGATGTTTCACACTCCATAACATAGGGTGTTGAGCATGATGTCCGACACCATTATAATATTATTTAGTTGATAGGAAAGATGTTCCACATTCCTTTGTATTGAGTGTTGGGCATGAAAACTCTTCTCACCATATAAAATGATGAGAAAGATGTCTCACATTCATTATGAGATTCAGGGAATGTACCCTTGCTGGATCCAATATCTCGTTAGACTACGTACGGATTCCTGAGTTACGCCCTGGGTCTAGCTAACACTTAGTATCCATGTATATTCCTACTTAAGTCCTTACCTACTTATCACATATACATGTATATTTTATAAAACAATATATATTATTAATTATATATATATATGATATGAGGATCATACATATTCTGGCCTAATCAAAAGTAGGTAGAGTCTTCCAAGTGCCCTGATAGAACTTGAGATGACAAGTCTTTATTTGTCAAGATTTTTTATTATTCCTTATACTTGTACACTACTTTACTATGTACACTGCTTGAATTATTTCTAAACACCAATGGTGGTGGCCTACTAAGTTTATCCCTCACCCTACCAAGCCTGCCTTTGGTACCAAAGTAGATTTCATGTTTGTAAGAATGTATAAAAGGAAACAGGCATGCTATAGATGGTTGACCTATTTTACTTATAGATTGGAGTATGGGGGCATATGAATGATTGTATGCTTGTGATTTAAAAGGAGAAATATTTTGGCCTTTTTTTATTTTTGTATATAATTTTTTATATGGTTATCACATGTTTCCCTTTTTTGAACATAAGCATGCCATTAAATCATAATTATATGACTCAGCCTATGGGTTTATTATTATTATTATTATAGTTTCTTGTTGTTTTTGTTTCCACAGCTGATTATCATTTATCCCACTATGATATCTATTTTATTATGCTTTTTCTATTTTGTGTTTACTTATTATACCCATTGTGACACTTCAATATAAGGATATTGTCTCCCCACTATACCACCTTAGACACTCATTGTTTGTTGGTAGCCAGTGGCATATAGGGAGGTGCACTTAAGGCCATGTGACCCATTATCTTGAGACACCGGTTAAGTGGATCCCAGGTCAGGATGTTACAAAGTGTTATCATAGAATAATTTTTTTTATTTCTATTTGGTTATTAGATAGGAGGAAAGGATGAAATGGAATTTGGTAATGAGTCTGTTCTTAGGAGTAGTTAACCCACATATGGTGGAAACCAAAATTACCTATGATGGGAAATTTCTGTTCTGATTTTTCGCTTATTACAGATGATACAAATTCATTATTGGTTAAATCGCATTTTTTATTCTATTAATATTGATATAATTTTACTTACTATACATTAGATTTGGTCAGTTTAGGAAAAGAATTATCATTTCATGCATCATTATAAGCACATCAAGACTAATATACTATGCATTTTTTCATTCCACGTTTACTTTCTACTTAAATTTTTCTGATATATAAAGTTATAAACTTGATTATTATACATTTAAATGTGATTAAATCTCTTGTAGGGATAATATAATTGGATTAATTAAAGTTCCTACATTAATCTAAATGGTGTTTTCATATATAGATTGGTGATAAAACCTTAATTAGCTAATTATACCATATTGTGGGTTCTATACCTACTGGTTCTGGACTGTGTATATATATATATATATTCATAAAAATATTATGAATGAAAAAATAATTGAAATATTAAAAAGTGAAACTTTTACTGCTTAATGGGATGCCAATTGTAAAGTGTGTCTTCCTTTATACCTTGAAACTAACACTCCATATACCAGAATATCTATCATGTGATATGAGACATAGACCCAAACCTGGACTTAGTGGTTGGTAGTTGGGAGTGTCTATTAAATTGTTAGGACTTGTTATATTTAGTCCTTTATCACCAAGATCTATATTTTGGAGCAGGAAGAAAGGTGTGACCTAATCTATAAGAAATTCGTGTACCTATCCTTTTATCTATCTTTAATCTTTTCAACTGGTAAATTATATTATAAGGTGTGAATTTTTAATTTTATAATCATTCCACCATGATATACTCAAGTCATACTCCATTAAGGTGGTGACAACCATGCACTAGAGGTGGTGGGCCTTGAGCCGCTAGTGATACCTCCTATAGTGCCACCTATGGAACCACTTGTTTTTTCTAATATGGGAAATTATTACTAGTTTTCAAAGAGATTTTCTTCTTGATAAAAAATAAGTTAGGGGTTTCTCGACATTCCCAAAATATTGCAGAGTTGACTTGAGAGCTGAAGCAGTAACAACATCTTACCTTTTTAAGGGGTGGTGAACCACATGCTATAGAGTCATGGATGGAGGCCATGATTTCTATTTTTAGGCATCTAGAGACACCTCCAAAAAATAAGGTCAAGATAGATTCTTATATACTATGTGGTTCTTCCATATGATGGTGGGATGTAATTTCCCATGTAGACTGACAACATGATATGACTTGGGTGACCTTACAGACAATATTTTATGATTACTTCTTTCCACAGTTGTTGAGGGCTCACTGGTCAAGATAATTTATGAACCTATAGTAGAGATCCATGTTTATCATTGAATATTATACTATTTTTATAGAGAAATATTTTTTTTCATTGAATCTAAAAGGTTATGATCTTATGACTGCAACATGGTTCAAGGATAGTCTGGTATATACCATATGATCATGGGTCAATGTCTTTCGAATGACAACTATCTATGAGATAGTCAATCAGGTCATCATTACTGAGAGGAATTTGAGGTAATTTTATGGTATGAGATAGGGAGGTTAATCTCCTAGATCTATCAGTGTTTCTTCTAGAGGGAAGAAGTGACACTTTAAGGGTTCTTGTGGGGGTATTATAAATTAGATGATTTGAATAGACAGGTTCCTCATATTTCACTAGTGTGGGTTTCAGGGACATATAAAACCTCAGTGTATTGAAGATCAGTGCAATGTAAATGTTGCGGTAGGATGGGGAATATCCAATTATTATGTAGGAATTTTCCACCAGTTCCTAGTGAGTAGGGATCTACACCTACCCCATGTTCTAGAGCAGGGTTAGTATTATCTCACCAGGAAAGATTCTAGAATAACACTGGCCACTCAGGATAAGGTGGTAGTTGATGAAGGGGTAATTAGAAATAGGTTTATTAGTTCCAATAGATTGGGCCTTCTCAAGGTATTTAGGCTATGACTCAAGGTCATGGTACAAGCCTGTTACATGCAGTACAGCCTATGCCAAAGGAGCAGAGCATGAAAACTTCTACTATTTGAGGTATTATTCTAGTAGCCTCTAGTTTAGTTTATACTTTATTGGACATAATAATGTCACGCTTCTTTATATCTAACAAAATTATAGAGAGTTCAGGCATTGAGATATATTTTTACTTTAGAATGATGACACTCAATACTCTCTTGGGTATTTGTTGAGAGAGAATTATCCATTGTAAGGGTTATTCACTTGAGATAAACATATATCTCTTTAAGTAAAATCTTTTCATTCTCAACATAATTGGTTTTGATGTAATTATAGGGATGGACTGGTTAGTTTCTTATCAATACCATATTGTTTTTTATCATTTGAGGGTGAATTTTACATCACTGAAGGGTGGTAGACATGTGTACAAGGGATAATAGGATGTTCATGAATTTTGAGATAGACCTGAGCATCAGGGGCTAGGTAGAGTGATGTCCTAGATATCCAATATATTATTATATGATCAGAGTTTACGACCTGTTTTTTCCCTCCAATGGTGGATCATTTCAGGTTCGTCTTCCCTGATGAATTACTTATGCTACCTCTAATAAGAGAGTGAGAATTTTTCATCGAGAAAGTTTCCAGAGCTTCACTAATTTCTATTCCTCCTTATAGGATCGCACCTAGAGAGCTTCTAAATGTTAATAAATAGTTATAATATTTGGATGCTAAAGGGTTTATCTGACCAAGAACCACTCCATGGTGTTCACTAGTCCTTTTTTCCAAGATGGTGGATGGTACCCTTAGGATTTTAATGGGTCACCAATGGTTTAACCAACTTATGGTTAAGAACTGGTATCCAATTCCTAGAATATAGGACTTATTTGATAAACTATGATGAGTGAGGGTGTTCTCATAGACTAATTTTAGGTTAGGTTATCATTAGGTGCATGTTAGTTCTTGAAACATACCTCATATAGCTTTCTTGATTAGGTATGGTCTTTATGCGTACCTTGTAATGTCATTCAGTCTCACAAACATGCCATCTATTTTTATTGATTTGATGAATCAAGTTTTCCCCCTATATCTAGATTCATTATTGGTAATCTTTGTAGATGACATGTTATTGTATTCATGCTCTCAATATGACCAATCCAACCATCCTAATATCTTTCTTAATATACTAAGGGATCATTAGCTTTATGCTAATCTTAGAAAATGCCACTTTTGGATCGATAAATTCAACTTCTTGGGTCATATCATCTCAGAAATAAGAGTATCAGAAGACCCATAGAAGGAGAGATTTGTAGTTTCCAGGGAGAATCCCAATAAAATATTTGATATATGAAGTTTTTTGGGTCTATCTTAATATTATATATGCTTAATCCAGGATTTCTCATGCCAAGTAGTTCCTCTTATGTGTTTGATAAAAAGGGTGTGAAATTTATATGTTAAGAATCTTGTGAATAATCCTTTAAGGAGTTGAATATAAAATTTACTTTAGAACTAATGCTAACTTTATCGGATCTGGACAGAATTTATATAGTCTACAGTAACACATCATGTATTGGGTTGGAAGCTGTTTTGATGCAGGAAGAGAGAGTCATAGAATATGGGCCTCATCAATTAAGGCCTCATGAGCGGAATTACCTAACGCATGACCTTAAGATAGAAGTGGTTGTTCATGATCTATGGTGTTGGATACATTATTTACTTGGGGAGTATTTTTTGTGTTCACGGACTATAATATACTCAAGTATATCTTTACTCATCATGATATGAATCTCAAACAACATAGATGGGTTGAGTGTCTACAGTCCATCGATTTATAGCTTTCCTATATTCCTAGAAAAGGAAATGTTGTACCTAATTATTTATGATAGAAGACCCATATTCTAGAATATTAGGAGTCATATGGTGAGTGGAAGCTCATTGCCTTGTTTTTAGAGATGCATGTTGAGGTTTAATAGGATCATGGATAGAATATCCTCTCATCTTTTGTATTGATCTCTAACCTTATGGAACAAGTGAGAATAAGGAAGCTATTAGATCTAGATGCCTCAGTCCTAAGGTAAAGTATATCAAATTATGATTCATCTTATGTTTGGACCATGAATGAAGATGAAACCTTGCACTATAATGGGAATTTCTGGGTCCCAGCAAACATCTAGGAGGAGTTGATGTGGGAATTTCATGCCTCAGTTTGGTCAGTACATCCTAGTGTCACCAAAATGTATCAGGACTTACATCGCCAGTATTAGTGTATAGGTATAAAATGTGAGATAGCTGGATTTATTCCGGATATTACACCTATCAGTAGTTGAAGGTGTAACATCACCAACTAGCATGAATTTTATAGATGTTGTCCATTATCTATGGGAAATGGGATGATGTTTCCATATAATTCATAACTGGTTTTCCTAGATTGAATTATAGAAAAAAAATAGTGTATGTATTCATTGATCAATTGATGAAGGTCATACATTTCTTACCAATTCAGAATACCTTTTCAGTAGACATGATAGGGAGGATATACTTCAAGGAGGTCATATATCTTCACGAAGGTCCATAATATATCATATCTAAGCATGGAATATAATCCTTAGACTGATGGACAGACAAAGAATATGATTTAGGTGTTAGACGACATGCTTAATGCATGTGTCTATGATTTTGGGGGATCTTGGGAGAAACACATACCACTAGTTGATTTCTATTATAATAATAGATTTTATAGTAGCATCTAGATGGACCATTATGAATCCTTATATGGTAGCCTTTACAATCACCACTGTGCTGGTTAAAGATGGGGGTGCTATCTTTTCTTGGACCACATATTCTCCAAGAGACTTCAGAGCTAGTATAGTTGATCAGAAAGAACATGTTGATAGCTCAGTCTAGAAATTAGTCATATGACAATCCACACAAACCACCCCTAGATTTTGAGGTTAAAGATCGTTCTTTCTTGTTAGTTTCACCCATGTGGGTCTATCGATGAATTCATAAGTAGAGTAATCTTTTTCCTAGGTTTGTTGGACCCTTTGATGTTTTAAAATGAATCGGACCAGTATATTACTGGATAGCACTTCCTTATAGGTATTGTTCTATGCATGACATCTTTCATGTATCTCAAATTCTTCAGTGTTATCTATACCCATCACATGTTATAAATCTTGATGAGGTTTTATTATATGTGGATGCTTCCTTTGAGGAGTCTCTAGTGCATATAGTGGATCAGATTGTGAAGACTATCTGAGGCAGTTCAATTCTTTTAGTACTGGTTCTATAGTAGAATGACTGATTATAGGATGAGACTTAATAGTGGGAAGCTGATATACAATCCCAGTGGCCCAAAATTTTCATAGATGATCCCTCTTTACCCTCAAAGGGACAACTCATGGATGATTTGATTTAAGGATGGGATGTTATAACAACCCTTATTTTCAGGAAGGTATAAATAATTTTCTTTTATCATAAATTCATTATTTTATCCCTTTTAATGTTACCTAATAGATTCATGCTTGTCACGAGGGTTTCCATGACTTGTTCAGAGCTTGGATCCTTGAAATTTTTGAAAAAATACTAGGCCACATGGTTAGTGGAAATCTTGAATTCTAGTACCCATTATTTTTCATAACCATGAAGGGTGTTTTAGAGGGGAGAAGGGGGCCACACAGTTGTCTACAACTATATAATCCAAGGCACATGCCCATGTGGTATTTTAGTGGTTTGTGACAAAGTATTTTTTCATGTCTTGAGCATTTTTAGTCAAACAAAGTGCCTAGCCCATGTAGGGTCCCTCTTTAGACAGTGGGTGGTGCATCGTTGGCACACAATTTGGCCAATTGTGCATCCAAACCATCCACCCTAGTATTGAGGAGTGATTATATTATTTTACTCATAATTTTTTTTTAAATATAAATCCTTTTTCTCCCGTTATTTCTAGAGAGCATGATCTCCTTTCCCTCTCCCATGATATCTTCCTCCTCCCAAATAGGGATCTTGATTTCTCCCTCATATAGACTCCAATTGGATCATCTTCCGAAGCATTGGATAGCTAGTGGTAAGATCCTGAATCCTCTTATATTTTTTCTAAGTTTCTACTTCCAAATGTTATTCTATTTTAGTGCATGTTAATTTTCCCATTTTTCAGTTAATTGGTTTCTTCTTTTTTTTCTTTCATTCTACTTCAAATATAAATTTGATATTGGGAAAGGAGTCATCTACGGACCTATGTTAGGTGGTCTAGTTATTTTACCAAAATGTTGTGATGTTTTAATATCCTCTCTATTGTGTTGTATGTCGACCATTACTATGTTTTTCTCTTAAAATGTTCTTTTCCCTTATATCTTAGGATGTGATGTTTTTATACTCTCGTGGACCTTTTCTATGTAATTAAAGTTTGATTACCTTGTTCATTTACACCCTTTTGAGTGTGATAAATTAATTACCCTCTATTATACATTTTTTAATGGACCAAACACTACCTAAATTTTCATCTTGTCTCGAAAATGGAATTTCCCTCATTTATAAATTTTTCTAGATGACCAATGCACCTTCTAACTATTTATCTTGATCATGGAATATATTTTCCTTTCCTTGATAAATTAAATGTCTTGTTTAAAGTGAATGGAATGGGTGAAAAGTCCAAACCTCGTGTTTTATAATTATAAACTTGAAATATATGAATTAATCACCCTTGGATATTTATGTTATGTGCTTATAAAAGTATGAGAGGTGATACCTCATTTTTATTCTTATTATTATGAGAAATACATTGTTATTGGATGGTGAATGAGGACCTATTGAGAATGATATTTCACACTCCATTACATTAGGTATTGAGCAAGACATCTCACACCATTATACCTTTATTTGGTTGATGGGCACAATATTTCATGTACCTATGTATCAAGTGTTGGTTATGATGACTCACCCCACCATCTGAAATGATAATAAATTTGTCTCAAATTTATGATGATATTCAGGGAATGTACACTTGTTGGAGCCCATACCTCATTGCACTAATTATGGATGTCTGAGCTTCGCCCCGGATCCAGATAGCACCTAGTATCCATGTATATGTCTAATTATTCCCTCACATACATAGCTCATATAAATTTATACATATAAAACTTTATATATATATATATATATATATAATATTAAATATATATATATATGGTACCAGGATCATACATATTTTGCACAATGTTGAAGTAGGTAGAGTTTTTCAGGTGTCCTGGTGAAACCTAAGCTGACCGGTATTTATTTATCTAGTTTTTTTATTATTCCTTATACTTGCACATGGATTTTCTATGTACACTATGTGGATTATTTCTAGACACCATTGGTGGTGTCTTGCTAATTTTATCTCACATCCTACTCAGTCTTCCTTTGGTACCTAAGTAGACTTCATGTTTGTAGGAATGGATAACGGAAAGTGAATTGCTATAGATTCTTGATCTATTTGATATATAGCTTGGAGCATGGGAGTAGAGGAATAGAAATATGATCATGATGTTATAGGAGTATTATTTTGTATTTTTGGTATTTTTTATAGCATGTTGTATATGTGTGTCCCCTAAATCTCCTCTTTCCCTTTTTTATATCAGCATTCCCGGAAATCATCATGTATATGACTCATCTTATAGGATTTTTATTATTACTATTACAGTTTCTCATTATTTATGCTTTCAAAAATGATTATAATTCTTTTCTATTGTTTCATCTATTTTATTATGATTATATTTATTATATATATTGTGCCACTCTGATATGAATGTATAGTATCCCCAATGTACCACCTTAAACCCAAATTTCTGGTCAACAACCTCTATCATATGAGGAGGAGTTCTTGAGTCCATGTGACCCACCGGTTTGGGGAACCAGTTAAGTGGATCATGGGTTGGGACATTACACTATGTTCATCGAACCAACCCTATAAAATTTCACCATCGTACACCTGACCATTGGGGCATTCACTGGTGTAATAAAGGGATATTTATCTAGACACTAATAGTTTGAATTTGTATATTTTTATAATTATAATATTTATATTTTTTATTAATAATGATAAAATAATAATTTTTACAAAAATTAGATTTTGATATGATGAAAAATGAATTCTATTTTTGGGATAAGTACAGTTTTAATCAAAACACACTTTTAGATTAATTCAAGAATTTTTGAAATAAATTATATTTTAATAAAATTATATCATTAAATAATATTCATTAAATATAAATGATAATTTAATTTTATAATGTCAAATGTAATTTTTGTAAGGGTCGGAGAAAATTGTTATTGTCAAAAAACTAGTATTTTTCAATAAATGGAGATTTTGATTAAAAGTGTAAACTATCATATTTAGGTTATTTTTTGATAAAATAAATATTATTATTTAAATAATCATTTCTAAATTATCCAAGGGTGAATTTTTTATAATTTTCTGAGATAGGATAGTTTTTTGTTAAAAATTAAATACAATATAAATATATGGTATGTATTTTGAAACCATAATGACTCAAAAGTGATGTAGTATATGCCAAAAAAATGTATACAAGGACAAATGTATATTTATCCTATAATTTTTTTTAAAATTTATTTTATTAATTTTATAAATCCTTAATGAATCCTCTAAACCTTATAATATATTTTAAGGTTTTAAAAGAAATTCTTTATAAACATGACTCACTTCCATATAATCAAGGGTGTTATTTTAATTATTTAGATTCATAGCCTTATAAAATAATTAAATCCACTCATATTTGGTAGAAAACATTGTAAAAAACATGGTATGGTCTATGGTTTGATTAATTTATCATATAGAGTCCAAAACTTAAGTTTAGAAATTAATAAAGAATTGCCCTCTCTTTTTTATATAACCCACTCAGCCTGAAGGAATCGAGCATGCAACGGAATCCATAAACATTTGGGATTTTAAAAACAAATCACCAACTATTGATGTAATCTTTTCGATGTTAGTGAACAGATACCCAGTTTAAGTCAAGGATCTCACATGAAGGGTTTTAAGTACAAGAATAAACTGTGTAATACCTGGTTTAAATTTGAAGTCACGCACAACGTCTGCTCATCGTTGGCGATGACTAATCAAATAATCTAACATATAACTCTTCAATATCTTTCACACGTGCTTCAAGGAATATTTAGTAATGTGGATCATCAAAATCTGGGTGTTAGCGCGGAGCTACGATGACTCCTTTGACATTCTGATGATCACTGCATCGCTCTTCTTGCGATGTCTGAGAGAGTTCTCGATCTGAGCTCATTGGATCCAGATCATCTCTCTCTATAACATGGGAGATAAGATAATATAGAGAACTCCCATGAATAGTTCTTTGTCAAATCCCATCCTCCTCTATTTATAGTGTGTTATGTGTTTACTTGTAAATGCCAACCCAGCCCCCGAATAATCAATACACTATTAACAACATATTATGACTACTAAACTGTGTCATAAATAGTATTATCATTTTCTTGTAATATATTAAATATATTAAATGATAATAATTAAGTCCAAAACTTGACTCATCCTTCCCATAAATATTAATTGAACCTTGAATATGTTTAATATTCGTCAATTAATATTTCTCATCTATTTACTTAAAACTCATAAATACATTTAATAAATAAATTCAATGTTCATTATTCTAAACTCAAATAATATGAATTTATTTATTACATTGGTGATCGTATTTATTGAATGAATCCAAAACCCCATTGGTGGGTCCCACCATTTCCAAAACTCATATTCAACTGAATAGGGTAGATTCTTGAGTATGCTATTGTGTGTGACCCTCTGGGCCATTATCTCAACAGAAGTGAATAATATTTACATACCAAGAGTGGGATATAGCAACCCATTATGGTCCCTAAAGAGATAAGGATTGTCACATCAGCAAAAACTAACCTATGAGAATGTACTGTGTTGTATAATCTCTTTGTCTATAATATCTCATAAAGAAGGACGCACTCACGTGTCATCACTCTTTTCTTGGTTTATTGTTTGTTGATTTAACTAGATGGATTTACCATTGACTACCATGTCCATGGTCTTATAAAAGTACTTCCATCCTTATTAACATGGCCTGAGATATATTACTTCCATAACTCAGAAGAGACAAATCCTTTCTTGACTATTCAACCAATTCTGTGACACCAATGACACACCCAACCCAAACTACCTTACCATGAATTCATTACCATGGTTTTTGTCCTGAATCAAAGTATGCAATCAAATGATGTACATTGGGAATTATCTCAATTTAGGAGACCATTACAGATGATCGTAGATTGGAACATCCAATGACACCTAAAATATGTGGTGTTTCTATTGGCGGGTTTGTCTTCATGATCTCACTACTAGATATCACCAAGTGCGAACTTCGTGGGAATAAGTATCAATTCTTATGATCCCCTAGCACCTAATAGTCAAAAATATTCTATGTCAGATCAATTGGATGTATCTAGACCATAGAACATATATTACGATTAATTTCATAGTATCTAGAGGTTCTCATTATATCCTGGGATCTTCTTTAACCTTTCGATATGAAAATTAATATTTGGACAATTCCATTTTAATAGTGGATGAAAAAAAGTATACACTATAAGGGTAAGATGACATCATGTATAGCTAACTGTATACATTGATATGGTAATCAAAATCACTGAATAGTTGGGTCTAGGTCACCCACTATTTCAACACTCCCACTTTCACTATAGCCAACTTGCTAACCGAACTTTTTAGCTACACACATGATGAACATCATGTTTATGTTGAGTAATATATTTAGCTACTAGGTCCACCACAATTCCTCTACGTGGCTATTCTTCTATAGCGACCTCATATATTAGAGTAAAACTTCTCAAGAGATGGTATCTCGAGTATATTCCTCTTTTCCACTATCATAACTTAACATCTTATCTTAATAAGAATATCATAATTTACATTATGATAATACTTCAATTTCCAGGTGAGATTACCAGAACTAGAAAATATTATTGCATTTAACAACTTCTTAGTAGCCTTAGAAGCTGCAACATACTCGGTCTTTGTTGGTATGACTACAATTGGATTATATGAGATTGACTCTCTCATCACCTTTAGCCTAACTATGACAGTGGATCACATTTATCTATGGAATAATAGTTTTATCCCCAAAACTAGTATCATTTCTTCTCCACTTACCAGGTACATATCTTTTGTACTTTCTGAAGTACAATTAGATAGTTCTGACTACATCCCTTGCAGTGATCCTGGATATTACTGATATTTTTCTATTATAAATCACATACTGGAAATATAAATTCTTTTACATATTATGGATTACGTGATCAATCTATATATTAAGCATATGGACTTTAACTCACCAGATTTATCTCTTCGCATGTATCATACATGTCAACCAGAAGAGATTATGCACTGTGACATAGGCAACAATTCATCTCTGAAATTGTTCCAACTTTTATTTTCCAATACAATGTCACGATATGTATGATTGACTTGGACCAAGTATCCTATAGATCAACCTTAGTAGATCCCATTCCATATAACTTATGTTTCTAATTTAAGTAAATCTCTAGAGAATATGTTTCATTTTTGTCTTAACTAAATTGAAGAACAATTTATGTTTTCCAAATGCTTCCAAACACACGTTACTTTGAAAACCTTGGCTCTCCCACTAACCTCTCATAGATACATGGAAATCATTTGTTGCAAATTTATATTCTAGGATCATGTTTCTTAACATAATACTAAACTGGATTTTAGTAACTTACAACCTTTATTAGCATTATGGGATGTGGCCATCCTTTTCTGGTTGCATCATATTAACACCATCCATGATTGGTGGTCATGACATCCAATGATAAATAATTTTATCATAGATATTAGCTATGAAAAGTAAAATACTAATGGATTTAGGCATAAAAACTTGGTCAAACCAATCGATCCTTGTTGGTACTATGCTTGTACCATCCATATATCAATTAACTTGAATACTGACCTCAGTATTAAATATTTAATCCACTTTGTACTTTGATACATGGAATCTATTAATTTAATTTTAGTTGGTCTTATAAATTTAAGCAAATTTTCATACACTTCATACTTGTAGGAAATATTTTTCATATTGAATAATAGATCACCGATCACGGTGAATATAAATACCATAACCATGGTTTTATCCTTCCTACATAGTATATGTCACTGGAATATACTTTGTTCTACATGTGCTTGTGGAACTAGTTCCTATGAAAACTATTTGTGCATATTAAGAATTGACTAAACTCAAGTAAATATTTCTCCCACTATCTCTAGTAAAGATACACACCCTATTATATAAATATAGTCTATCACTTGACTACTAATTTTCTATCTTATTGATTTATGTAATCTCCTAAGAAACCATTAGGATTATTACAATATATGCACATTTTTTGTACCAGATTCAAGTTTGTTTATATCCTAACAAACTCTTTGCATCTAAACACATGTTCATATGATATAATGTATTTCCATTATACCATGACTCGTATGATATTCATTTTTCATTTATAGTTGGAATGTTGTTATGGGATATCTCTGTTATTTGCAAAGCATTTCATGAAATATAATAGAAGTTTCTGCAAGTTGTAACATTGATATTACTTACATCAATACGTTGATGTATAAAATGTGTGTTTAGGAATTACTCCATGTTACATTTTGTTAATCAATGTAAACATGTAAGACTTCATCATCGATCCTCCTAATTAATATAAAAGTTGTGATGTGGATAAGGTAATGTGCATTTAGGAATTACTCCACATACATTATAATGATCATTGATTTCATAGTCAAGATACTCTCTAGGATGTCGGCTTGAAGTATCTCATATATTTTGACCATGAACTTACATCATTTTACCTTTCCTTAATTACTTAAAGGAATCAAATCAAGTATATATTCCCTTAGCTTATGCTTGGAATAGATCACGTTCACTTGTTGAACTATTTCCAAAAGCTTTGGGACATAACTTTATTTTAAAGGTTCTTTTGTCCAAACAAAAGACGTCGATAATACCAAACATATTTAGTTTTACAGATCCTAAATATCATTCTTGGTATATTCTTAACATCCAATTTTAGTATTACTTTTACAAAGGATTATCTTGCCACAACTTGGTATAATTATTACATTAACATTCATCACTCATTTCCTATGATTTTAATATTATTATTCTTCTAAGAAAGGGAATTCCTAGGAGTTGCCTTTTCGAACCCTCCACACCCAGGAACCCCCCTTCCCATGAAGAGATCATCTGGAGAAGCCCCATATAGGGAGGAGTCATTGCCATCCAAGATGACAAAGTGCCCCATGGGGTTACACCTCAATTAGCGATGGTTCGGCACCACAATCTGTCAGCTAGGTGAAGTGCGCCCATTCTTCCCACCCAGTGAGACACCGGGTGACCCGACAAGGCGAGTTGTACATGGGAGGTGGAAATTCACCCAAGAGAGGGCTCCCATAAATCAAACCCTCGACCACACTAAACACCATTGTAATGGCCATCGACCACCTACCACTACGCCACCTCCAAAGCAGCTATGATTTAAATATTATTGAACTTTTTATTGAGTATTAAATACCAAAAACGATATTCATTTTAGAACCTAAAAGAATGTATACATACATAAAAGGACATATGATATTAATGTTTGAAGTTATACTCAATAATAGTTCAACACGAATCTGTAACTTGGAAATAAAAGAAGTCGTATACTTCTCACCATTGGCCTAGGTATCACACTTTCACAACCACTTAGAGAATACACCTGACTTCTAATAAGGTTTCTATACTTACTTGGTTACCATATTAGAATACCCATATGTCACCAGTATATTGTATTTAATACCCAAGTAGTAAAACTAAAACATTAAAATTGATGAATATTTCTGAAGAATAAGTTGTAACTTTCTTCATTGATTCATTGAATTACTATTAAACTTCCATTGTTTTATAATATGAAATACAAATAACCTTTGTTAATACCTCATTAATTAAAGGGTGTTGTAAATGTTCTAGTGTAATTACTTGACTTTTGGAATTTCCCCTTGTCTTTCAATTTATTCTCCATAAGAATCAAAGATAAAACTGTTTTGGGAATTCTTATTCATTTGGTGAAACTTACCTGAATAGGTAATGAAAAGATTACTCAATAATTGTTCATTTTGTTACTTAAAACAAAACTTGAGTAAAGTGGTGAAAATTATATGATAAAGGGATCCATTTAAAGATCTTGATCAATATTTGAATTTACACATGTTGGTGTAACATCGCCTTATTCATATCATTGCTTCTCTTTCTCCTTACAAACATCTTGGATATGAAACTTCATGTTTTATCATCCATGTCCCGGTGTAGCGACCACAAATAACACCAGATATTGATGAAAGCATAGTGATATAACTATCATATGATTTTTACATTATTCTATTGTAAGCAGTTTCACCCTTGCTTCTTGAGATGCTTTAATAGTGTTGGGGACACTAACACCTTGAGTTTCTTATATCATAATACTATGTGAAAGAGCCCATATTTTTCTTGGATACTCATGCCAGAGTAGAAATTTACTTTTTCCAATATAATATTGTAGTTTTTAAACTTTATGTTTATCAATCCATTTTAACTTCAAAAAAATTAGTAGATTAGTACCCTTTATCATGATTACCAGTTAAGTCATTTTTATTAATTACATAAATCATTTAATGTCTCCCACTATTTTACTGGATTATAATAACCCTGTGTGCTAGAATTATAATACTTTATCACTAGAGTATTCTAGTGGAAAGGATCCTGAAACCACCCCTCATAGTCTAAAAGTTATGGCTACACCACTACTTAGAGGGTTCAAGATGGGATTTTGGTTGGTCGACCGCTTTAACTTGTGGTTCCTTGATCTGTTGAGTGAAGTCCCAGATTCTAAAATTAGAACTTGATTTACTCAATGATTGCCTCTAAAATTATACAAAGTTAGATATGGCTAATCCTTACTAGAACTTTTGTTACATTGACCCATCATTATTACAAGGACTCTCCGGTAGTAAGAGGCACCCTCAGCTATGGAATGACTGACACCTCAAATAGACAGTTTTGTCCAAATTTGAATGACAGAAGGTGGTTATGACTTAATATATCTTTGAGGGTTTTATTATTTTTAATGTGAAAAAAGAAATCATTTTTTATTTTATAAGCATGTACTATGTGATCAAACTCACAATTTACTTTGCCATAAATAGAAATTTCAAGTCATTGCATTATTATTTTATCTTGCATGCTTGTTTATTATTATTCTATGTGATCAAACTCTAACTACTCATTCACAAAATAATAAACCATGCAGAAATAAAATGAAAAACCTGATCATGAGCTAGTATTAATGGTTGATCCACTGAGGGAATAACGGACCAACCTAAACACTAGGGGTAATACCTTGAGTCGCATGGCTTGCAACTCGTATTGTAGCGTCTACCCCTCTAATGCATCACATCTCATGTCTGGTGCACTATCATGACTTGGCACAAACTGTGTCACTGGTCATCTCATCATTATTCAACATTACTAGCACGCAAGAGAGGGGATCTCAGGGTATAAATATACAACACTGAGAATGGGTGTGCAGACCCTTATACATATAACGACTCTAAGACGACAAGCAGATCGCCTTTTTATTAAACTAATTATTTCCAACTGGAATGCAACAATTAAATAAGTAATTAAAATAAATAAACATAAATTAGAAATTGATTGGTCATTCTTAGACTCATTATCAACATAGTCATTAACTTGTGTATATTAAATAAATTCATAATTAAAATTAAACTTGCATTAAAATAAACTAGATAGAATTTTAATTGAATTAAAATTTTCACTCTAATTTTTAATCCAATATTTACGCCGTTCGGTCCCGTTTAATTAATTTAGTTTTAAGAATAAAATTAAACTAATTATCCTCCACTAAATTTTAATAACCAAAAATTAATGTTTAATTAATTTAATTCTCAACTGAAATTAAATCCATTATTTTGATTAATATTTCATTAAATTAAATCACCTGGGCCCATAAAACTTCGAGAAAGGGATGTTCAGGTTGGGAAGAACTTACGCAGGCCCAATCCGGGTGGTATCGACCCTATGTTGGGGCGTTCTGGGCCAGTCGGGTCTACTCAAACCCATTATGGGATGGGCATACCTGCCCAAAACTATTTCTGGGTAGTGAAAAATACCTTCCCACTATGAGGACTAGTTAGCCTGATGTGGCAGGTCACCGGAGGACGTCTATGCGGTGCACTTGGCTGGAGGAGACGGGACCGGTGATCGAGGCATGACAGGTGCATTGGTCAAACTAGATCCCTTGGGTGGTGGTGGGGTCGTGACACAGGGTGCCACCAGAGTCGGATGGTCCAGAGGTGGGTGGGTAGCCGACTGTGGGTGTGGTCGTGGGTGTCCAGCAAAGAAGGGGAGGTCGGTCCGACAAGTGCCCAATAGTGGAGCATGTGGGAGTTTGTGGAAAAATCAGGTGAAGGAGGCCCGCAGTGTGCTGATGCAGCAGGTGGAGGTCAGCGGTGACCACGGGGATGGTTTGGCGATGGCCGGTCGGAGGGGCACCTGGTACATCGTGGAGGTAACCAGTGACTTGGAACTGGGATTGAGGCATAGCCTGGAAAGGGTGGAGGTGCATGACATGGTTTGTTTGGGGAAACGAGGCCCGCTAAGTGTCTATGAGGTGGCTTATCTGGAAGGTGTGAAGGAGGTCAGAATGATGACCTGGTTTAAGAGGGGGTGACCAGGGCGGCGCCGAGGGTAGAAGAGGGATCACCAGGAGGCGGCGCCAGCTGCGGGTGCAGGAGGAGGTGGTCACCGGTGCGAGGTGCCCGCTGCAGCATGTCTCCATGAGGGAGGCGACCAGATAGGGAGGGCCTCTTGGCCCCCCAAACCCCTTTTTTAGGCTTCTTTCTTTTTTTGCTGCTGGAGACCTGCAAAGTAGGTCTCCCCTCCTTTTTAAAAAAAAGACAAGCAACCCCTTTAAAAAATTTCAACACTTAATTTTTTCTTAAGCCTAAGTAGGCTTTAGAAAAATAATAATATTATTAATTTAATAATATTACTATAATTAAATATATAATATTATTATAATAAAATATTATAATAATTATTATTATAATAAAACTATTTTTATTATAATAAAATAATTATAATAATAATAATTAAGATTATCATGAAAAATATTTGGTCCTGGAAAACACTATTATAATGATCAGAATTCCATTGGGTAGGAGGATTTTATATAATTTTAAAAAAATATTTGAATGGCCATAGATTAGCTATCTGATATTAGATTCTGAATCCATCTGTGGTGTTGGGACCGTAATGATTCCATATTCAAAGATTAATGAAAAATTAATTCTTTTGGTTTAAAATCGACACATGATCGCTCTCATACCACTTTAAGGAATCGAGCGTGTAGTGGAAGCCCCAAACATGTGGGATTTTAGAAAATTTCACCGATGATTGATGCAAACTTATCGATGTCGGCGAATAGTTACCCGATTTAAGTCGATGATTTCACGTGAAGGGTTTTAAGCACAAAAATAAACCATAAAATACCTGGTTTAAATCTGAAGCTCCGCACAACGTCTAATCATAATTGGTGATCGCTACTAAAATAATTTTACATCGAACTCCTCTGGATCATCCACACACACTTCAAGGAATCCACAAGATTTTTGATCATCATAATTTGGTTGCTAGCGTGGAGCTACGATGACTCCTTCAACACTCCGACGATCGCCGCATAGATCTACTTTTGATGCCTGAGAGATTGCTCGATTTGAGCTCCTTGGATACAGAGCATCTCCATCTAGAAAATGGGAGAGAATATAATAGAGAGAACTCTAATGAATGGTTCTTTGTCAAAACCCCTCCCCTGCTATTTATAGTGTGTTATGTGTTTACCTGGAAATGCCAACCTGGTCCCTGAATAATCAACGCACTATTAACGACATATTATGACTACTAAACTGAGTCATAAATATTATTATCATTTTATTGTAATATATTAATTATATTAAATGATAATAATTGAGTCCAAAACATGACTCATTATTCCCCTAAATATTAATTAAACCTTGAATATTTTTAATATTCATCAATTAATATTTCTCATGTATTTACTTAAAACTTGTAAATACATTTAATAAAAAATTGAATTATAATTATTCTAAACTCGAATAATATGAATTTATTTATTTAATTGGTGATCATATTTCTTGGACAAGTCCTAGACCCTAGTGGTGGGGCCCACCATGTCCAAAACTCTTATTCAACTGAATAGGGTATATTCTTGAATATGTTATTGTGTGTGACCCTCTAGGCCCTTATCTCGATAGTAGTTCATAGTATTCACAGGCCAAGAGCGAGATCTAGCAACCCATCATAGCCCTTCAAGAGATAAGTATTTTCACAGAAGCGAAAACCAACCTATGAAAACATACTATGTAATATAATCTCTTTTTATGTAATATCTCATAAAGCAAGATGCACTCACATGTCATCGCCCTTTTATTGCTTTATTATTTGTTGATCTGACTGGACGGATTTACCTTAGACTACCCTGGCCAAGGTCTTATAAAGGTACTGCTATCCTTATCAACATGGCCTGAGATATATTAATTCCATAAGCCGGAAGCAACAAATCCTTTCTTTACCAATAAGCCAATGTCATGCCACCAATGATGCACCAAGCACAAACTACCTCTCCACGACTTCATTTCCACGGTTTTAATATTACATCAAAGTACACAATCAAATGACATACATTAGTATTGATCTAAAGTTATGTGACCATTACACATGATCATAGATATGAACATCCAATGACACCCAAAATATGTGGTGTTTCTATTGGCAGGTCTGTCCTCACTATCTCATTACTAGAGATCACCAAGTGAGAAATTAATGATAAGAAGTCTCAATTATTATGATCCCACAACACCTAATAGTCAAAAATCTATTGTGTCTGATCAGTATGATGTATCTAGACCATAGAACATATATTTAATATTAATGTCATAGAATCTAGAGTTTCTCATTATAGCATGGGATCTGCTATAACATTTCGATACGACAACTAATCTTTAGACATTACAATTTCAATAGTGGATATAGAAAATTATACACTATAATGGTAAGATGAAATCATGTATAGATAACTATATACATGATATGTTAATCAAAAGTAATGAATAGTTAGGTATATGGAACCCACTATTTCAATACAACCACCCATTCCTCCTCACTCAAAAATATTGTAGTATTAATTTACTCTGCCCTTACCTCTCTATAGTACTCCCAAGGATCCTAAAATCTATTAATAACCTCATACCAATATTTAAGAATCATCTTATCAAGGTAAGGGATCCTCTCCTTCACTAATTTATTAAAGCACTTTTTTTACATTATTCCCTTTAATTTATAATTTTTCATGTTTTATTTTGTTCTTAAATATACCTTTTTATATCCTTATTATTTCCAAGTGATTTTATATCCCATTAAATCTAATTAATCCCTTGTATGAATCTTTATGTACCATTTTTATGTTGTATAAATTTTCTTGCGATTTTTCATGCCAAATAATTGTGTAGTGAATACCCATCCTTGTTTCCACTCAAGGGTATTCAAATAGAAGTAAATATCATATTTTAATTTTTTAAATTCTATTTATTTATCTCAAACTCCTTAATCATGGAATTAAAAGTGATTAAATACATCCTTATGTTGTATGATCTATGCGGCACACTTATGCTTGTACAAGATATAAATGTGACTGGTGGGCCTAAAATTCAATAGACCTCCAATGTAGTAGGTAACATTTCTTTATCATGATATATTATGTATTGGATTAGTGAGTAAACCTAATCAATAATGTTACTTTTTCCTCTATGAGATATTTTCTAAGCATTTAGACTTGACTTATTCTTATGTAATGTTTTGTGTTGTTTCCACATTCCTATGTTGCCTTGATATTATCATGTTATATCATGCCTAATTGTTAAATGTTATGATTATCACCCCTTTTAGGTTTCATTTATATTCCTATTTACTCACATATATTAATTTCATCATGTTATTATTTGATTATTCCCTTATTGGGATTTATATCTCTTTCATTTCTTGTGTATGCCCCCAAGTTATCCCACATAGTTTTAGAAGATTCATGGAATATAATCACATATTATGAAGTTTTTAAATATATATTTTTTTTTAATTTGTTATTTTATATACCTAATTATCCGAATACACTGGCATTCATAATCTTATAGGGTTATATTAAGTGTATATTTATGTAATAAATCATGAATTAATGTGTATTAAAATTATGAGTTTTCATAGGCCAACAAGTCTAAAAAATTTTAGATAAAAATCTGTGGGATGTTTTTTTATTATTAAATCATGTAAATATACAAATAACATATAAAAATAAATTTTAAAGGTAAAAAAACACCTTGTGGTGATCAAGAAATATAAAAAGTATGTTGACCCTTGGTGCGATGATGTGTGTTGGATAGAGGAGAAGTTGATTTTGGGGAAATTGTTGGATGTGATTGACCAATGAGAACTTATGCATCTATATGTAAATAACTTGATGTAAAAATGAAAAAGGGTTTATGAGGTTGTGAATTTTTTGATATATTCATCTTATATGAGATATTAGTATGATATTTTTTAGAATTATGAAAAGTGGTGTCTTGGTCATTGGGTCTTGTGAAATGCTAAGGGGATGAGTGGATTTTCACAATAATTAATGAAGTAAGACAAGCCCATCATTATGGTAGTTTGGGAGTTGACATGACTATGAAATTTTAGTGGGAATTATTTCAGACCGTAGAAGTATGGAATGTGTGAGTCAAATGATGATAAGAAAGGTCGTAAACCTTGAATTAGATTATCAAGACCGGGTATAATACAATGTACAATTAGTATAATTGGAAAGTTGTTGATTAGGGAACCATGGTATCATAAGATCCTAGAGTAGGACTCAATATGTGGTAATATTGGTAAAAATCCTTCATAGTGGTGTTTCAAAGTTTTTATTTTGTTGTATTTTTTAAAAGGTAGTGAATTGTAGAAAAGGTGGGTTTTCAAAGTTCTAATATATTTGTTAGAAAAACTAGTTAGCAAAGTGATTCTGGAAATAGTTTTATGTTTTGGAAAATTACATAGAAAAATGGAAAATGATTAATTTTCATAGAGTATAATAATTTTTTTTATATAACTTACATTATCATGTATGGATTATGTGGTAACCAGTACATATATGAGTTACATGGAATATAATTAAGCATGAGTTTTAGGTTTTTTAGGAATATGTGGTGGTATGGGTTTTTTAATTGTGGATGTGGGAACTATGAAAAGGCATAAATGAATTTGGTGATATAAATTTTACTATAAAATTAATTTCATGTAGGTGTTTTTTAGATGAATTTTCATGAAATTCACAAAATAATCACCATAAATCATGTGTTTTATGGGTGAGTGAAAATGATGGTATGTGGTCTATATATAAAAAGTCATATGTGAAGGGGTGTGTGTGAAGGTTGAAATATAAATATCATGATTAGAGTATTTTTTAGATTTACTTTTCAATATAAATACCTTTAATAATTTCATTACTGAGAAGAGTGAGAATTGGAAAACATGAGATTAAAAGTAAGATCAATTCACTCTGAGGGAATTCTGAAAAATATTTCTGTGGAAGTTAGTTCTTGCAGTGTAATAGTTCATGAAGGAAAGTCATTAAATAATGGAGGAAGTTTATAACGGAAATGAGTTCATGAAGAGAAGTTGTTTGTAAATAAAGGGGGTTTTGAGGTAATCATGTAGAGGTGGTTGATGGAGATAGTAGTCCATAAAGTGTTTCCAATAAGTTGGTTTACAAAAGAATTAGTTCATAAAGGAACCTTCATAGAGGAATTTAGTGAAGAAATTTTGTGTGGTTTTGTTCAAAAATGAGTAATTCATGAATGTAATTCCTCTAAGGAATAATGAATTAAGAAAATTTTATATAATAAAGAGGATTTATTCACGTTGATGAAAACAGAGCTTTATATCACTCTAATGGTACTGTGAATCAATTAATAGATGATATAGATCATCATAAGATTCTTATAAAGGATAAATTATATCTTTTAAATCAAGAGAGTAGTGAGTTATTAGAAGGGTGAGTAGTTATAAACCATGGAACAATGATTTTTCTCTAAATATTGTAACAACTATGTGCTTTTGTGATTATGGTACATCATATCACTATCCTTTTATACTATTTATATTTCCCCATTTTAGATATACCAATTAAAATTACTATGTATATTATATGATTTTCATTATATTATAAATTACTATAAGATAAATAGAGAATAGTGTTTTTTTTAATGATGAAGCAAGGTCACAGGGGGGGATTATTTTTATATGCTATATCCCAATTCACCCCACCCACCACCCCCTTGGGTCATTTAAATGAGTAGGTCTAACAATTGGTTTCAAATACAATGGTGAAAGTATATGAATGTCACTAAATAGAAGAAATAGTATTAGTAAATCAAAAAGGGGATTTGATCTTTAATGGGAAATAAATTTCTGCTTTGTAAGAATCAGAGTCGACCCTACTTTTGATCCTTAATAATGGATGTTTATATAGTTATTATTTAGGGTAATTTATTCACTATAGATAGTGGGTGTTTATCAGAAGGATACCATAAATAATTATATGTTTACACAAAATAAATCAATGTTTTACAGGGAGATTTATCCAATAAAATCTACATGAAGGTGATTTCATGTAAATCCTCACATTTCATTTAGGAAAAGTTTATTAACATCAATGAATATGACTCAAAAGTATTAGAATATAAATTTATGGTTTTTTGGAACAAGTATAAAGACCTGAGGATAATCTATAATGAATTTTTTGATATATTCTATTGATAAAAGTCTCCATATAGTGGATTTTGACTTGTTTTTATTGGAAATGAAGTGTATGGAATATTTAATATATTTTTTTTCAATGAATGGTGTATCTACATTAAAGTTTATAAGAGGTTTTAAAGTGTTCAAGATTAATTATGTGAAATTTGTTTTTGAGAAAATTATTAGAAAAATATCTAAGCCCCTATGTATATATTATTTACACCATGTATCCAAGTCATTTAGAAAAGTGATCATTGATTTCATATAAGTCATTTTCCTCCAATGTATTAGTCATGATGGACTGTGTATGAGTCATTCAATCTAGAATAAAAAAATTGGAAAAGACAAGGATTTCATATAATTTATGGAGTAACTATGTTTGAGTCATCACCCTCTACATATGAGTCATCATGATCTGTGTGTGAATCATTGGTGGCCTACATATAATTATCAGGGGTGCATATGAGAAACCCATTTATGGGTTTTTTAGATTTTATTCAATAGAAACTATGATTAATTTTATTAATAGTAAATTATAATTAATCCATCGTGTAGATTAAATTAAATGAAATCAAACTAAGTTTAAATATAGAATCAATAAATGTTATTTTGAGTATTTTAATTCAATTTTAATGATGATTCTATGGAGTTTGAGTTAACCACATGCACCATGTCGTGGAACTGTAAGATAGTATTGAGGAAGGTTTTATAGTGATAGGTTGACTATATTTTAAATAAACTAGTAGGAAGATGTTTTTGGATCCTATATTTGGATGATGGAGCACATTATTGAAGGTTTATTCTTTCAGATTTTGTATGTCAATTTCTTTGGGTATAAAATAAGAAACTTACCTATTTCATTAAAAATGAATTTTCATTAAAAGAGGTAATCTGTTACTTTTTGAGAAAAACAAGAAAAAAAATATTCCAAAAATAAATAATAATTATTCCTTGAAAAATATGTGTGGATATTTCATTATAAAAGTGGATAGAAAAATTAAGAAGAATATTTTCTAGAAATTACTTGAGGGAAAGAAAATAAAAAAGAGGTGTTGGTTATTCATTTATACAAAACTAAAGGTTTATATTATACTTTTTACATTTTAAAGAGAAATAAATAAAGGGAGGTGTTCTAGGAAGTCAATAATTGGAAGTTTTTTGTAAATTTCATTAAGTAGAAGAAGTTTAGGAATATTAGAACACCACCTTTTGTTTTGTTTCTCATCTATTATGCATGGAATAAGAAGGTTGTACTATGAGGATAAAAGAGTTCCCAAAGTGTGTGATAGTAGTGATATTTAAAGTTTCCATGGTTGTAAACCAAGAGGATCGGTGTAACCAATTTGAACCTTGTAACCAAAATCAGTGAGATTTAGTTTTTTAGTTGAATAGACATATTTCCATGCATGCTCTTTATATTAACCTATTTGGGTGGAATAAGTAAAAATGTATTCTATCTCTCTTTAATACTTTATTTATTTCACATCATCTACAAGATAGAAAGATATTCCCTGCTAGAAGTTGTATAATATCATTAGTAAAGGAGAAATTTAAAATTGGATTTTCTATATTCACTCCCCTCTCAGGGTATAAACCATGTATTTAAAAGCGGATGGTAGTTCCCTTTCATCATCACTAGGGTTTCCTTCCCCAAATATTGGTCATTTCCCTAATGCCTACCCCTCTAGTAGTGGAGCGAGGCAATGAAGTTGCTATTAAAAATCATGATGGTCCCTCTCACTGTTTCTCCCCTTCCACTAACCCATATATTCTCCCTACATTTCCAGGTATCATGTTTAGCCTAAAGGTCCCTGGTTTTACTAATAAATACCCTTATCTTTATATCTTCCTCATAGAATTTTCATAAGCATAATCCCTAAAAAATCTCACTAGGTTTTACCATTTTAGTCGATATATACCTCCTATTGATTTTGTCGATAGATTCATCAATGAATATTTGGGCCATCGTAATTGAATGGTGGTCGACTTACCTGATGCTTAGAAAATGGTGATTTCTTTTCTTATGAAGATGATAGGTTGTGTATGTAGTCTAGTGGATTTTGTTACATCAAATATTTCTAGTAGTTCCAACATGGATGGTACTTTTTGATGCATAAGAATCGTGACTTTGAGACTATGGTGATTTGGTTTAGTCTCTTAGTTTTACCACTTTATTTCTAAAACCCCTCTATTATTCAGATTATTAGAATTATTATTAGTCACTTCCTTTGTTCAAATATCAATACCCAAGTTATATATCATCCCATTAAGCCTTGAATCTATGTTGAGGTTGATTTTTATAAACCCCCATTAGATTTTGTCTCAATCAATATTGAGGGAAAGAATAATCATAAGAAACTTATTCACTGTGATTCATGGACTGATTTGTTTCCCTTTGACTATAAATGGAAATTAGTGTAAGGTTTCTGTCACAAAGTTTTTGATGCTCTAAAGGTTGACTATTTATATGTGTTTGAGGCTTTCCAAGAAAAATATATAGATAATATTTTATCCTTGAAGAAAAATGTGGTTGAGTGTGCAAGGGAGACTAAAAATTAAGAGTGGTCATATCCTGCAGGTGAGTCTCGATCTGAGGGCATCCAGCCTTCTTATACTGAAGCAATGAACCAAGTACCTCACTTGTTCATGGAAGATAGTTCTAAATACCACTATATTGATTCCATAACTATAATTTATATGGATAACATCATGTTAATAGGATCATGTGGGTCTTCCGGTAAGGATTATGGAGTCGATGGCCAGGAAGGGAAAGGATATTTGGAGCTTTTAATGGGACAACCTATATGTTTATCTAAGAGACCCACTCTAGTGTTAAGATTCAGAAAAATTTTGTAGCCTTGGGAGATCATGTGATAAACACGGATTATGGATATAAAATTGGTGAGGCGAAACATAAATGAGAATTTTCTCAATGAGGAAGTAAGTATGATAAGGTATTGGAGAATGGATTCAACACCCATACATGTTCTATAAAGAGAAATTAAGAGGTATGGGTGGAAGAATATTATCGATCCACTTATAAGAAAGTCAATAAGGTGGGAGTAGACTTTGAAGGATACACTAAGCTAATGAATAGGTCACGTGTACTAAAGGAATATTCATCACTTCCTAGGCTACTAGTTACAATATTTGATTTTAAATGATTTTCTATACAATTGAAGGGCAAAGATATTATAAAATCACCAGTGCAGAAAAATCAATTTCAATCAGACCTAAAGGGTATAATCCCCAAGTCTATAAGTGAGAGCATATAAAATAATAAGCATGTAACTTTTCATTCCCACAGTACTTCTCTAGGAAAAAATCTCCCTACCAAAAATTTTACAAGGCTTGAACCGAGGAATTGCACATTTCCTACATCAAAACTGAAATAACATAAGAGGATCATAATAGTTTGGATAAGAAGAAATATCCTTGGGGCATTGAGGAATAATGAAATTAGTGGATGAAATAATAACTTAATTTTATTTTTCAAGATTTTTATTATGACCTCTTCTCTATAGATAATTACTTATTGGTTGTGGAACTCATCACCTATGACATTAAAGAGAAACATTAGCTTTATTTCGACCATGATAACACTAATCCTAAAAATATTAGAGTGTCCCCTTATACTCACATATTAATGAGTTTGATTGATATATCTCCTTTTATTCTTAACATTATTTCTGTATGGTTTTGATGTCTTATCAATTTTTTATTGGTTTACACTAAACCTAGAACAGTGGATTCTAAAATGCCAAAAATAGAGAATATGTTATAGGATATAAACTTTTTTTGGAAAAAACAATTGGTATCATATCCAAGTTTTTGGGGAATATTTTCTCTCTCTAAAATTTATGGCAACACTTTTCAACCATATGGGAATTTCTATTTTTGAAGGCAATAAATTCTAATTATAGAAAAATTGAATGCAACATTATTTTTAAACATTGGGGATGGATGTGTATATGGAAGTTATTAATTGAATCATGGTCAATATAGTGAGCGGTGTTCTATCATACATATATTATAAGGATTTGGATATTGATTATAAGTAAATCAATGCATTAGGGGGATCTTTAGATAACATTATATACACAAATGTGATGTTGTGAAAAATATATCATTCTATGTGGGAAAAGCTTCTAAACATTTATTATAGTGATTCAAAATTCTATGATTTGTTTTAGTTTTTTGGAATAACTATGAATATTTTAGAATGGTATGGAATGAATCAGTTGATGATTTTTTATCAAGTGTAAATCCTCATGAAATACATTCATGTACATAGAGAATTAATTCATGGTGTTAATTTTTTTAAAAAATATTATAAGATTTCACCCTTGTTTCAATTAAAAAGCTTAAGTTCTTTAGGAAAAATTTCTCAATGAGGTTGTATTTTATATCCTTTATAGCACTCTTTTTTCATATAAAATAATTAACAATGATAATGAGTCAATGCCAAATAAAAACTCTCATTAGATAGAATTCAAGGATATGAAGAAACACTCACTCAAATAATAACCTGTTGACAAATAAGTTGATTATATTATTTATTTTCTATCCACTGATCTCAAAAGACTAAAAATGAAATTTTAAGGAGAACTTCAACATGATTTATATATATATCTATAGGAAAGTGGATAATCTTACTAATAGATGTCCTAATGAATTTTATGGTAATGATAAGAAAGTAGAATCTATGAGGAAAACATTAAAATAAATAGATATAAATTAGAAACTACAGCATAAATTCATTAAAAAAAGAACCTTAAAAAGTATGATGGATCAGATGAATAAGAAGTGGAAGATGTTTAGGACTATAAAAAACTCAAAGAATATGTCACAGTGGTTGTTGTAGACAATCCACAAGTTGAATATCATAATGATGAAGATACTATAATGTAGGTATAGTTGATCATGAAGCTAAAATAGAATAATTCATTAAGAAAATTAACATTTTTTAGTGATAAAACAAGAAAATATAATATATTTTTTATTAATTCAATCTCTATACCAAGAAAAAGGAATAGGAAAACTCAAAACAAAAAGTATAGATTAAAAAAATTAAATCTGGAAAGTGTGTAAATCCAAGAAAAGAGATTGATCACCATATGAATAATGATAAAAATTCCTAGATTATTAATGGTCTGATAAATTTAGGTAAACATTAGGTCAAGATAATATAGGAACTGAAAGGTGAATACATGAAATTATGACTAAATTTTGATAACCAATAGTGACTTATAACTCCCAACAGGGCATTGAGAATTTTGAGTTCATGAGCTATGGAAGAAGAAAAGGAGGTGCATGGGGAATATATATAGAATGTGGATACTATTCTACCATTGTAGTGGTTCATGGAAAAATAAAGATCAGCTATGGGGATTGACCATAGTAAGAAATCAACAATGGTTGGTGATAAACCCCAAACACTAACTCTCGGGAAGAAGGCTACATTGATCAACTCATAGCAGGCACAAAAACTAAACTTTGGAGTAGTGAAGACACAAAAAAATACACCAAATTTTTAGTGATATTTTTTTGAAATGATGGAACACATATAATATATGTATTATATATCAAAGAGTCGCTTTTAGTTGCATGAGAAACAAAAAAATAACCATAATTTTATATTCATGGTATGTTCTAAATGGTTATTTTTTTGTATAAGTTATGGACACTAATCCGTGTATTTTGCATCATGGGTATAAAGGGATATACCATAAGAAACCCAAATGGGTAGATCATAGAAATTTTAAGACATATTAAGCAAGATAAAAACACAAAATATATTTGTGTCTTTGTAAGATAATATAGAAGGTGAGGAACTGGTGGTGAAGTAATTGAATTCATCATCAAATAAAATTAACCAAAGATCATGGGTTAAGAAAATTAAAGTGTAAAAGGATAATATTTCTATTATTTAATTGAGATAAATGGATATATTGGGTACATAAATATTGGATAGTATAAGTACTTACAACATGATGATAAAAAATGACCTTATAATAGGGAAAAATATGGAAATGATGGATTTATGAGATTTGGAAATTATGAGGGGATAGAAATCATAGGCTCTAGGAAGTATAAGATAGGTTTAAAGGACTTGATGCACAGATATGTCTTTATTATTGAAGGCATTAGTCACAATATACTTAGTTTGAGTCAGTTATGTGACTAAGGACATGCAATATGTTCAACAAAAAGTTTTTTATCATAAAGGGAAAAATAGTATTGTAATTTTATAAGGGAGAGACACTAAAAGAAATTGTTATCTAATAAATGGATAATAGGATAAATTGATATTTTCCAAGGATGAAGAAAATATATTTTTACATAATATTCTTGGACATTGAGCCAAAAACCCTTAGTGGACTTGGTGGAAAGTGAAGGATATAGAGAAATCCTTATACTTTCATGAGATTACAATCACAAATATGATAATTTTAAGAAATAGAGGATTGTTTGAATGATTTAAAAACTAAAATAGAAGTCTTTAAAAATATTGATGGAGACAATAAAAATGGATTTTTTTGGGCTGATGATACATAAATTTACAGAGGGGAAAATTTATTTTCTCTTATTAATTGATATTTATATTAGTGTGTCATTGATCATGGTCATTTCTCACAAATATGATGTGTTATAGTGAATCACTTGGTACCAAATATTGTAATATAAAATGACTGAATTGATAATTAAAAAGTTCTAAATTTAAAATGGTATGAATTTTACCAATAATCAGGCAGAATAGTCCCTTGAAAATAATAGAATAAAGTGTTAAGCTTTATCCAAAAGTACTCCTCAACATAACAGGGTAGTTGAAAGAAGTAAATGTATTATCAAAAACATGGCTCGAATGATACTCATTGAAAATAATTTGTGAGATACTTATTGAAAATACACTATGATTACATCAGTATAGATCTAAAATAAATATTTATTATGTCATAATGAATAGAATACCCCTTTTGAGATGTGTTGTGGGAAGAATACACTCAATAACTTGTGAGTTTTTAAAATTAAATGTTTTATCATTAACAAAGAGAATAATTTAAAGTACTAAAATCATGGGGATTAAGGTATTTTCCTTGTATATTCATCTAAAAGAAAGGGGCATAAATTCTATAAAAGAATGTCACGGAAATTTTCTGGAAATCCAAGCTGTAATAGTCCTTGAGAATGATCAGAATTTTTAAACTGGCAAGAAAATATTACAACAATACAGTGAAAACACTGATGGATAAATTAATACTAATGTGATATTATCAAGGGGGGTTCATGGGGTTGTAGAAAATTCATAGTAAGGCTCTAAAAATGATAAAAATAAATTAGAAACAGTAGCTCAAAATTATTGGATCAGGTTATACTAGATACGCACAAGAGGTGGGTGAATTGTGCATTTTTCAATTTCTTCGAATGATTGTGATTTTTACTTTTATCTTTATATCAAAGATTTAGCAGTGGAAAATAAATAGCACAGGATTCATGATGTATAGTGGTTCAGGGAAGAGAAATCCCCTAGTCCACTCCACCAAATCTCTACTCTACGAGCTTGGTGATTTTCATTATCTGGTCCTCTTATCAACAGAACGTTCCACAACTAAGTACAGGTAGTTGAAACCTTTACAATATTAATGCTAAATAGATCCTTCTGGTTCATACATAGAACTGAATACAAATATTATAACAAGAAGCTGATCACTCAAGATAAAAGATTATTTTTTTCATTGAAAATACTTTCCTAGTTTTTCTTCACAATTGCAACAGCACGCAATTGACAGTAGATGGATCTTCATCTTCAAAAATGATGATCTTTGGGTAAAAGTAGTTCTGAGATAATCCAATTGCAGTAGATCGTGAAATGTCATTTCAACTTTAACAGAAGTTGATTCACAAAAATATATTCGATATAGATTAATAAATCTTCATTCGAGTTTCTTCTTCTTAAAAAAAAGATCGTTTTCGCTCTTCATAACAACAAATCTTCTTTTCAATAATTTGTCCCCCTTATGAAACAAAATAATACAGGAATATATATAGAATAAATATGAGATTTCTCATTTTAAATTTATATCCACAAAAGTCACCTTTAGAATCACGATATTCAAAAGTTTGAATAGCATAGAAGTCGTAACACCCCTGAAACTTTGGAATGAAAATCTCCTCATAAATTGATCCTTTGAATCACAAATAAACAGCTTTGAATCAGTCAAAGACTCATTTTAGATTCAGTATTTTAATCTGGCTTGATATCAGCCTAAAAATCCACATTAATATTGTTGCTTTAATAAAGTTGTAATTTAAACATCTGACGTCAAAAGTAGGGTTGAACTGCAAAGCATACATTCTTTGAATGTAAGGTTCACAACTTAAGGTTGATCTCAAACGTTTCTCTTCAACTCTCAAACATAAATTATATAGTCCATACTTTTCAATCAAATATACAGTTCTTCATAAAAGTAAGGTTGATGAAGTATACTTTTATCTTTAGCTTTCAAACATATGGTTGTTCACAAAAGTAAGTTTGATGAATCATACTTTTAAGAAACAAACTTATCATTCCATACTTGCATAATGATATTCTTCCATACTTTTCTGGTTTCCCAAACATAAGGTTCCTTCCAAATGTAGAGTTCCATCCAAATTTAAGGTTCCTTCTAAATGTAAGTTTCCTTCCAAACATAGGGTTCCTTCTTTCATACTTTGTCAATAATGTAAGTTTTGTTTACCACACTTTTCTGATATCTCATAGAGTAAACACCACATTTCATCCTTATGCTATGCTTCTCAACATAGGGTATGAACAGTGTTTCCAGAACATGCTAAAAACAATTTCCAAATACATTAGAAATTAATTCTTGTTGTTCAAATACATAAATATTTCTTCCAGAAATAAGAATATAGCGAATATTAAATTCCTCAAATACACTTAAAGTAAAATCATTAGAATAAAAAATAAGGGTATTTGTGAGCATCAAAATCATCATAAAGAGATAGAGTATTATTTTCAACAATCTCCCCATTTTAAATAATAAAATTATGTATTGTTGAAAACAACATTTTCTCAACAATCTCCCCCTTTTTGATGATCTCAAAACCCATAAAATAACTAATGAAATTAACTTACAAAATTAATTACATATAGTTTTTAATTTTTCAATGATAAAAACAATATTTAATTTGAACAAAATTATTTTAACAAAAAAACATTGTATTATCCAAAGTCATAAATAGAAAGAGAGAAAACAAATTCTCCCCAAATAAAAGATTAAAGTAAAATTTTAAATAAATTAAAATATATAAAAATAAAATGTTTTTTTGTCCTATTTTCTCTCCCTTTTTGTGATGTCAAAAATAATGATAGAAGAAGGAATATAACACATTTTAATGTAGAACTGAACTTAAGTAAATGCTATTATAAACTGTTTATCAATATGTCAAACTGTATTACTGGCCTTTCAAGCATAGAAAGTACAGTAAAACAAATTAAAACACCTGAAAATGAGATTTAAAGATATTTTATAGAATTAAAATTATAGTAATGAAAAACAACATGAATCAAGGTTGGGTAAGATTTTGATATAGGGTTCATATCCTCTAAACTATTGTGTTGATCTATGTCAATTGTTCCCTCAATCTTCTCATCAATCCATCTCCCAACTGGATAATTAGATTTTTTCTTTCCTGAGACAAGTCAATATCTTCAATCAGATTTACTCTGAAAAATTCATGAAGTCTTTCTTTCTTCTACATAAAAAGAGTTAACTTTTCTGTGAACTGATTCAGCACAGTTCTAATTCCTGGTTAACTAGAAGTCAACTGGTCAACTAGAAACTTCTAATTATCTAACAGTACTGACAAAGGAGCATTATTGCACTATAATTCCTATAGTATGGCATTCATATTCTTCATGACCAATGTAAGAGCATGAAATATTTTGATTAAATCAAGTGAAGTACCTGATGTACTAGCCTCACTAGTTCTGACACATGAAAATTGTTGCTCTATGAAAGATCAAAATTCTATTAAATCTATCTTTATAACCATATCTGATTTCAAATTTGAAACTTCATTTAACATTTTATTCTTATAACTTTTAACTTCTTGTTTATAAACAGTGCTTGGTTTCAGCCTTTGAAAATTTAAATGTTCCTTTTCTAATGCTCTCCGTAGAGCAGCATTGTCCTTTTCAGCTTCAGTAAACTTTTTATTCAGTTCCCCCATGTCTGTATTTACTAAATCAAAGGAACCATGTGATTGATTATCATTTTCATCTTCAACTTGATGCAACAACACTAATGGAAAGGATTGAGAATTTTATTTTTCATCATTCCCTCCCGGTACTGGTTTCACAAAATATTTCTCCTCCGAGCCTTTCCCAGACTCATCCATAGAAAAATTCTCATTCAATACCTCAGAATGAATCTCAGAAGCATTCTATTCCTGTTTTTCAAGTGCTTGTGGTTTCTCTTCATGAGCATAATCTCCATCTTCTTCCTCTATCACCGGATTCTCTAAAATAAGTTGTTCTTGATCAACCTCTACTTGATCAATTTCAGTTCAAGACACTGCTTCTCCTTCACCAGACAATGTCTCAACTTATTTTTCTATTACTAGTTCTTCTCCAAATGTAACTTCTCTTACAAAATTATAGCTTAAGATATAACCAGGTGTTAAAACATTCAAAGTTACAGCGGTATCTTTAACAGGATTAGGATCCCTGGTCCATTTGAACTGAAGTACTTCCTGAATTCTTTCTTCAGATACATCCATAGCCTCAAACTTGAGTCTTCTTGATACAGCACTGACTCTTGATTCAACTTGTCCTTCCTTTGGTTTTACTGGTTGGGCCTAAGCACTTTCTTCATCCTCTTCAGCTCCAACAGGAAGAAACTTTCCTTTGATTGTGCTCAAAAAATATCCAATTTTTCTCAATGTACCAGCATTGAAGATGTTATTATGGTGGAATATCACCCGAGTATCCACCAGTATTATCATACCTTTCTTAAACAAAATATTTGAGATGAATCTTCTAAAAGGATAAAAATCCATTCTTTCCTTTGGTTGGAAACAGTAACTAATATACCTCACCATGTATCTTGGAAAGTTCAATTTGATATCACTTTTCAACAAAAACTTTAAATACATTTCAAGATAAAGAATCTTTTCCATTTCAGATATTCTAGGTGCAATACAAATTTTCACAAACTTAACCAATATCTTCTGGTTCGGTTCCAAATATTTCACAAACATATTTTTTATATTAGTTTATCCAAATAGAAACGACATAATATCATCAGATTTATGTACACTATCGCCAATATTTTTCAAATCAAAATGATAAACTCCATCATGAGGGAAGTTTATAATTTTTTCGATTTTCATAGATGATATTGAAAAATCTCAATCATCAATCTTAGTGATTATCGAATCCTCATCATTACCCAGACTAAACTACACCGACTTAAAGAAATGAAAAAGTTCTACCTGATAGAGAAACTCCATGTAATCTCCATTAAACATCTATTCTAATCTCTGAATATCTATAACTTGCTTTAGCATTAGGTTTTTCTGACATAGCCATTCTAGATCTATGACTTTTCCTTGTAAAATATTTCTCCCTGTCGAGTGTTTCCACTTCGTAGTGTTGGTCTCTGGATCATCAGTTCTCTTGGTCTTGGAAATTTATATCGTAAATTTTTGAAGGTTCGAAAAGGACTGTGGTTTTGAATGTTCAGGTTTGGGAGAGAAGAGTGGTAAAAGTTTTTGAGGTTTCAAAGGGTTTTGAGAAAAAAAATGAACAGGTTTAAAATTTTAAATGGTTTCTAAAATCCTTGATTCTCATTTCATTACGTACTGACTAATCAATTCATAAATTTTAAAACGAATTAAAATCGCATGTGTAAAAAACAATAAATAAATAAATAAAATTATACTATTTGAAAAACAAGTAACTAAACTATTTTTAAAAATATATATATAATAAAATAAAAAAATACTTAAAATTAAATAAACCTAACTCCCCCTTAATAAAATAAAACCTGGAAGAGGGAATTGGTTTAGTAAAAATATCAGCTAATTGAATTTCTATATTCAAAAATTCTAAAAATATATCCTTTTTAATAACATGATCTTCTAAAAATTGATGTCTAATATCAATATGCTTTATCCTAGAATGATTAATAGGATTTTTTGAAATATTTATAGCACTTGTATTATCACATAAAATATGTGTATTATTGAAATTTAGTCCAAAATCTATAAGAGTGTTTTTCATCCACAAAACTTGTGCACAACAACTGCCAACAGATACATATTATACCTAGGCTGTTGACAGGGAAACTGAGTGTTGTTTCTTACTAGACCATGACACTAAGGATTGTCCTAAAAAGTGACAAGTTCCTGAGATTATTTTTCTATCTAATATAAAACTCCCAAAGTTTCCATCTAAATATGAGATTAAATTAAAATCATACATTTTGGGATAAAGTAGAGATTGAAAAATAGTTCCTTTTAAATATCTAAAAATTCTTTTAACAGAAGTTAAATGGTATTCTTTAGGATTTTATTGAAGCCTTGCACAAAGACATACTGAATAAATTTTATATGGTCTTCTAGCAGAAAGATATAATAAACTACCAATCATACCTCTATATAACTTTTTGTCAACTGATTTTCTAGTTTCATCCAATTTAAGTTTTATATTAGTACACATATGAGTTTTATATGTCTTGCTATTTTCAAGTCCAAATTTCTTTCATAAATCAGTAATGTATTTCCTTTGATTCAAAACATTTCTAAAATATTTTTGAAAAATTTGAAGTCCTAAAAAGAAATTTAATTCTCCCATTATACTCATTTCAAATTCTTTTTGCATTAAGTTTGAAAACTCATGACAAAGAGTTTTATTTGTTGAACCGAAAATTATATCATAAACATAAATTTGAAATAATAAAATATTAGAATTGACATTTTTTTTAAATAGTGTTGGATCTTCCATACTAATAGTAATATCATTTTTCAAAAGAAAAGAACTTAATCTTTTATACCAAGATCTAGGTGCTTGTTTAAGACCATAAAGAGATTTAGTAAGTTTAAAAACAGAATCTGGTTTTTGTGAATTTTTAAAACCAAGTGGTTAATCAACATAAACTTCCTCCAATAAATAACCATTTAAAAAGGTAGACATAACATCCATGTGAAACAATTTAAATTTCATATGAGATGCATAGTCTAAAAGGATTCTAGTGGCTTATAATCTAGCTATAGGTGCAAAGGTCTCATCATAATCTATACCTTCTTCCCGATTACATCCTTTATCTACTAGTCTTTCTTTATTTCTAGTTATTATTCCTTGATCATCTTGTTTATTTCTAAAGACCCATTTCCTTCCTATAACTGGGTAGTTCTGAGGTCTTTCAACTAAATTCCAAACTTCATTTATTTTGAAATGGTTTAGTTCTTCTTGCATTGCTATCATCAAAATTTCATCAAATAAGGCTTCTTCTATAGTCTTGGGTTTTAATTGGGATAGAAAGGAATAAAAATCAACAAGATTTCCTATGTTATTTCTAGTTTTTATCCCTGTGTCTAAGTCACCTATTACAGTTTCTAAAGGGTGATTCTTTAGTGTTCTTGACTATCTTGGTATTACACTTATAGGTTCTTCAGTGTCATGTTCTTCTAGATTGGACTGAATTTCATTTATATCTTTTTCAAAATCATTTCTCAAGTTCTTAAATCTCATGTTATCATTACAGTCAGATTCATCAATTTGGTATTTCCTTTTCTCAAAGGGATCAGATTCATCAAATTTCACATGAACTGATTCTTCAACAGTCCTTGAATTTTTATTAAAAACTCTATAAGATTTTGAAGTATTAGAATATTCTAAGAAAATGCCTTCATTAGATTTTGGATCAAACTTGATAAAATTTCCCTTAGTGTTTAGGGTGTAAACCTTGCATCCAAAAACATTAAAGTAATTTAATTTATGTTTTCTATTATTCCAGAGTTCATAGGGTGTCTTTTTAATAATTTGTCTAATTAAAACTCTATTCATTATATAATAGGCTATACTTACAACTTCATCCCATAAATAGGTAGGTAAACTATATTCATTTAACATAGTTCTAGCCATTTCTTAAACAGTAATATTTCTCCTTTCAACAATTCCATTTTTTTAAGTGTTCTTAGTGTAGAGAAGGTGTGTTTAATACCCATATTTGAGAAAAAGGAATTAAATTCCAGATTCTCAAATTCTACACCATGATCACTTCTTAATGAAATTATTTTAAAACCTTTTTCATTTTGAACAGATTTTCAAAAACTTTAAAATATTGTAAAATCTTCATTTTTATATTTTTGAAATAAAACTCAAGTAAATATAGAATATTCATCAACTAAAACATATACATATAATTTACCAGCCAATATTTCTACCCTTTAAGGTCCAAACAAATCCATATGGATGAGTTCTAGGGATTTAGATGTAGCAATTTTGTTAACTGATTTGAAGGATGATTTGTGCTACTTGCTAAGTTGGCATGCATCACAAAATCTATCACTTTCAAACTTGATACTAGGAAAATTAGAAACTAATTGTTTTTTAAATAACTTATGTAAAGCATATACACTGCAATGTCCAAGTCTCCTATTCCAGATTCAGGATTCATTTATCTTAGTAGTTAAGAAGTTTAATTGTTATTTACACAAGGAATTTAAATCCAGGGTATACACATTACCAGTTCTGGGTGCTCTAAATTTAAGCAATTTATCTTTGAAAATAGAAAGACAATTGTTAGAAAAATCAACAATATAACCATAATCACAGAGTTGAGAGATACTTATCAGATTTTGTTTCAATCTTTGTACATAGATTATTTTGTTGATTGAGACAATTTCTGGATCTCCAACTATTCGAATGCCAATAATCTTGCCTTTGGCATTATTACCGAATGTGACTAGACCATCATCCTTTTTTGTTAGTGTTTCAAAATTAGATGAATTTTCACTCAAATGTCTGGAGCAGCCACTGTCCATATACCATATGGGATTTTTTCTCCAGTGACCTACTTCCTGCAAAGGCATTTAAACAGATTGTTTTGGTACCCATATTCTATTGGGTATAGTTGTGTTAGCCATCAAAGATCTGAGAATACAGACCTTCCTTGTTTTTCTAAAATCAACAGAATCATATAAATTGTTTGAAACAATGGCTTTCTTTATTCCACTTATTTGGGGTTTCCTTAAATAAAAATTCTTAGATTGATTTCCTTTTGCAACACAATAGTTACATATTACTTTTCTAGTACTTTGCACAAAGTAATTCTTGTACAGTTTAAGGTTTTCACCTTTACTTACAATTCCATATCTTTCCTTTTTAATCACATTCTTTCCAATAATTTCATTTAGTGTATTTTCTCCTTTTATAAAAATAATATCTGCACTTTTATATGTTTCTACTTCAGTTTTTAGTGTTTTTATTTTAGCTTCATGATCGGTATTGTTTGTATTTATTGAGTTATATTTTTTCAGTAATTCCTGATGTTGTTTTAGCAGATTATCTCTCTATATTAAAACAAAATTATGAATATTCTTTAAAGATTTTTGTTTCTTAAATAAAGAATCATATTTTTCTTCAATCATGTTGCAGTAAGATGCAATTTTATCATTTGTATAGCTTGATTCAAAATTAGAGTCAAGAGAATAATATGATTGTGCATCATCAGTTTCTGCCATAAAGCACATATTAGCTTTTAGATTTGATTCCTCCTTTTCTGAATCAGGATCTAAAGAGATGCTGGAGTATTCAGATACACTCCAACTAGCCTTCATTTCTTCCTTGTCTTTTTGCTCATAATCATTTCTCTTAAAGAATTTCTTCTTCTTGTCTTCCTTTAATTGTAGACAGTCAGGTCTGATATGACCCGTCTTCTTGCACTCATAGAGTTTGAATTCCTTTTCATATTTTTTGAAATAATTTTTAAAACCTTTCATATTCCAATAAAACTTACTGAATTTTCTGGCCAGTTGGGCCAGTTCCACATCTAAATTGGATGAATCAGAACTTTCTGATTTCACCTTTATTTTTTTTTTCTTCAGATTTCTGCTTTTGCTTTGAAATGACACCTTTAAGGCAGTGTATTCTCTCTTTATCAAAACTTTATTCTCATTTTCTTCATCTGGAATCTCAGCATAATAGATCATGAGAGTTCCAATTAACTCTCTCATTGTTAAATCTTTGACAAGTGTTGATTGTCTGATAGCAGCAGAAATTCCATTCCATCGAGTTGGCAGTACTCTCAATACTTTCAAAGCTTGATCATCTTGTTTGATTGGGTCTCCCAAAGCATTTATATTTTTGAAAATCTCTATAAATCTTCCATTCATTTGGGTGATTATTTATCCTTCAAACATCTTGAATGTATCGAATTTCAATTTGGTAGTAGCATACCTCATCTGTATGACATTTTCAGTTCCTTCATAAGCAACTGCAATTGTCTTCCACATTTCATATGTTGTTGGGCATTGAGATACTCTGTTAAACTCTTCCGGTCATATACCACATATGATTGCATTCACAGCCTTCAAATTCATGTCATACTCAGCTTCTATAGCTGCACTCCATGTTTCAGGTTTCTCTATCATTTCATAATGAGTCAGTATTTTTGAGTAGACTCTGTATCTGAGGTTTTTCAAATAGATTATCATTCTTGATTTCCAGCATCCATAATTCTCACCATTAAAGTATAGAGCTTTGACAATAGACATTACTTTTCTTGTATTATCCATCTTGATCTGAGTATAATCCTTTAAAACTTTTATCTTGTTATAGATTTAACAAAAGTTCCACCTTTGATACTTATTGTTGGATTGGGTTATACTAGATACGCACAAGAGGGGGGTTAATTATTCCATTTTCAATTTCTTCAAATATTCATGATTTGTCCTTTTATCTTTATATCAAAGATTTAGTAGCAGAAAATAAATAGCATAGGACACACAATGTATAGTGGTTCAGGGAAAAAAAATCCCATAGTCCACTCCACCAACACTATACTCCATAAGCTTGGTGATTTTCACTGTCTAGTCCTCTTATCAACAGACTGTTTCACAACTGAGTACAGACAGTTGATACCTTTAAAATCTTAAGTCTAAAAAGAGACTTCTGGTTCATACACAGAACCAAATACATAGTTTAGAATGTTAAGTTGACCACTCAAGATAAAAGAGTATTTTTTTCAATGAAAATACTTTCCTAGTTGTTCTTTACAATTGCAAAAGCACGCAATTGACAGCAGATGTATATTTATCTTCAGAAATGATGATCATCAAGTAGAAGTATTTATGAGCCAAAACAATTGTAGTAGATTTGAAATTTCATTCGCAACTTTAACAGAAGTTTATTAACAAAAAGATATTCGATGTAGATCACTAAATCTTTAGTCAAGTTTCTTCTTCTTCAGAAAATAGAGCTTTTTCTCTCTTCATAACAACATATATTCTTTTCAATAATTCTTCCCCCTTATGAAACAAAATAATATAGATATATATATATAATAAAGACGAGTGTTATCCTTTTAAATATAGATCCACAAAAGTCTCCTTTAGAATTGCGATATTCTAAAGTTTGAATAGCAGAACAGTCATAACTCCCCTGAAAATTCAGTATGAAATGCTCCTCTTAAATTGATCCTTTGAATCACAAATAAATGGATTTGAATCAGTCAAAGACTAGCTTTAAATTTGGTCTTTTAATCTGGCTTTAAATCAACCTAAAAATCTGCATAAATACTATTGCTTTAATAAAGTCATAATTTAAACATCTGACGTCAAATGTAGTGTTGAACTGCATAGCATACATTCTTTGAACATAAGGTTCACAATGTAAGGTTGATCTCAAATGTAAGGTTGATCTAAAACATTTCTCTTAAACTCTTAAAACTTATAGTATATAATTCATACTTTTCAATCAAACGTACAGTTGTCCATAAAATTAAGGTTGATGAACCATACTTTTATCTTTAGCTTTCAAACGTATGGTTGTTCACAAAAGTAAGGTTGATGAACCATACTTTTAAGAAACAAACTTATCATTCCATACTTACGTACTTATCATCTTCCATACTCTGGTGATTTCCCAAATGTAAGATTCCTTCCAAACGTAGGGTTCCTTCCAAATATAAGTTTCCTTCCAAACGTAAGGTTCCTTCCAAATGTAGGGTTCCTTCCTTCATACTTTTCCGATAATGTATGGTTGTTTTACCATAATTTTCTGATATCTTATAGAGTAAACAACGCATTTCATCCTTATGCTATGCTTCTCAATATAGGGTATTAACAATGTTTCCAGAACATGCTAAAAATGATTTCAAAATACTTTAGCAATTAATTCTCATTGTTCAAATACTTAAATATTTATTCCAGAAATAAGAATATAATGAATATTAAATTCTTGAAATACACGTAAAAGAAAAATCATTAGAATAACAAATAAGGGTATTTGTGAGAATCAAAATCATCATAATGAGATAGAGTATTGTTCTCAACAATCTCCCCATTTTTAATAATAAAATTATGTATTGTTGAAAGCAACACTTGATCAACAATAACAAGAAATCCAACAGATTATAAATCAGAGACAATAATATTTTTGGATATCGTACATCCTTAGTTCAAACCAGAAGAATAAAAACTCAATATAAATCCTCATATTTATCTTTGGTAGATCCTAAAACCTTTAAATTGGCTTATAAATATGATCATTTATTCAAGGATAGGCATATATATCTTGATCAAATTGAAAATAATAGGACATGATAAGTTTTTCCAAGTCCAAGGAACCAAAATGTTATTGGAAACAAAGAGGTTTTCTGAAATACACTTAATAGAGATGGAAAGGTGGTGAGAAACAAGGAATGGTAGGTGTGTAAAGTTTATTCCCAAATTGAAGGAATTGATATAGAAGATATGTATTCTCTCATTGATAGACTTAAAATAATTATATTAATTCTAACTATGGTTGTGAAAATTGGATTTAAATTCTACTAAATAGATATTAAATCATCATTATTGAATGGATTCCTTGAAGAGTAATTTTATATAGAGAAACCATATAATTTTTTAGTGGATCAAGACGAAAACAAGGTGGGTAAATTAAATAAGGCCTTGCATGGACTAAACTAATCACCAAGGTACTGGTACTCATGGATAAATCAGTACTTAAAGAGGCTTGGTTTTAAAAGAGGAGGGTTTTATTATAGATTTTACATTAATAATGATAAATAGAATCATATGATAGTGCTCATTTATGTGGATTAAATTATTTTTAGTTCCGCAAAAATTTTACAATGTAATTAGCTTTTGAAATTCATGAGTTATGAATTAAAAATATATTTGATTGGTGAGTTTTAATTTCCCCTTTGCTTGAAACTGATCCAAGGAAAGGATGGTACAATTTTTCTCCCAAAATATATGATAAAGAAGTGCTAAATGTTTTCAAATTAATGATTCAAGTACAAAAAAAATTTGACGATGAACCAGGTGAAATTTTTAAAATATGTGGAATTCATGGAGGTTGATATGATACTTTATATGTAGATCATTTGGAGTTTTTTGTGTATGAAAACCATAGGATCATGCACATTTTTTTCACTAGTAATGTTTCCCACTATGAAATTTTTTCCAGATAAATTCATACATAATCAGTTATATCAACTGAACATTATATTTTGGGTTTTTTTGTTACGAAACTTCACATAAAAAACTCTTCGAATATAAAAATATATATTGGGAAATTTCAATGGATAAGGAAAAGTCGAATTCTAGAGGTCTATTCTTCCTCCATTGTTCTTATATCTCGTAGCTAAGTAAGAATCAATATTGAATCTCTTTAATAATGGATGAGGATGAATATATAGAATCTACTCAAGCTTATACCCAATTGATATGAATGATTTGATATTTTAAAGTCACTTGGTTGGAATTTTCATCACTTATTCCTATCAAGTGTGAAAACTTGAGTTATATTAATCTTATAAAAAAGCTCATTCATTATTTTAGTACCAAGAACCTTGAAATTAAAAATCATTTCCTAAAGGAGAAGGTAGAGGAACAAGTTGAAAATTTAGAGTGTGTGTCTACTCGAAATCAAGTTTTTCATATTATGAAAAAGACACTACTCAGGGAGGATTAATAAAGGCATCACTTAGATCTTAGGTTTTAATCAAATCCATTCAAATTTCTAAATTGGAGAAGGGACCCCTACTCCTCCATGGAATTTTATATTATCTAAAGGTATTATTTATCTAATAAACTTAATGTTTGGTTTCATAACCCTTGTTTTTTAACTTTTAGAGAATTCGTCTTTAGGTTAATTGAAAATGGGGTAGATGTTATCTTTATTTTGAAATAAAAAAAGATGGAGGTCCATGGAATGTTCCTACTTATTGAAAAAGGAGGATAAATGTTTTTCTAGAAAGGGGGAGAGTTCTTGAATGATTAGTTATGGGAATAATAACTTGTAAAAGTTTTGAAGAGTATGTAAATTTAATGTCGTGTTTTTATGAGGATTATTTCATTTACCACTTATTTCTCATGTTGACCTTGAATCAAGTGGGTATAGAGTTGATGTTAAGTGAATCATTGATATACTCCTTGAAGTAAAGAGGATCATATTGTGTTTTTTATTAGATATATATTGTTATAAAATTTATTATAGCTAAAGTTATAAATATATCTTAAAGTTTTCAACAAACACAAAGGGGTAGATTATTGAAACAAATCTCATTATAGTGGATTTTGAGTTGTGTTTATTGAAAATAAAGTGGAAGGAATATTCAATGAAGTTTATGTCGGTGAATAGATTTCATACTTATATAATATGTTAAAATGTGTTTATAATGATTTCTATGAAAACTAGTTTTGATAAGATTTGTTGGAAATTGGATAATTTCCTATGTATGATCTAATTTTACTGTTCATATAAGTCATCCTGAAAACTGATCATAGATTTCATATGAGTCATGTTATCTCATTTGTATGACTTGTTAGGGATCTTGTATGATTCATTCTATCTACAATATCAAGATTTATAAAATAAAGGTATTGCATATGATTCATGGAGAATTTATTTATGATCAATCACCCTATATGTATGAATCATAAGGATATGTGTACAATTCATTGGTGGCCTACACATGAGTGATCAAGGGGTTTTATGAGTCACCCCTTTTTTCTAAATGATATCTAAAATCAATTATGATGAATTATATTAACCATAAAATATGATTTATTCATCAGTTATATTAAAGTAAATTAAATCAAACCAAGTTTTAAGGGATAATAAATCCATAGTATTTCAAATATTTTAGTGTAAAATTAATGATGGTTTGTGGATCTATATTTTACCACATACACCATGTTATAGAACAAATAGGTTGAGTTAATTTTTAAATACACTAGTTGGTAGATGTTTTTTAATCAAATATTTAGTCATTGGGGAACATTATGAAAGGTTAATTTTCTATATTTGGTATGTCAATTTTTCTATCATGGAAAACAATGATTTGGGCAACATTTTTAAAATTAATTTTCATTAAAAAATGGTTGGAGATAATTATTAGATAAAAATAATAAAATAAATCTTATAAATATAAAGAAGAAATATTTTTTGAAAAATAAATTTATTTATTTCATCATGAAATTAGATAGAGAAATTAATAATAATAATTTTTATCAATTTTTGGAAAAACATATAATCAAAGAGAGGTTTTTATTATTCAATTATACATAATTGAAGTTGGATATTCAATTTTTTACAATAGAAATAAGGAGGAGAGGAAGCTTTTTTGGGTGGTCACTCACTAGAATGTTCTTGTGAATTTATTCTAGAAGAATGGGGTTGAGCATATTGGTACACAACCCATGCTGTAGTTTCTCATATATTGTACATGGAGGAAGAAGAATAAGGCACTATAAGAATAATTGTGTTCCCCTAATGTGTGAGATCTGTGAGATTTTGTGTGTCCATGTTTGTAAACTTGTAGGGTTAGTATGGCCACTCCAAAACTTATAACCAAAAAGCAGTGAGCTTTATTGTTTCAAGTTCATAGTCACAATACCATACATGCTCCTTGGATTATCTTATTTGGGTGAATTAAGTAAAAATACCATGTTTCTCTCTTTACTGGTTTCATTATAAGAGAGAAATAATATTTTCTACTAAAATTAGGACATCACCATTGGAAAGAGAGAAATTTAAAATTTTCACACCCTTATTTACCCTCCATCTCAGAGTATAAACCATGTTTGGGACTAACATAATCTTTAATTAGGAAAATTTTATTATATAGGATATTTGTGGTCTTAACGAAAACCTTGATGGTGTGAAGATATTCAAGAACATATTCATAAGATTTATATCTTAGTTTAATGATAAATTATATGTTTTAGGATAAATATTAAAAGGATATGACATTGGATAGTCCACTTAGTTTTCTTATTTCATATGAAATTGGGAATAAGGATAACAAGTCTATAAAAAAGGGGAAGTTGAAGAAGGTATAATTCAAGGCTATTAAGAAGCTCGTTATGAATGATAATCATGAATAAGGATAGGTTTATGAATTAATTTCATTCCTTTCCAAAAAAATTAAATGGGAAAATTAAAGTTTATAGGGAAACTTCCACTCATGTTCTTTTTATGTAGAAAAGTTAAGAATCTTGTGAAAAAGTTCATAAATAATTTTTAAGATGATAATGATAACGATGAATTTTACACTAATAATTCTTCAACTAATGTGAAATATAGGATAATTACTAAGAATTAATTCTTTTTGAAGAATAATATAATTTCACAAGAAGATAATAGCTCCAAAGAAAAGTGTTAAAAGATATTAAGGATAGAAAATATCTCAAAGTATACATTATCATGGTAGTTATAGACAAGTAAACAATTAAGGAAGATAGTGATAATGATAATGATAAGTGAATTAAAGATATGTATAATATCTTATTATAGTTTTAAGATTATATTATAGAGATTTATTTTCAGAGACCCAAAAAAGAAATCTAGTGGAGTGGTTCATGACTCCAAACTCTATATGAAGTTATAGGAAGAAAAAAAGTTTATGTTGGGAGAAGAAATTGGAAATACCAAATATAAAATGCCTTAAATATCAAAGAATTTTTTCAAGTACATTCTCAAGAATAAATAGTAGACTTGAATCATCAATGGTTTAAAAAATACAGTGAAATACCAAGTTAAATATATCAATGATCTTAAGGGATAAGTCATTAATCTATGATGAAACATAAAATATAAAGATAGAATCTTGAATCCTAGCATGAAATTGGGAAATCATATTGAATTAGTTATAGAAAATTGTAGGATAATCATGGAGATATGGAAAAATAGTTAGAGTTTTTTCTACAAAACAAAAAGACACATCATAAATCCAAATCCATTATGAGGTTTGATTGAAATCATAAGGTAGTGTTGGTCATTTTCAAGATACAAGAACCCACTATAAATTTGAATATTTATTTTGGAGTAACTCATAATTATAATCCTCAAATAACCCAAAATACCACTATTTTGTAATAAGCACACATAATAATACACTAAAAATCAGGAGTTATTTTTTTGTAAAGATGGAACACTCTCAAAATGTGTGCTCATATCCAAGAGGTATTAAAGACCATAATAGAAAAAAAAAATATGTGTAAATAAATTTTATAATTACAGGTATGATTTTTATGGTTTTTATTTCTGATGTAGTAGAAATGGATATATTTCTAGGTATTACTCATCAAAAATGAAGGGGAATGTACCTTTGATAAACCAAAGAGTTCATCTGTATCAAATCAAAGATTCATCAAGCGGGTGAAAAATATAAATTCTATTTGAATATTTAAATTATAATTTATTCCATAATATTTTAATGATAATCAAACATACATCTCGTCATTAGTTATAAATTAAAATACATGTATCAGAAAGAAAAGATCTGAGAAGGGAATAGTTGCAGATATTTCCCAAAAATCATTAGATAATGTTGGTCCAAAGATCATTAATAATGAGTGTACTTACCATATTATGGGAAATAATTTTCTTATCATAGTTTTCAAGTATGATAAGTAAGGTGTTATTAAATTTTTAAATCATGAAGGCTTAAATTTCATTGGCTTAGAAAAAAAATTAAAAGAAAAGACATGAGATGCATGAATATTTTCGTTATTGAAATTATCAGCCAAAAATTGCTAAGTGTTAGATAAATATATAACTCAAGTAATGAAATAAACTTTATAATGAACAAATTTATCATCAAAGTAAAGGATAGTGTAGTTGTGATGCAAGGGAAGTATGTGAAGAGGAATCTCTACCTTGTCAGTGGATAAGAAGACATGTGATTTGTATCTAAGGAAGAAGAAAATATATTGTGTAATAAATGTATTTGAACCATAAATCCTTATAAGATATAGGGAATAATTTTGGATCTTGTGATATCCCTAAATTATCATGTGACTATACACACATGTGAGAAATTTTTCAAAAAGGGAATATTGTTTGGATGACGTACAATTCAAAAGAACAGAAGTCATCAAGGGTGATTGAGTTGGTTCATACTGATGTGTGTGGAACAATATCACTAAGGTCCATTGATGTAAAGAGATAAAATGTGATATTTATTAATGATTATAAAAATATGGAATGATTTATGTTCATCACCCAAAAGTATGAGGTGTTCAGTTGCATCACGCAATATCAAAGGAAGGTTAGAAAGATACTTGAGTAAAAAATTATCAAATTCCAAAAAAAATAATGGCACAAAATTTACCAAAATATTGGTGGAGGATTGTATCACAAATAATGTGATGAAGAACCAAGTATAAATAGTGTGAACTAATTAAAAATGGTGTTTTTGAGAGGAGAAATTGGATCATAAAAAACATTTTCAAAATGAAGCTTATTGAGAAAAACCTACTATCTATTTTTTGGAAGGAAGCATTCATGACATAGGTCTATATTTATAATATATATTGTGTCTAGGGGAAAAAAACTCCATATGAGATATTATATGGAAATAATCCAACATTTAAATTCTTTCAAATATTTGGAATTAAATGTTTCCTTCTTAATAAAGAGAAACATGGGAATTTTGAGTCTCATGGAGTTGTAGTAATTTTCCTTGGACACTTATCAAAGATGATGGTATATAAGTGTTTAAAAAAATGGTTTAGAAATATTTTTAGAATTATATATTCCAATTTAATATATAATCAATATAATTCTCATAAAAATATAGATAAGATTCATAAATATAGTAATGAGTATTTGAAGAGATCATGGGGAGCACAAGGGTCTAATACTGATTCAGAAGAAGAAACTGATGATGATGTGTTGAGAATATAAAGTGGGGAATAAGGGTATAATATCAATTCATAATAAGACAATTATGATGATAAGAATAAATTTATAACTATATCTTTATAGAATCTGGAAATATAGACTAAAATTGATGAGAAGAATATCATTGGTGATCAAAAGACACCAGTTCATACGATAAGAATGAAGTCTCTATAAAAATTGACACTATTATCTCATATTTATACAAAATATTTTGAATAATATAATAAAGATAAGAACTGGGTTCAACAAATGAATGAACAAGTTGAAAATTTTAAAATAATGAGACATTATATATTTTTTTAGTATATCAAGTAATAACTTCATCAGGTTAAAATGGGTTTTCCATAACTAAATGAATGAATATGGAATAGTGATTAAAATTAAGGCATGAATGGTTTGAAATGGATACTCCAAGATCAAAGTCCTTGATAAAGATTAAAAATGTTCACTTATAAAAATGCTAGAGATAATTCTATTATTTTGAGCTACAGTAGTGCAAATGAAATTCATGTTTTTCTATATGGATGTAAAATAAATACTTCTAAATAGATTAATTTAATAAGAGGAGTACATTGAGTAGATGGATGGTTTTATTATCTATTGAGATAAGAATAAAATCAACTAAATAAGGAACTTTATAGGATAAAGTAAACACCAAGAGTGTGGTATTCAACACTAGATAAATACTTAAAGAATCTTGGATTTCATGGAAGTGGATTTGATAATCATATCCAAATAAATTAAGATATTGATAAAATAATTTTGGTGATATTATATATTGATTACATGATCATTGGTGGATCAAAAAAATAATAATGAAAGTAGTTTTTAGTATTCATGAGGTGGGAGTTAAAAATTTTGATGATTTGAGAGTTTATAAGGAATTCATGTTACATTCAACTCTCAATATAAATAAGCAAATAGAATTCTGAAATGATTTGGAATGTATCGTTCTGAAGTAATGAAAATTTTGATTGTTATTCATATGAATTTATCAAGTTATGAAGATAGAAAATTGATCAATATCACAGAATATATGTATATCATTGGGAGCATATTATATTTATCAGTGCTATAAACTAATTATATGTTTTTCACTTGTCAAGGTACAAAATATAAAATTAACCACAAATAAAGCCACTTTAAATTGGTGAATATAAAATTAGGGTGAATCAAATATATATTGGATTTCAATTTTCTTTACAATGAAACATCAAAGTATGAGTTTTTGGGACATATAGACACTAATTGGGTTAATTCAATAGACAATAGAAAGTCAACATCAGGTAGTGTACTCTATCTTTTAGTATTTTTCAATTATTATCTCAAAAAGAATCAAGATTTCAATTTTTTCTGAGAACTTCAGAACATTAATACATTTTGGCCACTCAAACTTTCAGAAAACTATTAATGATAAATCATAGTGAATTCTCTGATCAGAATCACATGTGATAATTCAAGTGTTTTTAACCTTATAAAAAATATAGTATGTTACAAAAAGATAAAAAACATTCATACAAAGTAACACATTATCAAGGATAAGGTTGATAATGGGTTGGTGTTATTATAGTATGTTACTAATGACCTTTAATTCCTAGATATTGTGATAAAGGATTTTCTCAAGGAATTGTTTGAGAGGAATCAGGTTACTCTCAAACTCTATTTGATCACCTAAACTTATATAAGTTTGTATGTGGGACATCTACTTCCCAAGGTATGATATGGATTTATCCATTTATTTATAGATATACTTTTCTCTGTTGCATACCACAAAAAAGTGACCCTTGTGTTTCTTAACAGAGGCAGATAATATTGTTCATGAAAAGGGAAGATATTTTTCAAACCCTCTAAAGGATGAGTAAATTTGAGAAATATTGGGAGATATTCTCTCTTAAATTAAGGGGATTGTATAAGAATGATTATGTTGAATCTACTATGATATATTCTAAATATTATGAAAAGGATTCAAGATAAAAGATATTTGTAATTAGGGTGAAGTGGATCTTAATAGTGGAACAAAAAGATTCATTGATGAGATTTAAATGTTACTCTTTTATCTCATGCTAAGATTTATTCATGTGGGATTAGAGTGATTGTTGAGAAATATATTGTTTTCTATCTAGATTTTCAATGGTGTATGGTGTTTGAAGTATAAATTTTTCATGATTTTTCAACTAGTTAATTAAGATGGTTGAAGTGTTTTCAACAAACAAAAAGGGTGTATTATTGAAAAAATTCATCATAGTGGTGTTTTAGAGTTTTTAAGTTATTTTATTTGTTAAAAAATCAATGGATTACAAAAAAAATAGGTTGTAAAAGTTATAGTGAATTTATTGAAAAAAAAACTGATAAAATGATTTTGGAAACACAAGAAGGTTCTAGGAAACTACATAGAAAAACAGAAAAGTATATATTTTCATTAATGAGAATAATTATTACTTATAAATTATGTGATCAAATAGGAATTATGTGGAAGAAATTTTTCATAAGAGTTACACAACTAAAAAATAAGAATGTGGTGTAGGTTATTTGTGAACATGTGTTGGTAAAGGTTTGGGAATTGTGAAGGTGGGTGCTATAAAAATCAATGGATGAATTTAGTGAATGGAATTTTTTAAAAGAAGAAACTTAATATAGGAAATTAATAGAGTCTCAAAATTTTTATGGGGATGAGTTTTCATAAACCCACAAAAATAATCATCACATCGCTTTTTTTGTTTGAGACTAGGTGATGGTGATGGTATGCAGTCTATGTATGAAAAATCATATAAGAAAGGGTGTGAGTAAAGGGTAAAATAGTAATCTCTTTAAGAGTGTATCTTATGGAATAATTTTCCTATACAAATAACCTGAGTCATTTTATTAAGAAGAAGAGTAATAATTGTAATGAAATATACTAAAATTAAAATCCATTCATTCTAAGGGAATTGTGTGAATAATTTGTGTGTAAATTAATTCATTAAGGGGAATGGTGCATGAATAAAACAAGTTCATAATGTGAGTCAAGTCACAAAGAAAAGGCTCTCATTATATGAGGTAGTTTTTGAAGAAAGTGATTCTATAAAGCTATCATACTGAGCTAATTCATGAAGAAGTTATTTCAAGAAGCATTTATGTCAAGCTAGTTCTTGAAGGAATAATTTTAGGGAGTAACATGTGTAGAGGCAGTCCATAAGGGACTTATGCAGAGGGACATTGAAGAAAGATAAATTTATGAAGGAAATTTTTGTAAGTATATTTATTTAAGGAATTACACATGAATTAGATTTTACGGAGTATTTGATCTCATTGATGAAAAATTATATTCATGTCACACTAATTTCAATGTAAATCAATGTGAAGTTAATACATATCATTAGAGGATTATTCCAAAGGATTAGTGATCTATTTTACATTTTTATAGTTGTGACTTCTCATAAGTGTGAGTGGTTATAACCTGGGAGGAAAGTGAGTTTACACCAAACATTATAAAAAAGGTTCACTTTAGTGATTCGGGTACATTATCACGTGACCCTTGTATTCTCCATGTATTAGATCAGTTTGGGTAAACCAAGTAAAATTATTATGTCTCATATATTCTATTCATTTCATCATATATTTTTTGTGAGATAAATAGATATTAGTTTTTTATTTTTATGATGAAATACAATCATAAGGGGGTTATATTTAATATATCATACTCTAATTCACCCCCCCCCCCCAATCAGGGTATTTAACCTAGTTAGACCAAAATTGGAGCTCATGAGTGACTGAAGTCAATTAGTAGTGGATATATGGAAGGATTTTTTTCATGGATTATTGGTCCCTTATCAAAGAATATACCTAAATGAGGGTAAATTAGGCTATAATAGAATGATCCATGATTTTTTATCTTGTTATCTCATGAAAACTGTAATCTATCCCTTAATTTATCTTTAGATAAAATAAATAATTAAATGACACTGGTGATTTTACTTGGTTAACCTTCACTCTGCTACATCCAAGGAGCATACACAACAATGTTCCTATACACCAAACAAAATAAAATATCAATACTATAATTTTTACATGTTTAGAGAAGCCTCATAGACCCTTATTGTTTACAATAAGAATGATTATAAATCTCACCACTCTCTTACACTAAGGAAATCACTTCTTCTCATGATGTCGTCCCTTTATTATGTAAACAACGATGATAGAAATATACACCATAGATGATGTTTCTATTCAGCACAGTTGTTTCAAATATACAAATAGAAATGGGACTCCTAGAACACCATAATATTTGACTTTTTATTTCTAGAATATATTTGTAATCACCCGCTAACATTTCAGTGAGATCTTTAATTTCCACATCCCTCTACCTCTATTTTATGTATACTATCTTCAACCCTAAAATATATTCCCTTTTAAATACACTCTTCAAAGTGAATTCACTCCCTTATATTGAATGTATGTAATTTAGTTCATCAAAATTAACTGTAATCATTCAGAAAAATAGTGGTTACAACTTCTATGGACACCCTAAAACCATGCCAAGTAACTCCTAGATTTTTCTAACTCAACCTCTAACACATCTTTCAATATGCCTAGATATTTTTCCCCATGGCATGGTGGTATTACAAATTTTATTCAATACAACACTGGAAAAACTTTCTACATGAATGTAGAAATCCATACCTTGTTTCATAGGTGAATTTATAGTACACCGCTTCTAAATAAATGGAGCTTCCCATACCATGTTTTATTAAAACTTTAAAATCCTTCATTCAAGTTCCACCATGGGGAGTAAAATGACCTCATCTTTTCAACCTTGACATAGGGTACTTTCAATACTTTTTTTTATTGGTTTCACCATGGTCTCTTCAATTATCATAGTGCTCTACCCCATGTTTCACATGTATATTCCCAAGGCACCACACCCATTGAAACAACTTAGTGTATTTCAACTATCCATTTTTGTCATCTCACTCTCACCAACATTCCCATAAAGAGCTTGGATATTTTTCATAGGTGACTTACCATGTCAAAACACCCATTTCTATACACATGGTCACATTCTCCAACTATAAACATCCCAAACATGAACTTGATGAATTCACCATGGTTTGGTCTAATCTTTCATGAATACCGTATTCACTAATTTGAGAAAAACTCCCAAATATTCCTCTGTTCAACCAAATTAAACTTCTTATAGAACATCCTTCCTTATATGTTTCAAAAATCATAACCCAAAAAGGACTAAGAGGGTATTGTTTTCTAACAATATCCCCTATTGGGTTTTTTGACAACCTAAATACATAATAAATATCAACATTAAGCTTTCATATTCATACATAAGTGGTTTACTAATCACCAAATCTAATCTCATGTGATTCATGCTTGGGGTGATAAATAATATTTAAATGTAAATATTTTCATGAGAATATACCTTGAATCCATGATCATAAACACTCTATACAAATAAATTCCACCCTTTAACTCAAAAAGAAATAATCTCTCCTTTTCAAATATACTTGTATAACTTCTTCTTGATCAAGTGATGTCTCTCCCCCTTTATCAATAATCCTAAAGATACAACTTATCTAAAAGGTTAAATGAGAGGAATATAAATATAGAAATGAAAGTTAAAAGAGTGAAAAAAAAAATCTATTGATATAAATTCCTTAGAAGGAGTGGGCTGATTTTTTATCCATCTAGGTAGATGGGTTTGGTTGGACTCCAAGATACAACCAATGCTTCTCAAATTCCTCCTTGATTATTTCCTTTATCATGATATCTATAACTTTCTCTTGAGTTGACACATGCACCAGTTATACCAAATGTTTTTCAACCATATCATTTATGACATGGTACTTAATCTCAACGTTTTTTATCCTAAAATTATGTGTAGTATTTTTTTATAATTTTTATAGTAAAAAAGATATCAAACATGATCATAATAGGATATCCAACTTCAATTATATTGTATTCAAACTACTATTACATCCAAATCAATTAAGTTCATACTTGAGTAGCCTCAATATACTCATCATACATGGTGATTAATGATATTCAATCATGTTTCTTATTAATACATGAAATTAAAGAACTCTATATATATAATACAACACCATAAGTTGATTTTCAATCATCAACCAAACCTTCCCAATCTGCATCAAAATATATCAACAGTTATTGTTAAGAATCACTATAGTAAAATAGCCTATATTATACCATATAATTGATATATATAAGTATCCTTTTCAAATCATGTGAATTTATTTGATAAAACTTTGATATCATGTTTCTTAACATGTTTAAAACACAATATGCAGTCAAGTGGAAGTTAGGTAGAGTAAAATTCAAATCATTTATCTACAAAGTATGACATCGGCCTCTTTGCCTTCTTCATCTTTTGATAATTTTATCTCGGTATAAATAGGAGTTTCCATTGGTATTGAATTATCCATATAATATTTTTTCAAAACCTCCTTAGAATATTTTTTTAGAGATAAAGATCTCATCCTTTATTTGAATTACCAATAGAAGAATGAAAAATTACAATTCACCAATAATAAACATCTCAAATTCACACCTCATAAGGTCTGAAAATTTCTTACATTGATTTTCATTTGAGCCTATAAAGATAATATCGTCCACATATACAAGTATTATTATATACTAATAATTTTATTTCTTGATATGAATGTTGTGATCAACTCCTCCCTTTTAAAATACAAGATTAATTATATTTTGGACCATCCATGAGTACCATTCTCTTAGTGCCTGATTCATCCCACATAAGGCTCACTTCAACCATCATACTTTTTTTTCATCATAATAAATGATAAATCCATTTGGTTACTCAATGTAGGCCTCCTATTTAAGGAACCCATTAAGAAATACTAATTTTATTTCCATTTGTTACACCTTTAATTCTTTATTAACCTTCATAGATAAGAAAAATATTATTGTTTCAAGAAGTTCCACCCATACAAATGTTTCATCCACAAAAATCCCTTTAATTTGGGAAAACCCTTTGCACACAAGTCATTCTTTGTTCCTTGAAAATTTACCATCTTCATAAATCTATACTTTAAAACTAGATATTATTCATGTGAAACGTACATACCAGAATTTGAATTCTATTCAAGTGTCATTTTTATCAACTCATTTTCAAATAAAAAATATCATTACTTTCAATCACTTTTTAGAGCCATTTATTATAAAAATGTTAGAATATACTCTTTTAGGAATACCAAATAAAAATTCCTTCATCACTATGATCTTAAATCTTTTTTTCTTTTCTTTATTGAGAATGGATCACATACTTCTAATCACCCTAAATTATTTAAGTATTGGATTCTTTCCATATCAAATTTCATATAGATTTTTGTCTTCATTGGGATATTAAAAGGCTCTTTTTGATATGTATACCATTTATTTCAATGCCTCTTTTCAATATTTCTAAAGTAATCACATTTTAATAAGTATAGTTTGATTCATGTTTTGGATGATGTGATTACTTCTTTTAATAAATATATTCTATTCAGGAGTTCTAACCATTGAAACATATATATTAATTCCATTATTCTATAGATATTATTCCACTTTGATGTTTCTAAATTTTATACCATTTTCAATTCAAAACATTTTAATTTTTACACCAAGCATATTTTAAGTCAAATTATAATATATTATGATATAATTAAAAATTTACTATTTATGATCTATTAACATAAACCATGAAATTATACTAAAGTAATAAAAAAACATATAGTACCTTTTTCTATCCATGAATTTGGGTGTGATCATAAGTAAGCTTTGGGATGTCTCAATCTCCATTAAACTTCACCGTATTTTACAAATATGTTTTATTCAAATGAGAAAAAAATTGTTCTATGGTTTTTTTTTATATTACATGGACATAATAAACCAATTATCTTCACAAATAATGTAAATATTTCCTTTTATTCATCTTTATTATATAATAATTAACCATATCTTTACCTAACTATGAATTCCTTCTTTTTTAACTCTAAAACATGATCTCAGTCACATAATTGACTTACCCTAATAATATTATGTTTGAGGCCTTAGATAAAGAGCACATATGTTCACCGGATATCTTTACCTCCAACTTTATCTTTCTTAGATCTAACAATATTGAGACCCTCATCATTTCAAAAATAAATGAAACCTTCCTTGTAAGATCCTGATATTTTATAGTGGTACATCTTTGATTAAATTTGTTTTAACTCACATAAAATGTTTAATGAAATGTTTTATAAGAATTTGAGTAGACTTGGGGGTGTCCTGAGGAGTTTAGTATGTGAAAGAGGAGGGAAAATGTCATCTAATGTAGGTAGTATGGTTGGAGGATGGTTAGTGTTAACCTTGTTCTGGAACCATGATCCCTGGTGACGGGTGGGACATAGTTTGTAAAACTATGTATAGTGGGGGACCAAACCATGCAGGCTTGGATAGATCCATCCCATACAACCTCCAAATTGTTTTTCAAAACATGCATTCTTTCTAATAGATTATGAAACCCATACCATTTTGGGATAGAGGGAGTCACACAGTTGGTGCACATTTTGTCCAACTGTGTGGCCAAACCATGCAACCCAATAAAAATGTGGTTTTATACCATTTTCCTCCTCAGTATTTATGAAAACTCGCCCTAATTGCTTTCCCATTCCTCCTAAAATAGTCGTGGTGATGAACCAAACCCTCCCAATCTTCCAAGAGATGGTTCTACCTTGAGTGTATTCTGTTTGGAGTGCCATTGGGTGCGGTTCAAAGCCCTGGGTGGGGATAACACTTATCTACTGTCTATTTTTTGTAAAATGGATTGTGTGGTTATTATTATCCATCTAAATCCTTAAAAATTTGTTTTTACAATATATTTATAGGTTGGGAATTGAAAGGTTTTTTGAGTTTGAATCAAAGGCTGAGGTTAAGTGAGCATTCATCATCTAACTTAAGGTAGGTGGTATACAAGTTATATCGCATAGTATTGACTCTCTATTTGAATGTGTATATGTTTTTGTGGTGGTATATCCTTGTTATAAATTCTATTTCCTTGGTATTAAATGATAATTGGGTTAATTAAATGATGAATTGAAACCATTATGATCCTCGTGGGATCCAATGAGGATGAGTTGAATAGGCCTATAGACACCCATGGGGTGGACTACTACCTTGAACATAAAATATTGGGATATTGAATGATAAATTGTGGGGTTTATGATATTATAAAAATGGTAAATGTGATTAACCTCGTAACATGGAAAGATGGGATGTCTGGATTAACTTGGAGAGTTAAGTAATTGATTATGGGTGAATAAATGGATATGATAATTGGCTAATGGGAATTGGACTAATGGTTAAATGATTTGGGAAAGGGTAATAAATGGTTGTAATGTGTTAAATGGTAACATGGTATTATGTTGGGAATTTAAAACATGATGTTTGTAAATAATCATGGAAATTTTATTAAATAGAAATGCTAAATCTTTTTTGTTTTTTTTTTGTAATGAAATTGTTAATAATGATGGGCCTATGTGATTACGATATATGGTAATGGGATGTTGGACTCATGCTTCACTCCCATGGGTGGGCTAGACTAATTATCTAGGAACCTCTGTATAGAGTAGTTATTCTAGGAATAGATTGATGCTCATGAACCCAAGGGCATGAACATGAAATTCCAAATCATGGTTTCTATGATCAGATATGGAATTCTGAGTCCCAGTCAGATTCGTGGACTAAGGATCCGTGATTTCAGACCTATGACCCTTTTAATACATGGATTAGATGATCAGCATGGACCAAAGAAGTTTTGATGAAATGGATAAAACATGGGAAAAGGGAATTAAAGTAATTGATATAATAAATGTTAAATAGTGTAGCCTATTTATTTTTATATTTTTATTATTACATGTACTTCTGTATACATTGTATTAGACTAGATATTTTGTACACACTATTGGTGGTGGCCTACTAAGTTGTACTCACACCTTTCTCAGGACACCATTAGTTACCTGAGTATACATCATGGTTGTAGTTTAGGAAAATGGAAAAGGCCATATTCTTGAGGTTTTATTTGGGGCTCAGTGACATGCATGGATGTGGGAACTACACTTGGTTCTAGGACCCATTTTGGGGATTCCTCATCATGTCTTTGTTTTTTTTCATTACACTTCGAACAGTAAGAAATAGCATAAAATATTTACTACTTTTTTGGGGTATGTACCTAGTTTTGGGAAATTATTTTTCAGAATGCATGATTATCTATTGTGTTGATCTATTTTTTGTTATCTTATATGTAATGGATTACTCTAATAAAGAGTTTATATTCTCCCCATGTGTTCTATTAGACCCTCACTGCTAGTTAGTATCCTTTGGCATATAGGGAGGCATGCCTGAGGTCACGTAGTGAACTAGATTAGGGCACTAATTAGTGGCGCCAATGTTGGAATGTTACAAAGTCATATCAAAGTAGGTTCTTTTCTATTATTTATTTTATTTGGTGAAGGTATATAAGAGATTATGGGGTGTTGAGTCTTGTAAATGATCTCGTACATGGGATTATCTAACCCATATATGGGGAAAATATAAGTAAACAGGGTGGGATTGATGTTCTTGAGGCTTTCCATTACAGTTGGATGTTATTTCACCTTGAGTGATGAACATGTAGTGTGATGTTACTAATGTTTGATATTTAATCTATGATTTGGCATGTCATGAGGTTGTATATTCATGTATCATTCTATTAATATAGGGATACATGTGACAATCATCATGCTAGGCACACATAGAAAAAATGGGTCATGTTTAGGTATGGTAATTGGAAATGAATTTTGAATTTATCTTAATTATAAAAGAAAATGTGTGTCTAATAAAATTATTTTAATTGTAAAAAAAATTGAAGTATGGTTATGGGATGGTTAAAATGGGGTTTAATTTGAATTGAAATGTTGGGAGTTGGATACCCCTGTTTGAAATGGCCCTGGTTAGGGGTGGTTGGGAAATGTTGTTGGGTTAGTGGTTATGTTTGTTGGGATAGTGTATGTGGAATTGGTTGTTTATGGATAGTAATGAACCCTGTTTAGTTTAAATTAGGGAAACCTTATGTTATGTGTTTTGAGATGTGTGTTTGGAATTATAGAGAGATGGTACCATGATGGCGTCTACTAGTTGGGAGACAAGAGGTCATCACTACTAATGTTCCTCCAATAATACAGTAGGAATCTCCATTAGTTTTAGGTAACATAGGGGAGGATCAGTTCTACGAGAACCTTTTTAGTTTTATATAGTTTATGGAGTGATGCCCAAAGCTGACTATAAATATTATGTTCGATTTAACTAGATATTTTCAACTACAGCACCCTCCAATGTTTTATGGAGAGGGTGGACCAGTGGTAGTAGCGTTTGTGATTGATTCCATCTAAATGATTTTGGATAACTTAATAGAAAATAAATTTAAGCTAATTAATTAAATGTTTGGGGGATTAATTAATCATTGGTGGGATATACAAGCACAAGATGAGAATATGGAGGGAATGACATGGAAGGACTTCTAGGAGAAGTTATTGGAACACTTTTACCCTGAGACCTTGAGGTAAAGTAAGGCTAAAGAGTTTATGTTCTTGGATTAGGAAAGTATAAAGGTTATGGATTATGATAGAATATTCATAGATATATATAATTTTTATCTTACATTGTAGATTATAACCAAGTGCTTTTAGGATGGGCTTAAATGTGAGATGAAGTATCTCGTGAATATATTCCTCTTGAAGAGGTTTTCTGAGGTGGTGGATTAGGATCTCATTTCTGAGGGGAACCTGAATAAAGACTCTAGAGGTGGGTATATTTTTGCACCCGGAAAATCTGGTGGTACATCTTATGATATTAGTAAGTATCATTGTGAGAGTTTCCACCAGATTAGTCAAGGAATATGAATTATCACTCAAGGGAGTAGCTTGGTCATATTCTTTAAGTGTGCCATGCTAGCCCACATGTGAATTTAGTATCCTCAACCACTAGTGGAATGATTGGAATGAAGTAGGATGGGTCATATATAGTGGTTTTATTGGAAACCATAGAAGGGAGGTAGTGCTAGAGGATCTAGGAAAATAAAGATCACTGGTAGGAGGCCATCTAACCTGTATCGTATTAGCATTTGGAGTTCCACCAGACGTACCATTCGAGGTGGTGGACATGTTACTTTAGGATAAGAGTGTCCCTTTAAGAATGGTATTGAAAAATTTAGAACTCATACTAGAGACTATGGTAGAGAGGCATATTAACTACATGCAGTTTTGGATGCACCTGGTAGTGGCGAGGATGGGTCATCAACTGTTCGACGCATGATTCTTCTAGATTCCATTATTTCTGGTGCTTTATTTGATACAGGGGCATCGCATTATTTTATATCTTCCTGATTTATAAATTATTTGGGTCTATTAGTGGAACTTGTGTGTGTGGATATATCTATTGACACACCATTGGGGGTATGAGAAGAAAATATCCAGCAATTAAAGGAGTGTGACCTTGAGGTTGGTTGTTACCACTTTCATTGGTACTTGTTTTTTCTCAAGTTTTCAGGATTTGACCTGATTTTGGGGATGAATTGGATGGGATTTTATGAAGCCTATATCGACTGTTAATAAAAAAGGTTAATTTTCACACCCCTTGATGGTGACATTTATGTTCATCATGGGGAATGGGATATCCATGCAGGTCATGCAGGGCTAGTTCATCAGTGGTTAGGTGAAATTAAAACCTTAGTGGAATGTCTTGTGCTTAATGACGGAGAATTAGATTGATATGTCTTTCCTCCCATAGTAGATCATTTTTGGTATGTACTTCCTAATTACTTCCTAGGTATGATTCTTGAGAGAGATATTTAGTTCATGATTGATATGATACTTAGATCCAAGTCATTTTTTATCCCTCCATATAGATTGGCACAAAAAGAACTTCAAGATCTCAATACTTAGCTAGAGGAATTATAGGGTAAGGGATTTATCTTCCCCAGTACATCACATTGGGGTTCACCAGTCTTATTTTTAAAAAAGGATGATGGGTCGTTTTACTTGTGTGTCGACTACTAGAAGTTGAATCAGATGATAGTTAAGAACTAATATCCATTTCCACACATCAATAACCTTTTTGACCAGCTGATAGGTGCTTCTATGTTCTCCAAAATCAACTTGAAGTCATTTTTTTATCATATGAGGGTGAGACCTTTTGATATACATCAAACAACCTTCAGGATCCGGTATGGTTCATAAGAGTTTGTTGTGATGAAATTCAGGTTCATGAATGCTCTATTAGTGTTTATTTAATTAATGAACCGAATCTTCCACCCGTACTTGGACCAATTTGTAGTTGTTTTTTTGGAAGACATCTTGGTGTACTCCCAGACTCATAACAATCATTCCAACCATATTTACATAATATTGTGTACATTTATAGATCATTAGATATATTCCAAGCTATCCAAGTGTTGCTTCTAGATCTACAAAGTGCATTTTATGGATCACATTATCTCCATGTAATGGGTGTCAATGGACCCAAAAAAGTGAAAATAGCTATATCTTGGGTATAACCCAAAAATGTTTTTGAAATTAGAATTTTTCTGGGTATGGTGTGCTATTATCTAAGGTTCATAAAGAACTTGTCTCACTTATAATCAACACTTTAATGCTTAACTAAGAAGGGTGTCATGTTTGAATGGTCAGGACCAAGTGATAATTCCTTACATGAGCTGAAGAAGAATTTGAATACCACTCCAATTTTGATCCTAGCTGAGCTGGGTAATAATTATAGCTTGTTTTATGATGCATATGGTATTTGGATTTGGGTATAGTTGATTCAAGAACATTGGATTATGTCGTATGGATCACCAAAGTTAAGGACGCATGAACAAAATTTCCCTACACATGACATTGATTTTTCCACGGTGGTTTATGCGTTAAAGTTTTGGTATCACTACCTATTGATAAAAAAAATTAATTGTATATACTGACCATAAAATCCTAAAGTAGATCTTTTATCAATGGTATTTAAACCTCCAACAGTAAATATGGATCGAGTATATATAACCTTTTGATTTAGAGTTAGTATATATTATAGGAAAAAGTAATAGTGTTGTCGACACTTTAAGATGAAAGATGTATGATATGGTAGTTTAGGAGTCTAGTTCTGAGTGGAATATAAGGAATTTGTTTGTTCAAATTCATATAGAAGTTCAGGAGGGCTAGGGATAGGTTACTCTTCTATCTCTTTCATTTGATTCCACACTTTGGATCTAAATCAAGGAGAGGAAATATGAGGATTCGTAGTGTTTGTCCTTGAGAGAAAGCCTTGAAGCTAGGGATACACCTTTTGAAAAGACTATTGGTGATTATGAGATCGTTTATGTTCTAGGACACAATTTTGTTCCCACTTTAATGTGAGAGGAGTTGATCCGTGAGTTTCATGATTCAAAATGTACGACGCATCATGTTTTAACCAAAATGTATCATGATATTTTCAGACAGTATAGGTGGAAAAGGATGATGAAATAGGTTGCAAGTATCATGTCAACATGATACACCTGTCAAAAAGTAAAGGTCGAGCATCAGTGGTCTGGTGGTATGCTGCTGAAATTTCCCATTCTAGAATGGATTTGAGATGATGTCACCATGTTCTTCATGGTGGGTCTTCTTAGGACACCATGTAAGAGTGACATGATATGTGTAATTGTATATCCGTTGAAAATTTCTATACACTTCTTACCGATTCGAGATACTTTTATAGTGGAATAGTTAGATAACTTATTTTTTAAGAAAGTAGTACATTTACATGGGGTTCCTCAGAGTTTCATTTTAGACTGTGATTTTTATTTTAATTTGTGCTTCTATAAAGGATTATAGGAGGTTCTTATAACCCAAGTTATTTTGAGTACTTATTTCGACCTATAGACATATGGGCAATTAGAGCACACTATACAGGTACTAGGGGATGTGTTGAGGAATGTATCCAAGATTTTTGTTGAACCTGGGAAAATCACCAAGCACTTGTTGAGTTCACCTAAAAAATGTTTTACTAGTAAACAATTCATATGGAATGAGTCACTCTATGATAAGCTGTGTAGATCTCCATCATGTGGGATGAAGGTTGGGGAATTAGAGTTGTTGAGGCCAAGTCTTGTGTAGGAGACATTAGATCAGGTTTAGTTAATTAGAAAATGTATTTATACAGATAAGAGTATATATAATTCATAATAATATAAACATACTTAACCTCTTAATTTTTCAGTGGGTGATTATGTGTTCCTTTGGGTATCACCATGGTTGGTTCCTTGATGGATTCAGAAACTGGTCAAGTTAGTGCCTAGGTTTCTGAGGTAATTTGAGATTATGGAGAGGATTGGACCAATGAAATACTGATTGGATATTACATAATGGTATAGTGGCATGAATATAGTTTTTCATGTGTCACGTATTTGGAATTATCACCCTAGAAATTTTTATGTGATCGTTATTGATGGTTTTGAGCTTGAGGTCGATGTATCACATGAGAAGCATCTTGTTTGTTTTGTGGATCGCAGTGAGAAAATATTACAGGGTAAGACTATATTGTTGGTTAAAGTGTTGTGGAAATATAAAAAATGTTAAATAGGATAATTGGGAGAGGTATGAGGATATGAGAGCCTAGTGTCCTGAACTTTTTACCTTGGAGGCTTAGTGATGCTTGGGAGTGTAGCCAGAGGATGATCCATTATATGGTGGGGAGGTTATAAGATCTAGATATTTCATAGAGGTATGACATTATTTAAATTTTGGTTTAACTAAATTAAAATTTTTAATGAAATGTTTTCTGAGAATATTTGGATCCTTGGGGGTATCTCGGGATTTAGGGATATGAAAGGGGAGTAAAATAGGCCATCTAATGCAGGTTTCAAGGTTGGTACATGGTTAGTGCTAACTGTACACTAGAACCATGAACCCTGGAGATGGATGGTGTAATACTGGTAAAACTATGCATATGGGGGGAAAACATTATAGGCTTGGATAGATCCATCTTGCATAGCCTCAACATGGTTTTTTAAACCGTTCATACTTACCAAGAGATCATGTGACCCAAGAACCTCATCGGAAGAGGGAGTTGCACGGTTGGAGCACTATTTGGACAACCATGTGTTTAAACCTTATAGGTCATTAAAAATGTAGGTTTTTACCATTTGTACCCCTTGGTATTTTTGAAACATCACTTTAATTCCTTCCCCATTCCTCACACATTAGCCTTGTTGTTGAACCAAACCCTCCCAATCTTCCAAGAGATGGTTCTCCCTTGATTTTAGGCCATTTAGAGTTTCATTGGGTGAGGTTCAAATCTTTGGGTGATTCTAACACTCCTCTTCCTTATTTATTCTATAAAATGGGTGGCATGGTTATTATTCTCCATTTTAAGCCCTAAAACCTTATTTTCCAGAAGCTTTGTAGTTTGGGGATTGAAATGGTTTTTCTGTTTGAATTAAAGTTCAAGGTTAACCAAGCATTTTTCATGTAACTTGAGGTAGGTGGTGTACAAGATATATCACAGATTCTTGATTCCCTAATTGAATTTTCATGTGGTTTTTTGGTGGTATATCCTTGATGACCATTAGGTTTCATTGGTAAGAAATGGTAATTAGTTTAATTTAATAACGAATTGAAACCCTCATGATACTCATGGGATCCAATGAGGATGAGTTGATTGAGCCTATGGACACCCATGGGGTGGACCACTCCCTTGAAAATGATAGATTGGGATCTTAAATTGTGAATTGTAGGGTTTATGATATTTAACCAATGGTAAATGTTATTATCCTAACAACCTGGAAAGATGGGATGTTTAGATTAACTTGAATAGTTAATTAATTGATGATGGGTGATTTAATGGATATGATAATAGGTTAATGGGGCTTGGCCTCATAGTTAAATGGTTTGGGAAAGTAGAATAAATGGTTGCAATGTGTTAAATAGTGAAATGGGATTATGTTACTAATTGAGAACATGATTTTTATAAAGAAGTATAGAAATGTGCTTAAATGGAAATGGTAAACCCTTGTTATTTTTTAGTAATTAAATGGTTAATTATTATGAAACCATTTTATTGTTATATATGGTATTGGGAAGTAGGAATGATGCTCTCCTCCTATGGGTAGGTCAAACTGATGCTCTAGGTTCCCTTATGCACAGTATTTATTTAGGGAATGGATTGATTCTCCTAAAACCATGGGTATGGACATGGAATTCCAAGTCCCATTTAGATTCATGGAATGAGGATCCATGTTTGCTAACCTATGTCCCTTTTGATACATGGCTCAAACAACCATCACGATCTGAATAAGGTTTGATGAAAATGGGTAAAATGTTGAAATAGGAAATGAAAGTAATTAATCTAATAAATGTTAAATGATGTAACCTATTTATTTATATATTTTTATAATTACCGATTCCTATGAATACATTGTATTATACTAAATATTTTGTAAACACCTTTGGTGGTGGCCTAATGAGTTGTACTCACACCTTGCTTGGTCGTCTATTGGGAACCCAAGAAAATTTCATGCTTTCTGGTCAGTACAATGTCAAAGGTCTTGTACTAGAGGGTTGATTTGGGAATCAGGGACATGCATAGATGAGGGAACTATACATGTTGTTGAGAAACATTTTTGGGATTCCTCAGCATGGATTTATTTTGGGTTTTCTATTTTACTTGGAACTATAGGACATGGCATGTAATATTTATTATTTGGTTGTGGGTATGTACCTAGTTTTGGGAAATTGTTTTGGGAATGAATGATTATATATTGTGTTGATCTATGGTTTATTATATAATATTATCTATATTTAATTACTTTGATAAAGAGATTATTGTCTCCCTATGTGTTCTATTATAACCTCACTACTAGTTGGCAGCCTCTAGCATATGGGGAGTCACACCTAATGTCATGTATAAAACTGGATTGAGGCACCAATTAGTGTCACACAAGTCGATACATTACAATATTTATTTTATTTGAATCCCATGATGAGTTATTTAATTGATGTTCTTGTGAAATATGCATCCTCTATCCAAAATTCACAAACTAGGCTTAATTTTTGCTCTTAAATAAATATTTTCCACATTATCCTTCTTGAACATTCTTCTCTTCACCCAAGATTTTTTCCCAGCTCTATAAATTATAGAGGAAATTTATTTTCTTCTGGATCTAATGAATATTCTACATATTTATATACTAAAAATATATTTTTAACTTTTAGTTTTCAATTTGAATATTCCAATTGTTGTTTTCCACCCCTCTAATATTCTCTTAGAACCATCTATTTTACTCTTGATACATAATATATAGCTTTATTCCTATAAAATCATAATAAAAACAATATCTATAAAAATAATATGAAAATTTATAAATATCACTTGAATATTTTTTTGAATCTTACTCTTAGAGAGATCCCTTATCAATAAAATACACATATTGGTTATGTCCCATCTTTCCACAATAAAAGCATCTAATTCATAGAATTTTCTTATCAACATTTACTACTTCAAAAGTACCTTATTGAGTGATATGAAGATCCAGTTTCCTTATATGTGTTGATTATTATGGTTTAGAACCAACCATGACTATCTTATTTATGTCGTCAGGCTCTATAACACATTTCCCTTTGTCTTTGAAGCATTGTACTTATGGAATGGGAATATGTTTCTCCGTGAACTCCTCAAACAACTTTTTGGATTTCATAGAAGAAACATTATTTGAGATAATTAGTTCCATACCAGGTGTGATAATCTACTCTTAATCCTTATAATTACATTATAATTTCATGTATTCTTCTTCTAGCTCTTCAATTCTCTTGCCTTTATTCTTCACTGATTTGTATAGAAATTCATTGATTCAATATTCCTCCTCATCGTTAATTTTCATTTCAATTTATTTCATTGAGCTTCATGAATATCTATATTTAATATTTTTGATTTCATATTTTAATTGTGACAAATCTCCCTCTTTTTTATATAGTGTCAGATTCATGAAAAACTACACTATAATTATTTATCTTATACCTCCAAACATCAATTTAATTATATTTTAATATTACAATTCTTAAACTTCACTTTCATTTCAGTTTACATCTTCTTATGATAGAAAATATTTTATTTTTAATGCGCATTTCTTACCCTTAACATCTTCTCTATCATCCCCTTGAAATTTATTAGGAAATTTAGCCATAAGATTTCTTACTTTTCCACATTTGAATCAATAAAGTATAATATTACCTTTAAACCTTCCCTTTACTCTTCTAAGGATATAAGAAATAAATAAAATCATATCATCATTTTTTCCTTCTTCTAAAACTTCTTTCACCATGAGTTTATTAATAGATTTAAAAGCCACTTTATGATAATTTTCCTTCACCCTAGACTCATTATCATTATTCCTCATTTCATATAAAATTAGAGTGTTAAAAAATATATATAGATAGATTTACTATGGATATTTATATTTTATAACTAATACCTTAACATTAAACCAATGAGTAATTATTCCCATGATTCTCTTTATAATCTTATCATCATTGAGATCCTCACCAATACCCTGCATATCTTCAATAGGAGAGTTTATTCCAAAGAAAAATGAAATGACCATCTCATTTTTAATCATTATAAAATCCTTATATTTATTCTATAAAACCTATAACTTGTCCACATGAACCTTAGAATCTCTTTCATATATATTTAGAAGTTTTTTACTCATAACATAATAGGTTTTATAAGATATTACCTTTGTGTAGCACATATTGACTAGTTCACTTCCAAAGGTGTTAATCTCCTTTACATTTACAACCAATTCTATAGGATCATTCTCTGATAAAGCTCCATTTTTCATTATCCCAGAAATACCTTTCATGGAATTCATATAAACATATATACCCAATGTTCAGAAATAGTGTTGCATATGTATCTTCCATAATTGAAAGTTATGACCTTTAAAGATAATAATTCATTTATGGTTGAAAAGCATCACCATGTTTTTTAGAGATATAATTTTACTTAGATAAAACCAACCCACCCTGAGGGTGGTAAATTAGGTTATTGTAGCATGATACTTTATTTTTTATCTTTTTCTCTCAACTTGTGAAACACTTCAACCCCTCTATTTCTTTTTATTTATAGAAAATAAAGCAGTAAATGATAGAGGTGATTTTACTTGGTTCACCCGCATTGGGCTATATTCAAATAGCATGCACAAAAATGTTCATGTGAAGTAAACAAAATAAAATATCACTACTTAAACATTTAAAAAAAATTAGTTCTCCCACCAATCATCCTAGTTCACCACCATGAATGATTGGAAATCTCTTTACTATCCTGAACCAAGGAAATCACTACCCCTCATGATGTTATCTTCTTATTTTTCAGAAAATTGTGATTGAAATATACGCCATAGATGATATTTCTTTTCAGCATAGTTGTTTTGAACTTCCAAAAAGAAATCGTATTCTTGGAAAAACTATGTATTTGATTTTTTTTCAGAATAGATTTGGAATAATCCTCTAACTTTATAATGATATCTGTAATTTTCTCTTTGCTCTACCTCTATTTTCTATGTACCTTATTCAACCCAAAATTAATCCCCTTTTAAATCCACTCTTTAATGTACATTCACTCACTTCTTTTGAATACATGTAATTAAGGTCTTAAAAATTCACTACAACCATTCATTAAATATATTATTATATGTTACATGGATATCCTAAAAAATTCATTGATTAAATCCAAAATTTTGATAACTTCACCTCTAATATAGCTTAGAACACACCCAGATCTGTATCACCATGCTATGATGGTATTCCAGATTATATTCAAATTCACACTACCATGACTTTATCCATGGTCATATTTATCCTTGACATGATACACATATGGATTTCTAGTTTACCATTAAAAAATATATGGCATGTTCTATATTGTGCTCCCTTATCGATTTAACATCCTTTATTGGAGTTCTGTCCTGGGGAGAAAAATGCCCTCAACCTTTTCACCATAACGTAGGGGAATTTTAGTACTTCTATTTGATTAGTTTCACCATAGTCTCTTCCACGCCTATAGTGTGTTATCTGATGTTTCACATGTAGAAACCCAATACACCACACCCATTGAAATGGTTTTGTGAATTTAAACTATGCATTTTCACCATTTCATGATCATCAACATGCCCATATAGAACTTTTACTTTCTACACAGGTGATATTTCATATCAAAAATCTCACTTCTGTAAGCATGGAAACCTTCACCATCGATAATCATATTCAAAAAATCATGAATAAATTTACTATGAAATGTTATAAGTCATGGTGAATACCTTCTTCACTAATTTGAACAAAACAATCAAATGATCCTTTGTTCAAAAAACTTCATCTTATAGGAAAACATCCTCCATAAAAATTTTCAAAAAACACAACCCAAAAAGTACTAAGATGTTATTTTTTATAACAAGTATTGATAACAAGGAAAATAATATGGTGGGGTCACACTATGGATGATTTAAGAAAGTGATTTCCATTTTGAGAATTTTTTAGTAAACATAGATAATGACATTGTATTGGACCCAACCAAGTGGTGGTTGAGGTTTTGAGATGGTTATTTGATATAATTAGTTTGTTTTTTATGGTAAATGGGAAAAATACCCAAGTGAAGGCATCAATTGATGAGTATTAGGTTGGGTTAGTAATTTCGGTAACTAAAATTAACTATACATAGGATAATGATTGAGTGGTACGATCGGGTGGGTGTTTCAAGAATTTATCAGTTGTGTGGTTGGGTATGTATAATATTAGTTCTCATGGGTATCAATCCATTATGAAAATGTGGTGGGTACTTTTTTTAAATACATAGTCTTAAGAGTTAGATAGTGGATTCTGAGGAGAGTATACAGGTGATTCTTTGGTGTGATGTTAAATGAGAGATGGTCTGGTGTAAACCACTAATGCCAACTGATGGGGTGTGAAGTTAATAAATTGGGAGTTAAAAAACCACATTGTAAGATGGTATTCATTATATAGTTGGAGGAAATAATTGGGACCATTAAGTAAGGGTCAGTGGGGTCTTGAACAATGGAGCTAGTTTGGGGGACATGTCGACACGACCATAATTGGTTAAAGATATGATATGTGGGTCATTCATTGGGAACTAATAATTATAATGGTTCATGAGGGATTCATGAGAATGTTTCTTAGGTATGAGAAGTATTATGGTGGGTATATTGTAACACCATGAACCAGGGTAAGGTATGAAGCAATTTGAATTTTAATTTAAAAAATAGGTCCTATTTAAATGTTTTCCCTAAAATTGGTATATTTAAATGTATGGGTATATTATGTATGGTCAATTATGTGGGGATGCTAATTTGGGTCAACCATGTCATTAGGGCTCGGTAGAGGTTTTAGGAGTGTCAAAATTGGTTAGGAATAGAGTATCGATAATTTGACTAGGTTAGGGGCTGGTTTGCTGTTATTTTTTAGAATTTTATGTGTTTAGGGAAGCCTTTTAGGTGTTGAAATCATATAGAGGTGTTTTGGAAAAACAATTTTGTTTTTAAAAGTTATAATGATTTCATAGATTTTTTGTTAACTCTAGTTTATAAGAGTTCTTTTCTAAAATAAAAGATTCATTTTGGGGGTGTTTATAAAATTTATTTATGTCTGGAAAGTTCCCCTTATATGCATAAGAGTAATACCCCTAAGAGTCCAAGAATTATATAACTATTGGAACCCACCTGTATGAATAATATATATATTTGTTAAGCTTATTAGAAATACAATAAAGGAAATATCTTACACTGATGCATAATATATTACAATTTGGAATAATATCTTATGTACTAAAATTTTCATGACGGAAAATATATTTATTATATTTAAAGTTATGATATATTTTGTATAGTTAAAAATAGTACACATAGAAGGAAATATATTAAATCTTAAAATTTAGCCAAGTCATATATCTTAAATATATGATAAAAATTTTACATAGGGAAATAATATTTTATATATTTAATTTTGGAAAATTAAAATATATTATATATGAGAAATATATATTACACATTGAATAAAAATATTATGTATGGGGGGGAAGATATTATGTATGGATTTTTCCTTAAGGGAAAAACAATATGCATATATAAGGATATTACATATTCGTTTTTCCCTAAGGTGTAAACCTTACATGGGGAAAAATATATTATTTATAAAGAATATATATTATATATGAGGTGAAATATATTATGTATGAATTTGTTTCTAAGGAAAACCCTTAAAAATTAAGTAAAAATATTACATATGATATTTTTCTCTAGAGAAAAACTTTGAATATGATTTATATATATTATATATGAAGGAAAAAACTTATGTATGGCGATAAATAATAATTATATATGATACATAAAATATATGTTTGATATATAATATATATTTATTTAAATTTTAGAGTTTTCAAAATTTTGAGTTTGGAGAATTTTTCCAAATTTTTCTAACATATTCATAAATTTTTTTAAATGGGATAATAAGGAGTTTAGGCCACTTGAAATTCCATGAGCATGCCTATTCTTCCCTTTTTTTCTCACTTCATCTCAAAATGGGGTCTTTATTTATTATTAAAGTATTTTTAATGTCATTTGATCTGAAGGATAGCTTCATATAAATCAATTAATCCACATAAATTATTTTTTTATTTATTATCCTTTTGTTTTTTATTGATTTTTTGCAACTCATGCTAAGATATGATGATGACAACAATGGATCATAGTGGAATCAATTATATATGATGATCCTTTTATTTGAATTGGCTAAATGGGATCTCAAGAGGATGATCACACTAGGTTTATAATAGATCTGCTAAGGTATGTCACTACCCTAAATTATTTACGTACTTCCAAATTTTTTATTAAAATTAATGAATGTGTTGGAATAAGATATTCATGATTTTGTGTTCCAAAGTTTTAGTTGGATACCGAGGGTGGTGTGCACCCCTTTTATTATATTTTAGCCATGCGAGATCACCCAGTAAATGATTCATATATTATGTCCAATATTAATTATAAAATTAATTAATGAATAAATAATGAGGATGATTATATATTTTTTTGTGATTTATTAATTGATTGATGACAGATATAGGGACTCATGTTTATAGATGATAACTATATGAGATTGTATGAGATTTGATGATTGTATTTGAGCATTTCTTAAAAAGGGGATAGCTTTGAATGAGTTAGGAGGTCCTTAAAAATCTCCCTAACATTTATGTGTTATGTTATGTGCAATGGATATGTGGTCTGACCATTTATGTGAGATTATCCATTAAATTGAAAATGAATTTTTCCTTTTTCAAAAACTAATAGAAATAGTGAATGTTTCTTGGGCCATGGTAGACACTTGAACACTACCTTGGTTCCTCAACCATCAATGGATGAGGTATTGATTATAAGTGTATGTTATATTATTTATAAACCATCAAGTGGTATAAATGGAATGATGGTACATAATGGAACATGGATAGGTTTCTTTAGTCCTTTCCCAGTGGAGAGTGTGTGATGGAATGGGAATGGTTAGTCTTGGGGAATACCATAAGTAATTTTTAGTTTCCTTAGAGCCTCATGGATTGATGACTAGTGTGCGGGGTGATTGTTCCTCCTATACTAGCATGTGTAGGTATCCTGGTGAATATTCCATTTAAAGAAATTACATATAGGTTTTGTGAGATGGCTAACCATGTATAACCTGAAAAATAATATGGGATTTATGACACCTATTATGTTTATGAATGTATTATATTTCTATTGTGCATGATTATTCCATGATTCAATCATGGTCATGATGAGGGGCATTATTCCCCCGGATCGATGGGCCCTGGTCTTAGAGGTATGGGTTAGTGGATCTTATGTGTGGTTTTTGGACCATGATATGAGTTAGGGAACCATTGGGGGAACCCGAATATTATATTGACTCTGTAGAGGATTAGTTCATGAGTGATAGAAGGTGTATCATAGCATGGATGTAGTGATAGGTATAGGTTGTGTACATAAAAAGACAACCTAGGAAATGTGAACTGGGTTAGGCAGGTATCCAAACCATGAGTAATGATATGGATATGTTTCCAGGGTGGGGTGTCATTATCCCGTAATTTGATATGTGATTCCAACATGGGGTTCCAATTACCAGATGTGACATGTGATTCCAACATGGGGTGATAATTCCCTGGTGTAATATGTAAATCTAGTGTGTGTTTTCAATTTCCCTCATGTGATATGTGATTCTAGTGGGTGGAACCAATTCCCCCATGTGATATGTTATTCTATCATGGGGAACCAAGCCCCATATGTGATATATCATTCCAACATGGGGTGTAAATTCCTCAAGGTGATATACCATTCTAGATTGGGATTCATTCCCCCCCGATACGATATATAATTCAAGGGTAGGTCACTATCCCCCCCCCCCCGATGTGATATGTTATTCCAAGTTGAGGATTCATTCCCCCTAATGAGATGATTTCGAGTAGGACATGTGACCCACCCCCCCCAGTGGATGTTATATGACAATTCTAGGTAGGGGATGTGACCCCTAGGGTGTATGGTGTATGAACTAATTCTAGGGTGGGGCATTATTCCCCCTAGTCTAATATATGATTCCAGGGTGGGTTTCAATTCCCACATAATAATAGTATGATGATTGGTTCTAAGGTGGGTTATCATCCCCCTTAATGGGTGTTCATTATGATCAAATACATCTAACATTGGTTGAAGTAGGTGTGATCAATCCTAGGTGTCACCATAGAACATGAGGATCAATGATGTTCATTTTTTTTTATTCCAAATGTTATTGATTATTATGATCATATAAATTGTACGTGATCTATGTTTAATAGTACTGTAAAGGAAAGTTTTAGTGGTGGTCTACTAAGTTTTATTCATTCCCTACTCAAGTAGACCAAGCACATTGGTACCTGAGTAGACTTCATGATCATAGGTGTAGGTACATAAGAGGCCTAGTATTGGATAGTTGAACTGGATAGATTAGTCAGTGTTAAGAGATGGTATGTTGCTGGGACTTGATAATAGGTTGGGGTTTTGGTTTTTTTCTAGGATGTGTATGATAATCCTATAGTAAATCTTTTTATATCTTCCTATCTTATGAGATATTTTAGAAAGTTAATATTTTTATAGCGTGGGTTTTTTGTTTTCTTTTTAGATTATACTATGTCATTTATTTTTTTCTATGGATTTTTTTCATGACTTGTTTTAATATATTTCCAATGTTTGTATTACTTTTATATGAGGTTATAGTCTCCCCATTGTAACACCATAAACCCTCACTATTATTCAATGTCCTCTGGTGTAAAAGAATGCATTCTTGAAGTCACATAACACTCCAGTCGAGTTACTGTATAGTGATATGGTATAAGTACATAACATTATGAGATTATCCTTTTATGTCTGATCTAACCAGAGATTTTTAGTTTTAGAATTCACTCTATTTATTAAAAATGGTAGAACTCATACTATTGAGATATCTTTTGAGTCAATGTAGGTTATCACTGGTCATCTAGAGACACCCCTTAACTGGTGGGTGAACCTTGTAGTGTATATACTTCCAGAAAACAATGAGGTTTTAGTGGGATATCCTTGTCTAGAAAGTATATAGGGCTATCCTGGATGGACTTTCAGGCTCCCATTTTCAAGAATTTATTTTCTGAGATGTTGAGAGATAACATAGCATGGGATTATATTCATTTAACTCATGGTATCATATCGAAGAGGGTATGGGAAGGTTCATATGATCACTAGAACTAGGAAACTAAATCTAGAAGCATATCACATGAATTAGAGTCTATGTTCAATAGAATTAAAACCTATAAAACTTTTATGACTAATTGTACCAAAATATTGGGAGTCATTGCACCATACTTTCTGCACAAAGTTGAACATCACACACGTTCAAGGAAAAATCATAATTATACAAACAGATTTACCACACATGGAAGAAAAAATAAAGAAAAGTATATAAGTGGTTTACATGGTTTAGAAAATGTGTCTTGCATCCATAGGAGAATCATTTCAAGTTATATTATCACTATAAGAATAATAATTATGATTTCAAAAAAAAATATATCAGTAAGGATTAATAAAAAAATATTAACACTAAATAATAATATGATGTAAAATTATCTTAGAATCACAATTCAGATTCTGAACCACTATAACACCCCAATATTCAAATATATAATTACCTTTAAATAAATCAATGTGTTTGATATTTATCACCACACTTAACACCAAACTAAAAATAAAATGAAATATATTTAGAAAAAATATAAATATCTAAGTATGACCATTAAAACCTATCCATTGAATTAGATGTATTTAATAAGAGTAACTTATTAATGAATTATATTTATAAATAAAATTAAGGATACTTTTAATATGAGTGAAATTGAGTTTATTTATCTAAAATTACTATTAATATCATTTATAGGTTAGAAAAGTATTTTTCTAAAAAAAATATTTCTATCAGATATACATTTATTTTTCAAGAAACATATGATTAATGGTAAATTATGTTTGATATTAATAATTTTTTAACACCAATTTAGTTATTAAATGATATGAAATAAAAATAATAACAGTTAATATTTGAAAATATCATTTTCCAAAAAAATGGTTTTTCATTAAATTTTATGAATTTATAAAAACTAAATTATTAAATTTTGAAATTTTAAATTAATAAAAATGAATGTAATTTTCAAATTCCTCGTATCAAAATTGACATAGTATGAGTTTTTTATCTTTTTCAAAAATGTTGGTTTTTAGTTGAAAATATGTTTTTCATGAAACTAGTAATTTTTATGACTCTATAATTATATAATAATGGTATATAAGGTTAAAAAACTTTTAAGTAATAAAATATGAATCTATGAAATAAAACTATGAATTTTAAAATATTTTTTGATCTTATAAATCTTATGTATAACAGTTTTAGAACTAATTAAAATGTTACATTAATAAAAAACCACTTTTGATATTTTATTTGAATCAATTATTTCCAAGGGATATTCAATTTTGGATTTCCTTTTAAGCCTAATATTCTTTATTTTTTTATAATAAATCATTTTTTGTAATTAAAACCATCATCCAAAATAATTTTATCTTATATATAAACATAAATATTAAAAAATATATTTCTCGAAAAACTATTTTTACTTGATTAAGTCTGTTTATTTTAAAATTAACCTTTCACACAAAAAAATTATTTGATAACATTATTTTCAAATTTCTAATAAAAATTATAAAATTATGTAAAAAGTTCAATCTTAAACTTTTTCATAAAAAATTATTTACTACGGTTAGAAATTAATTTCTAAGGTAAAAGTAAATTAATGTAAAAGTTAAAAAAATATAAAAAACCCTAAAATAATAAAATATTTATAAAAAGTAGTGTTTGAGGTTATTTTTTACCCAAAATCATTTTTCTATCCTTTTTTTCTATTTTTTGTCCTTTTTTCTTGAATAGTTACCATAAATTATTGAAAATGTAAGGGTTACTCCCAAAACTACACTTCCCTTGACTTATAAATGGGTAAAATCTCAACCACTTCATGACTCATATACAACTCTAATTTCCCAATGAAAATATTCTATTTTTATCCCTGAATAACTATCTCCCACATTAAAACACTTTTAGTCTCTAATTATAAGGAAAATTCAATTCCCCGACATGAGTATTATCAACTAGTTAACATTTCTCCTTAATTATATTCTTTAAAATTTATTCTAGACATTCTAATATGATAATATTATTATAATTTATATAATTTAATGTTACTATATTAAGGTTTATATCATATTTTATGGATATTACCAATCCATTAAGAAACAAATAATAATTGTTTGTGCATTGTGCAGACTACCACCTTCATGATGCAATGTGTTTCATTTTCAATCACCACCTTACAATATTGGATATAAGATTGGTAATAAAGGATAAATATGATTTTTATGATATCATTAAGTTTATGTTATAAAAAATTATAGATCCTATTAATGATATGATCAAAAAATGATCATCATTAATTTAATCATTTAAAATAAGCATACTTAGTGGATAACGTTATATTCAAATTGTGTGATTTTTACGTATCAGTTAATTTTTCCCCTATTTCCATAAAATTAAGAAATATTAGACAATTAAATAATAAATAATATCATTATACTTCAATTATAATGGTGTTATTAAAAAAACATCTCATAATCATTCATTAAATCATGGTATGATCATGTTTGGGTTAGTTTAACCATCTACTTGAAAAGTAATATGAATTTATATCATGAATGACTATGAGAACATAATTTATGGTATAATATAATATAAATATGTAAATAATTGTTTTTTTATTCTTAATGTGTTATATTAATATTTAAATCTTTAGTTAATACACACCCTTCAATTGTTAAGAATCACTGAAACATGCTTCTTATCAATTTCATCTTCTAGGATAAAGACTAAAACACTCATGAAATAATTTTTTAAAATATTAAATAATTTTTAAACATCACTATAATTAACCTTATTTACCTTTTAATTGTGAACTTTGGATAAATAATGAATACGAACACTGCTATTATTAAACTAGTATAAACAATAAAAACTACAAACACCCGATGTGGAAAATCGAAATAATTCATATAGAGAATGAATATTTATGAAAAATATGAATTATCATTTATATGATTGAGGATATTAATTAATTTATTGATATATATATATATATGTGTGTGTTTTATATACAATATTTAAAAGTACATTTGTAAAATTTTGGAAAATAGATATGGGATTTCTATATCAAATTCCTCTCTTTGGGACATGTTTGGTATTATCCACCTAATTTAATTTATGTGGTATATATACTCTATACTTGAGATATAATATCATGAATTATAATTTAATCATGTTATTTGAAGTCTAATTTCAATACCTATGTTTTAATGGATTTTGATTCGAAATTTTCTAAACTTATAAGGGTTTTCATCTCAAATTACACACTTTGATACATGTTTTGTATTATGCACATAATTACACTTATGTGGTGTATATACTACCTATTTAAAATATAATATAATGAATTATATTTTAATAATTTTATTTTTTGTTCAATTATAATCCTTTTATTTCAATGGGTTTTAATTTTAATGTTTCTAAAGTTATAAGGGTTTTCCTGGTCTCAATTATGATTCTTTGAGACATAATACATTTTATGCACCATGTTTTCTTTGTATGGTGTATTCACTACCCATGAATATATTTTTATTATAATATTTTTATTTAATGGTATTTAATATCTAAATAATGTTCCCTTATTCAATCATCTATTGATTTAGTTGTTTCCCCAATAGTAAATATTTTTGGTAACTCGATTTTTGGTCGTTGAGTTATGATTGTTCTCTTGAAATTATTTCATATAATTTGGGTATATTGTACACTTTTATTATATTATTTATTATTTTATAATTGTTTTATAAGGATATAAATTCATACCACATAAACCGATTGACAAATATATCTCACTTCTTCTTATATGTTCTTTTGAAACCATCCACTTTCATTCTCTAGATGTCATATAATCATGTTATTAAAGTATTGACTTGGTCGTATACTCATTTCTATATATGGTTTGAACATTATATTTTTACATAATTTATATTGTATTATGTTCACCTATAAATATTTTTATTTTATTTATATGGGGAAAATTATAAGTATTCTGTATATTGTTATTCCAATACAGATTATTATTTGAAAGTTAACTCTGTATTGTTTGACCATCCACCTTCTTTTTATGGATGGGTTATGATCATTTTATACATTTTATTTACATAGGGAAAAGTATTTAAATTATTAATTATTATTTATTAATAACATAGTTTGATCATGTATTTATATTTCATATACTTCATTATATAGATATCCATGTTTTTATTTAGCTAAAGGTTCCTTGGGGAATAGTATGAATGATCTTTTTTACTCTTATGGTGAATGCATTAGACTTAATTGGGTGATGGTTGGAACCATAATTAAATATCCCCTTGATGCATCGATAGATTTAATGTGACAAAATGGTTTTGGAGATTTTGTGTGTGCCTTTCCAATTCAGCAAGAATCTTTGACTGTAGTCTCACCGACAACTAAAGTGTATTTTCACAAGGCCTTAACGGCTAGTTTTTTATGTCCAAAATTATCCATTCAATCTTCATGATATCATTATTATTAATATCCATGGTTTAATTTATTTTAATGGATATACCATGAACCTTGTTTAAAGTTTATTATAGATTCATGTTATTTACTTATTTCTTCCATAATATTTATGCCATAATTGTCTCAGTTTTATGTTTTCCCTTACTGAGCATTTGAGCTCACCCATTATTATGTTTCCATTTCCCTAAGCTATGAATAAAAGTAATACACATGAAATATTTAGAAGGATATAATATAATAATGAATTTATGGAAAATGTTGAATACGTGTAATGGATTAAGTAGTTTATTATATAATAAGAAAATGTTCGTTTGATACAAAGAACAAGGGATTTATTAGTTTATATTTTATTCTAATTCTATAGAGCACTAAACTAGAAAATATACTTCATATGTAATAGATATAATAATTTTTTATTATTTTTAAATTAATTATGGTTATATCTAGGATTTTATAGCTAGTATCAATGTATATAAAGTATGCATCGATGGTACCAGATCCAAGAGTGCAGGTCTAGGGAGTCATAGTTGGTATCAAATGGGTTTAGATAACTTTATAGATTATGATATTAGTTGAGGATAATTTAATAGATTCTAATTTAGTGTTGATTAAAATTTCAAATGTATAGATAACCCTTTGAGATAGCATATGATTTAATGATTAAGGTAATAATACACCTTTTATTTTGGGATTAAGATAATACAACTTTAGTGAAAACCCTATGGATATGTACAATAGATAATTATAAGTATAGGATAACATAATTAAGGTTTGGTAAAGTAGATATATTTTGATTATTCTATAAATTACATTTGTGTCTCAATACTACAAGTGGATGTAGGATCTATCACATATATACCAAGGGGTAATAACCTCAAAAAGGGTGTATTTTCTAGTATCATGATCTCCAAATGGTGCATGGAAAAGAGGCCTAACTATACACTTATTTTTAAAATATGGGGGGGGATATTCTTTGGTTAATCATGGTATCTTTATTTACCATTATGAAGGATTTATTTCCTAATTAATATAATGGATTAGGTTAAGAAGTACCAGAGAACCTAACTTAAAGAAAAGTACATTGAACTATAAGTATCAAAGGATAAAATGAAGTTGTTAATAGAGAATAAATGTTAGTATTGAGTTTTAATATTCATACAAACATTTACTCTGATTTTATTAACAAAAATTTTTGTTTTTTAATATTTGGCTGAAACAGGATCATAGAAATAAAGCTGAGAAAGGTATGCACCTATAAACCAGTGTATCATATAACCGGATAAGGGGGAATACGTAAATGGTTGATAGTCTTATTATTTGTATGTAATGATGGGAAAATGGTAGTTTACTAGTCTTAATTATGGTAGTGAGGTTGATATCATAATAGAAATTAATTATTGATTCACTTAGCTATTTTAATTAGTGAAGTGATATTTATCAATGACATTTTAGTGTATTCTAAATATTATTGAGAATTACATGAATCATCAAAGGATTATTATTCAGTAGTTTTAGTTTAAATATATAGAGATATATGTTAAATGGTATTATTGTCCTATAAAATTGATTTTATGGAAAAGTTATATTTTTGGAGATAATTATTGTAGAACACATGATTGAGGTATGGATAACTATTAAGTTTAATATACACATGATAATTAGATAGTAAAGGGTGTTTTTATTTTTAAGAAGTAAGTTATATAGTAATTGGTAACCTTGGGATTTATAATTGATTTATGATATTTTTGGAGAAGTTCCTCTGATTTTTGGGATTATGATATATAGTGACTTGTGTATAAACTATTGGTTAATACCATTTGAGGGAAAAAAGAAAAAGTTAATTTTTTCAGAATATATAATCTAATTGTGGTTTAATGTCATTGAGATTAAAATAGGCTTTGGGAAAGATGTTTTATTGAGAGTATATTATTAAAGTATATACACACTTGGGTATATGATTGTAGGAATGACTAATGTTTATTAAAGAAGGATAAGTTGGATTTTGATAGAATATATTATTGATTTTAGAATATTTTAAGAATTTCATGGTAATTTAAGATCACTATTTTAAGGTTTAGGTTATAAATTATGAAAAAACTCAACTAAAATAAATATAGCTTGAACTAATAATGATATATGTTAAAATAAGAGTGATATAGGTTAAACTGGGCCTAATACAAGTTAAGTTGTTATAAATATAGGTTGACATGATATTTTTATAAAGTGAGACATCTTGAGGTCAAATTTTATGGTGGTCATTTATGATAATTTTTTTATAATTATTGAAACTCATGTTAACTCTCTTCATTTTAGTAATGGATGAATCTTGAAGGAACCAATTTAACATTGGATTCCATGAACAATGAAAAAAACTGACTCAACAAGAAACCTAATAAGATAAGTGATAGATTGAGAAATATTGTAATTATGTTAAAGCAGCTATCAAGAATTCATATTGAAAACATTAACATGTTTTAAATCCAAAACACACTAATGAAGTGAAGGATGGAGTCTTATAGAAATTCAAGTGACCAATCTGATGAAGGAAATAAGATTCAATTTAATACATATCAAAAATGTGGGAAAAAACATATGGGAAAATTCCTTAAAGGGGTGATTAAATAATATAAGTGTGGAGTGAAAGGAAATTGGACTCACAATTGTAAGCAAAAGATAGAAGTTGCAAAAAATTCAATTCTTTAATTGTAATAGAGATGGGAATTATGCGACTTAATGTCCCAATCAAAGGGTCAACAAGGGAAATAGTCACCAAAAACCATAAAAACAATGAAAATCCATTGAAATTACTACTAATGTATTGGATGGTTAGTTTTCACTCTTTTTTTTAGTTTCCTATGTAATGTAATTTTTCACCAACTAATGTATATTGAGTTATAAATAAAAAATATTGTGGTATTATTATTATAAAAACCATTTTTAAGTTTTGTAGGAAGTTATTCTATATGTATCTCAATGTAAATCGATTAGTATAATTCAATGTGAAATTAGGAATGGGTTAGCTCTCTTTAGTGCTTATAATGATTTTTCATATAGATAAATTTCATTCCAATTCCTCAATAAAATTATGACCATCTAGTAGTGTATGGTTAGTTATGAGTTTCCTGTAGAAATTAATATGATTGTATGATTCAAATTACAAGGACACAATTTATTTAGGGTGGATATAACACCTATAAATTATAATATATGATTATATTCCAATAAATCAATGTTTTTGATAACTTTCATTATACGCAACATGAAACTTAAACAAAACCATGATATATTCAGAAAAAAAAATACATAAGTATGATCATTAAAACATATACGTTTAATTACTAGGAATTAATACGAGTAACCAATTTATGAAATATATATATACACTGAACTGAAAAATATTTTTTTTATTAAAATGACAACACTTTTGAGAAAAAAGTGAGAAACTATACATGAATTCACCATTTCAGCACTTCACCATTTCCCCACTTCCTCACTTCCCCACTAAAAACAATACAAGGCTTCACAACAAACAATATTCAAGCACAATGGATGGACAATCCAATCAAGCATTCAAACTGACATACCTTCATAGGAGGAGCTGAAATCATCAAGAGAAGACTAAGGTACCACGAATCAGGGAACATGAATGTCAGAAAGGCATGGAAAACCACAGAACTGCTCTCCTTGAGTTCCCACCAGTGCGACCGTCGACACCAGCCCAAATCCACAAACCCGCTGACGAACTCCAGTCGGAGTTCACCCAACCCTCCAGTGACGTGAGATGGCCCAAGATCTCATCCACAAAGGGCGAAAAAGAAACCAGAATAAGGAAGGCTAGGCTTTCCATATGCCGCACCCCACTCCATAGCCACCGCAGTGTAACCACGAACCAATCGATACTCCATAGACCAACAAACCGCGCCAAAATAGATTCACACTAAAATAGAACTTAAAGGGTGAATCCAAGAATTTGGAATCCCCCACTGAAAAGTGCCGCAAGAACAGAAACCAGATGAACCCCTTCGTTACCATGAGGCACCTTCAACCACATCTGCAACAACCCGAAGGGGTGGACAAATCAAAAAGCATGGAGTCGATTCTTCATCACCCAGGACTGGAAAACCAACTGCCGGTCAATGGAGCATCACTGTTGAGGGAAACCGAGCTAATCCAGGATAGCAATGCCACTTTGGGTTGGAGCCGATCAGAACAAATCCATAGAAGAACCCTCCCCGGCTTCAAATTCAGATGATCCATGAGAATCAGAAAGGATCGGCGAGGAAGGAGAGATCCACTCCGGCGATAGCACCATCGCAAAAATACCAAAATCTCACAATATAAAAACATTCAGAAATGAAACTGAACCACAAAGATTTGATCCACAAATGCACTTTTGAAATCCATTATTTTCTAACACTCCACCATGAAACCATGAAGAAATATTGACAAACCAAAACCACAAATCATCAGGAACTCCAAGACATCGAGACGAAGACAAAAACTTCGCCACACCGGACCCTCGATGCACCCTTCACAGGGAATCCCAGGGCAGGCTACACGGCGACGTCAACACCACGAGATGAATGACCTTCCAACCTCAAAACATCCAAAACATCCACACAGTAAGACAAAAAACGAATTAAAGGGAACAAAACCAAAGGCCATCACCGAACATCAACCTCCTGAATCATCAGATCTCACCGGAAGAATCCTGTAGATCTAGATGTCGCCGCCACAACTGCACACAGAGACATCCATTCTAGAAGAATCCCACGTCATATGAGTCGAGCCAAATCCCATCACCACCCATGCTCGAGGAGATCTCAGATCCATCCAAAGTACACATGCGAGACACACAGGAGAAACCTCAAACCAAAGTATACCATCACTCGACTATAGACTTCATCGTGCCGCCATAGAAGCTGATCCCACCAAAGATCTCGAGTCTTTGATGTCGCAAAGGCTCGATGTTGACAACCACCCACGACTCCACCAAAGAACCCGCAAACCCTCGAAACAAGGAACCCAAACATCAACGGCATTGAAAACTGGAATCGAACCACAGTGTTTCCACAGTAGGAGGATCACACCACGAACTCACCGAGAACCGAGGAGTGGAGCCATAGAAGACCGAGAGTGGAAAGGCGGTGACGGGAAAACCCTGGTGCCATGGAGGAGATCCTTACGGGCACATCATACCCAAAGCACCATGGAGGAAAGAATATTTATATACAATAAATTATACTTTTAATTTGTATGAAATTCAATTAGTTTTCCTAAAATGACTAATAAGATCATTTATTATTAGAAAAATATTTTTCTATAAATTACCTTTTAATTTGATATACATTTATATTTCAAGAAACACATGATTAATGATAAATTATATACTATATTAATAATTTTTTAATATAATTTTATCTGTTAAATGATATGAAATGAGAATAATAACATTTAATATCCGAAAATGTCATTTTCTAATAAAAATGGATTTCATTATATTTTATGATTTTGTTAAAAAACTGAATTTTTAAATTTTTAAATTTTAAATTAATAAAAATTAACTTTATTTTTTAATTCCTCATATCTAAATTTACTTATTATGAATTTTCGAGATTTTTCTAAAAAGGTTAGTTTTCAGTTGAAAAATATGATTTTCATAAAAAATTGTAATTTTTATAACTTTATAATTATATAAGAATGATATATAAGATTAAAAACATTTTAGGTGATAAAATATAAATCTATTAAATAACATTATGAATTTAAAATATTATTTGAGCTAGTAAATCCTATGTACAATATTTTTAAAACTTAGTAAAATGTTACTTTAATAAAAAAACTACTTTCAGTCATTTCATTGAATCAATTATTTTCAAGGGATATTTAGTTTTTTTATTTTAAGCCTAATATACTTAATTTTTTTATAATAAACCAATTTATTTCATTAAAATTAGTAACCAAAATAACTTTATATTATTTATTAATTTCAAGCTTAAATATTTTATTTCTCTAAAATTTGTTTTTACACAATTAATTGTATTTGTTTTAAATTTATCTTTTCATGCCTTTGGAAATTTTATTAGATAAAATGATTTTCAATTTTGAAATTATATGTTTAAAATTATGAAAATTTTAAAATAATAATCTTTTTCATTAAAATTAATTACTAATGTTATAAATTAATTACCAATGTGAAGGTAAATTATTTTAAAATTTTAAAAGTTAAAGAAACCCTAATACACTAAAATTTATCTAAAAAGGGAGTGTTTTAGGTGATTTTGGAACTAAAATAATTTTCTTATCTTGTTTCTTCCATTTTTTTCCTTTTAACTTAAATGGTAACCTTGCATTATAGAAAATGTAAGGGTTACTCCCAAAACTACCCTTCCCTTCACTTATAAAAGGGTAAAATATCCACCACTTCAAGACTCACTTAACACAATAATTTACCCTTAAAAATATAAAATTTTGATACTAAAATAATCCTATACCACATTAAAATTATTCTGGTCACCATTAGTTTGCATAAGGACTTCATTTCCAAGGATACTTCTGAGGAAAATTCAAGTCTTTCATGTGTGTATTATCAACTACTTAGATTTTATCCTTAATTATCTTCTTTAAAATTTATTCTAGAAACAAAAACATACTGATATTAGATTAACTTAAATAATTTAATGTAACTATATTAAGTTTATTATCATTTTTTTATTCATATATCTCATTCATTATGACAAACAAAATTGTTGTTTCTGTATTGTGCTGACTACCACCTCCATGATGCAACATGATTCATTTTCCATCACCACCTTAAAAGGTTGGATATAAGTATGGAATTTAGTTTTAAACATGATATTTATGATTTAATTTAGGTTCTAGTATGAAAAATTATAGAACCTATTAATTATATTATCAACAAACAATCATTGTTAATTTAATCATTTAAAATAAGTTTACTAAGAGGGTATCCTTTTATTCAAATTATTTAATATTTCCATATCCATTGATTATTAATTTAATTACTTAAAATTATAATATATTACACTAATAAAAACAAAATAATACCATAAAAATACTGGTATAATGATTTTAGAACACCACCACCTCATAATCATTCATTAAATCAGGGTATATTCATGTTTGGTTCGGTTTGACTACCTATTTGAAAATTAATATGAATTTATATCATGAATGAATATTAGAACATAATTATTGGTATAATATAATATAAATCTGTAAAAATAATTTTTTTAATTCTGAAGATGTTATATTAATATTTAAATCATCAATTAATAAAACACCCTTTGATTGTTAAAAAACCCTAAAGCATGTTTCTTATCAATTTAATCTTCAAGGATAAAGACTAAAACACTCATGAAAGGATTTTGGAACATAATAAATAACTATAAAACGTACATAGTAGTAACCTTAATGGTGTATTAATGACTAAATTTTTAATAAGAATGAATATGGACACCATTATTATGAAACTATTACAAACAATCAAAACTACAAACACCCGATATAGAAAATGGGAAGAATGATTCTAGAGAATAACTATTTATGAAATGTATGAATGAAAATGGATATTATTATGGTTATTAATTAATTTATTAATATATATATGTCTATGATATAATATTCTAAAGTACCTTCATGAAAGTTAGGAAAAGAGGTAAGGGTTTTCCATCTCAAATTCCTCTCTTTGGGACATGTTTAGTATTATGCATCTAATTTAATTTATGTGGTGTATATACAACCTATTTTTGATATAATATTAGGATTTATCCTTTAATAATTGTATTTTATATTCTACTAAAATACATATCTTTCAAGGGGCTTTGATTTTAAATTTTCTAAAGTCATAAGGGTTTTCGTCTAAAATTTCACTCTTTGAGACATGTTTTATATTATACACCTAATTTTACTTATATTGTGTATATAATGCCTATTTGAGACATAATATCATGAATTATAATTTAATAATGGTATTTTATGTTCAATTAGAAGACCTTTATTACAATATATTTTTATTCATAAGTTTCTAAAGTCATAAGGGTTTTCTAGGTCACAATTCTAATTTTTTTAGACATAATACATTTTTTGAACCATGTTTTATTTGTATGGTATATTCACTTACCATGTATGTATTTTAATCATAATATTTTTATTTCACAGTATTTACTATCCAAAAAATGTTCCCCTATTCAATTGGATATTGATTTAGTTGTTTCCCCAATAGTACAGATGTTTAGTAACTCGTTTTTTATTCATTATGTTATGATCATTATCTTGAACATATTTCATATAAGTTGGGTATATTCTAACATAATATTATATTATTTAGTATTATATCATTTTTTATGTGTATATAAAAACCTACCCTATAAAACCTTTTACAAATATTTCTCACTTCTTGGGATATGTTATTTTGAAACGATCCACCTTCTTTCCTTGGATATCTTTGGATCATGTTATTCATGTATTGACTTAGTTGTATACTCATTTCTATATAAATTGTGAACATCAAGTTTTTACATAATTTATATTTGATTATGTTCACCAATAAATATTTTTATTATATTAACATCGTAAAAATTATTTGCATTTCTTATATTTTTATTCTAATACGAATGATTTTTGGCAAGTTGACTATATATTGTTTGACCATCCACCTTATTTCTATAGATGGGTTATGATCATGTTATCCCTTTTTTTGACATGTGAAAAATTATTCACATTCTTGATGATTATTGGATACTAATGTAGGTTTATCATGTATTAATATTATGTATTCTTCATTATATGGATATGCATGTTTTTATTCATCCAAATGTTCCTTAGGGAATGGTATGAATTTTCTTGTTCACTCTTATGGTGAAAGTATTGGACTTAATCAGGTGATGGGTGGGGATCAAAATTATATTTTCCTATGATATATAGATAGGTATCATGATACAAAATAGTTTTGGTCATTTGGTGTATGTATTCCCAATTCATCAAGATGTCTTCATTGTGGCCTCAAGGATAAGAATAGTGTATTGTCATAAGGCCTTAACAGTAGGTTTTTAATGTCTGTAATTATGCATTCTATTAGTATGAGATCAGTATTCTTGATATCTATGATTTTATTTATTGTCATAGATATATAATTCTTCCAGTTTCAAGTTCATTGTGGTTTTATTTTGTTTACTTATTCATGTCATAATATTTATGACATGTATATTCAATAATTTTATCAATTGAAGGTTTTATCTCACTGATCATTTGATCTCACCCCTTATTATATTTCTATTTCCTCATGTTATAAAGAAAATTTATGTGACATGTTTAGAAAAATAGAGTATGTGAAATAATTTATGGGAGATGTAATAACCACAACTCCAGAAGCCTAGAATCAGTAGTTATTTTATTACATTGGAAAAAGATATATGGATCACACCACCAAGGATCGATCAGTTTAGTAGTCTTTAAGAACAATATACATACATGAAACCCTTATTAATTTGTAATGAAAAAATATAACATAATAAAGGTAAGTAATATTCCACCTTTAACTCATTCAAATATTTCATCTCCATATCCTATGGAATGAAAAAAATAAGGGTGAGCTAAAACACTCAATAAGGGTTACGTACAGCAGAAAATATTATGATTAAATAAGTAACAATCAATATGGAAAGGTAAATAACTAAAAAATCAATCCATTTAATCAATAATTTTAGAATTAAATTTATCCATAGATAATATCAATGTGAAAATATCATGCATAATAGTAATAAATAAATTATTTATGAATAAAATGATTAATATTGAACATCATGATCTCAGGCATTATGATACCTCTATTATAAAGACCATTAATAATATTGTTTAAAACTAATGGTAAATATCCAATGAATTTGGCCAAAATATTTTTCTCAGGATACATATCAATGCATTGAGATGCTATCTATAACTGCCCCCCCCCCCATCACTACATGTCCATATAAATACTCATATATTGAATGACCAATTCAATTTATAAACAATATGACTTATAAAAAAATCCATATTGAATAAAAAATATGTATTTATCAACATTTTTCCTATTTGATCAAATAATTTCTATAGTAAAACATTGTATGTAAAATTTTATATGGTTTAGGAAATAATCATATCAATGATACAAAGAATATGGATATTTTAGAGAAATATAATATCTAATTATCATAAGTAAGTGAGTGTGTTATAGGATGGTATCATTAAAAAAATATCATTAGTGGTTAATAAGTAAAATAAAATTTTTTATAATTGATTAATATAAATTCCCTTAAAATGTCATTAAAACATTCTTGAGAAAAATAATCCTTCCATTTTTTAAATTGCTTATTTTAAAAAACCGCACAAATATAAAGTAAAATATTTTTTTTGAAAATAACCTTATAAAATTATAAAGTAAGATTAAAATAAAATATTATTCATTATGGGGTTAAAATCCACTCATTATTTATAAGTACAAAAATCATTTCTTTCATACTTTTTTTGAAAAAGTCTTAAAGTACCAAGTTTGTAAAATGAAAAAAATATTCCTTTCAAATAGTTTTGTAAAAAAAATAAAACATGGGTAAAAATTCCTTTTGATAAATCATTGTAGAAGTGTAAAAATATTTTTGGAAACATTTTATAGAAAATATTTAGATGGAAGAAAATTATATCCAATAAAAATAGAAATAATATCAGTTTTTCTTTTAAACATTTCTTTGCTTGTTTGAAGTTTGAAATAGATGAAAAGTTAGAAGAAAATATAGAAACTATTTAATAAATTAAACTTAAAATGAAAATTAATCATCATAAATAAAGATATATTCATTTTAAATACTTCAAATGGAAATTATATACACCACATAAAAGTAAACAGGTGTGTAAAACCATATATGTATTAATGGAGTGGAAATTGAGAGGAAATCCCTTACATCACGCTTCCCTTTAGTTGAATTTGATTTAACCTCATGTATAATGGTTTTAAACATGTTATAAATTTATACCATAAAAAAATTAATAATTATAATATCATATATTTTCCTCTTATTTCATAATATCATCCATTTGTTAATAATATTTCATTTTTACCCTTGTTTTGGGTGTTAATAGCTTCATTTTCCCATGCATGTTTTGTCATGTAAGTTACAGTTCTTGTGCATAGGATATATTTAAATCATATACATAATTATTTTAAGGTTTTATATATCATATTTATTCATTATATCCATTATTATAATCATTCTTGAAAATTGGACATAGAAAATGAGTCACATCGCTTCGTGGAGGCGGTAAGTTGGACGTACGCACGACCAAAGATATCATTTATAACTGGTTGAAAGGGTAAAAAATTGGATGATATATTAATTTTAAATAATAAATATCATTTAATAATTATCATATATATCCATTATTTTCATCATTATAACCATCCAAGTAATGTGGTGATGAAAATAAATTACATCATTGTGTGGAGAGAACAAGTTGTACATACGAGTGCGTGATGATTTCATTTTTCATAGAATATATAAAAGGTATAATATGGATGTATAGTAATCATAATAAAATCTTAGTATATATATGATACTAATTTTAATAATTTAGGATGTAAACAACACATAAATTGTAAGTAGAAGAAGAAATAAACTTGAAAGAGTTGGTAAAGATGATTTTCTCTTCTTCAGTAGACTTCCTTTAGATATCTTCTCAAGGGATCTAGGGTTGATCTTTTAAAAGGAACAGAACCTATATAACATGGATAAATATTTTTATAATATTAATGGTCAGTTTTTGGTTGAGATAGATGGTTAAAAGTGATATAAAGAAGTGAGGAAGGTGGATCCCTTTTATAATTGAAGTGAGGGGAACTTTTGGAATTTCTCAAAAGATTAAAATATAATAAGACTGTTCTAGAGATAAATTCTTCCAAATGACCTATAAATTCAAATTGGATGAAATTTTTGACCTTATATGTCACGACCCGACCCTACCCGGGCTCGAGCCGCAACTACCCCAAGCCCACCTCCATAGGCCAGGGGCTGGCGACCAGTGCCAAAGGCATAACAACTTGGGGAGGCCTTTGCCTAAGTACCTGTACACACACACATGCAGTAGACTCAATGAAAAAGTGCAGAGTAAAAGAAAAAATAAGTAAAGAAAAGGGAAACTGCTATATATATACCACAAATTTGCATCGACCTCTAAACAGTACAAGTAAAGTGCTGAAAAGGAAAAAGGGGCAAAACACACGCCCAACCAGAAAAGGTGTCACAACCCGGCAACAGGTGAAAAGAAGAAACAGCTGACGGGTCTCCCACCTGGAACCCAGCTACGACTACCGCACGCGGTCCAAGCTCCCAAACTCCTAAGCTCCTTTGAAGTCATGACCAATATGTCTGTCGTCTGCAAGGGCACACCAAGTGTGGGAAAAGCCCAAGCAGGGGTGAGTATAAAAATACTCAGTAGGATACCCCGAAGGCTCGAGGGAGCAAAAAAGGAGGTACCAAAGGGTGAGTAGTAGATCGAATAGGGGAAATAAAAGGAGTAAAACAGAGAGTACAGTGAAGAGTACAATAGATAGTCCAGCTCAACCCAATAAGAGGAAATAAGGTAGACTCGTCCAGGCACAAGGAACTGGAAATGGTGAGAAGATGAACTTCCCATCGAGTCTTCGCTACCTATAGCAGGAGAGTAGACTCGTCCAACCACGAGAAGCTAGACACGGAAAGCACGTGGCATACCCTGTGTGTCTTCACCTCTCCTGGAAGGAGAGTAACCAAACCCATGAAGTGGGTACCAGAAACAAGGTATATACATATCTGTATGCTCAACAAGAAACCCAAACAAGATCATAAGGGGGTCTCCATCCTGTAGCTCAGTCCAAGAAAGTGAGTCACCAACAGTCCCAGAAGTAACACCATCGATGCCCAGTATCCTGCACGTCTTCCCTGAACAACAATTCAAGGGCTCAATCACCACACCTTGACACGATCCGCTTTGGGCGGCACTGACTCACCCGCACAGTTTTAGGTCGCGTCACAAGGACGTGTCTCGGTGTGGAAAGCGCCCCTCATACTTGAGAGTTTTGGGTTAAGTCAAACCACACCTCGTCACTGCCCCACAGCCGAGAGGTCTCCTCAAAGTCAAAGTTGTCACATCACTGAGCCGTACAAACGAGGGTCCCGCTCCAGTAGTCATGGTGGAAAGCCACAGACTAGCCTAGTAGAAAGGACTGAGTCTGGAATGTCAACGAGTGTCCCACTACCCAGCCGTACTAGAGGGTAGTTCATAATATGATATCGGGTGACCCACTGCCCAACCCTGCTGGAGGGTAAACCCTAATAAGATATCGGGTGACCCACTTCCCAGCCCTGTTGGAGGGTAAACCCTAATAACATCATCAGGCAACCCATTGCCCAGCCCCGCTGGAGGGTAAACCCTAATAAGATATCAGGTGACCCACTGCCCAGCCCTGCTGGAGGGTAAACCCTAATACATCATCAGGCGACCCACTGCCCAGCCCCGCTGGAGGGTAGACCTGGAATAAGTCAACGGGTGACCCACTACCCAGCCCTACTGGAGGGTAAACCATAATACATCATCAGGTGACCCACTGCCCAGGCCTACTGGAGGGTAGACCTGGAGTAAGATGACAGGAGACCCACTGCCCAGCCTTGCTGGAGTGTAGACCTGGAAGAAGTCGACAGGAAACCCACTGCCTATCCCTGTTGGAGGGTAGACCTGAATCAAGATGACGAGTGACCCACTGCCCGGTCTCTGCTGGAGGGTAGACCCTAAGAAGTCGTCGGGTGACCCACTGCCCAGTCACTGCTGGAGGGTAAACCCTAAGAGTGTTGGGTGACCCACTGCCCAGTCCCTACTGGAGGGTAAACCCTAGAAGTCAGTGAGCAACCCACTACCCAGCCCTGCTGGAGGGTAAACCCGGAACTGCTCTGACCATCCCTACAGGATGGTACAACACTAGCCAACCGAGCACTGAGTGGGTACCGCGCAACCTCTCAACTCCAAAACAACTCACCCAATAGAGGTTCAGTGCCTGTTCCATCACTGGGTGTCACTAGCACTGCTACCGGTTGATCCATCGAGAACGAAACCAGGGGGAGACCACTCAACCCTACAGGTCAAATAAACGATCACAGAGGGACCCTCTACGTGGCTAGAGGTAAAAGTACGTAAATCTGAACACGGCACGCACATGGGGCCCACATGTATCTCCAAGCTCTCTTGTATACTCCCAGAGTATACCACATCTCTAGCCCTAAGGCTATCGTGCACACAGCACCCAAAGTCAAGGCGAAGGCATAACGTAACAACTCTAACTTGCCACCTCAACGGCTGAGGCACAGTCAACCACATCTCTTTAAACACCAACCTCACTCTCCTAGGATTTCACGCGATCACATGCCAAAGGTCCGCTACAAACACGGTAGATGAACTGCCACCGGGGTACCTTTCATATTTCCACATTTAATAAGATCACGTAAGAGTCCCCTCACAACTAAACGGATTGTACCGTTGTAATACTCGTGGAAAAACATGCGAGATAGACTACTTACTCTCCTCAAATGGATATCCAACGGAAAGGTTGCCCACACCGCCTCACGCCCGAACGGCATCCCGTGATCCCGAGCCTCGGCCCCGAAAACAGTCGGGAGCATCGCGCCATTGTGATCCCCTTGGGAAAACACGTCAAAAGCACTACTCACATGAGTGAAATGGATATCTGGAGAAAAAGGTGCATTCCGGTGCACCGCACATGAGAGGTGCTTCATGGGACTCGCAACCCAGTCCCAAAACACAACGAACGGATCACACCGTTGCGATCCTATCGAAAAAGTACACAAGTTTGGCTAACCACTCATCTGAATCAGACACATGGTAAGGGAGTTGGAATTCGCCGTCAACTCCCAAAACGGACCACGTGGGGCCTGCACCTCCATTCATAATTAAATCGGGTGGATTGCACCATTCCAATGCCCTCGGACAAACACCCATAATCGACTGCTCGCACGCCCCAAACGGACGTCTGGTGAGAAAGGTTCCAATCGTTGCTCGCAGCTCGAATGAGGGGCCGTGGGGCCCATGCCTCAACTCTGGTCTCAATGCCCGAAACCGCCCTGAAAAACTCCGCCTCGGTTACGGGGTTGAAATTCCATTGACGGCATGTAAAACGGACTCCAAACGTGTTCGCGCCGCCCAAAACAAGAATTCATGGGAAGCCCGCTAAGCTGCTTTACACACGTGTTGTGCCCCTGAGCCCCTCGTCTCGGAAGTTAAAACTCTCGGAACCACCTCAAAAGGTTTTCTCTGAGTCAGGTCTGCGTCGCCGTAGACGGCTCGCAAAACGGACGCCCGTAGAAAAATTTACAGGCGTCCAAAATTCTAAGGGGGGTTTACCCCTGGGCCGGACCGGCCCGGTCCGGCCGGTCCGCCCCGCTCAGGCCGGCCCGCTCGCGCCAGCCTGCTGAGCCGCGGGCCGCTGAACCGCAGCCCGCCGCCTCCGGAGAGGCCCCCTCGCCCACATGCCGCGCGGGCACCTCCTCCACCAACCGGCCGACACGGCCGGTCCGTTTTCCACGCGGAGACCCACGTCACGTGGGTCTCGATCTCCCCGCGGGGTTGCGCGCCTGTGACCACGGATGCCCCCCCTCGCCGGTGCCCTCGGCCGGTTCGCCTATGTCACCCCGCACCGGAGAGATGCTTCCAGGCCAGTCGGATGGCCGACCGCCCTTCCATCGTGCCCGATGCTGCGCTGCCATGCCAGAACGTCGTGCCGTCATCCCGGAACCACCGTCAGTCGCCTGGAACCGCCGGAAATCCGGAATTCGGCCGGAACTTCCCGGGGCTGCCTCAGGCACCCCAGGACTCGGATTTTCGATACGAGAAGAGCGTCGGAAACCTTAGAACATATACTACACATCTGTGGGCTTCGATCGATGATCGGACAGCAATTTGACAGTAAATATTGGGCTCAAAGATTGCGGGAAATTGAAAACAAAAACGATAAACCCCTACCTCAAAGGGCGTAGCCCGACGCTTCGTGTGCGGACCATTGGAACCGATGCGCCTTGTCGGAGATCGCCTCACCGAAGCTACCTCACCGAAGATGGAGGACAGGTGAGGGTTTGAGGAAGAATAAGAAGAAGAAGAAGAAGAAGAAGAAGAAGAAGAAGGGTTTGGGGTGTTTAAGTACAAATCACTTAAACGCCCGCCCGACAGCCCCGAACCCAAAATTTCGGCGGGGTTGGGGTTAAGCCTCCCCTAGGCTAAAAAACACGCTCTTGGCGCAACGGCGGTCTTATAATTTTAATCCAAGGCCCCGTTCAAAAGTTTCAACGCCCACGCCTGATGCTGCCAAATTACGAAAATGCCCCTGGGGCCATTTTCCACTAACGGTTCGTGCCCGCAGAACATATACCCCTACTAGGGTAAACAGAACGTTCCGAACTCAACGGTTCCTTTGGTTTTGCAATCCGAGCCACTGTTTAAGAGATACTTGAGTTTCACCATTAAACGAATAAATTAATTAATTAATTTATCCGTTTAACGTTCCGAAAGCGAGCGATGGGTCCAAACATCCCACGCCGACATGTTTTATGTCGTTTATAGGGTAAACATCCCATTTTGGACCCATCCGTACACTCGGATCTCTGATCCGGATCACCTTTTAGGAGTTATCCTATTTATTTGGCGTGCCCAGTGTGAACGCACTGAAAATTTAATTCCGGCCACTCCAGGGCTCGGAATCGCACGCCGTCTGAGGTCGCTGCTCTGGAATAATATCAAGAATATTCCAAATTCTTTTGTATCCAAAAAGAGAGTCCTTAAATTTTATTATCCCATTTTTTATTATTTAATATTTTTATAGTTTTTAACTTATTTAATAAAATATTATATTCATAAAATATTATTGTTATAAATTTTTATACTATTCATTACTTTGACTTTAATAACATCAAGAAACCAGTATAAATTTGAACCAAATATTTTAATACATCACTAACATTTAATTTTAATCTTTTAAATGTCTGTATCACATAAATTATCTCAAATTATAGTAATTTTAATATTTTTTATATCATTTATTTGATTTATCCATTAATTGAATAATTTCTATGTAACTGTTGTGTAAGAATTAAAGGTAAATATTTATTCCCTAAAAATTAAAAATAAATTACCATGATAAAGAAAAATATTTTATTTTTCAAAATACTATTTAAAGTCTACAAAATCCTTGGGATAACCTATTATTAAAAATATTGTACTTATTAAAAATAAGAGTGTGACATGTTTGACTTTTCTTGAAATAAAATACTATAAAAGTCATAATCTCGTTCAAATGAACATAAAATGAAATATAACCGAATATTGGATGATTATGGAAAAACTTTAATCATAAAATAATATTAAGTTAATTTTATAGATCATTTTCCAGTCCTTATCAATTTATTATTAACTTTAATTACTCAATTTACCATTTACTGTGGTAAGAGAAATTACTAAAGTTACTATTCATATTAACCAAAAATGAAAGAACCTATTTACTAAATTTGGACCCAATGAATCCAAATATGGAATAAATTTTTCAAAATTTCTAAAAAATAGTTGGAATAATTTAATTTAAAATTAAACCGGCAAAATGCAATGAAAAACAGTTTTTCAGAATAATAAAATGCCTTTTACGTGTAAAAATGTTTTTATACAAAATTAAAACATAAAATTTGTTACAATGAACTTAATTGGATTATTAATAATTTAATATAACTAATTATATATTTAAAAATTTTAAAATAAAATTTACCTTTTCAAATGGGTGAAACAAAAATACAATTCTCAATAAAAAGCAATATTTTCATTATTCACTAAAAAATAATTCCTTTCAAAAAAATGCCAGAAATTAACCCTAAGATGATATTTCTATGATGATTTAAAAAAATAATTTTATTTTATTAAATAAATTTTATAATAGTAAAATAAAATTATTTATATTAATTTTTTCATGGAAAGTAATAAAAATCATTTTTGAATAAAACATATTTTTGAAGAATAAAACGACTTTACTAAAAATTGAGTGTTTATTTTCTAAGAATAAATTTGAATAAAATATGGCAGTCACATATATCTAATGAAATGTTTATTCTTATTAATTTCGTCTATTTCAATGGTTGGGTTATAATAGTCATATTTAAATAATAATATTTCATGGTTTGTTTAATCTAAAAATTGTGTGTTATATATGCTATTAAACATATTTTTCCTTAAAAAAACATAGAATATTATATTCTACCCTCCTATAAAAAATTTACCCTTAAAATTCTCATGAATATTACCTTTTAAATAGATGTGGTTAGTTCTTCTTTATAGTATCCCCTAGTTTACATGTTACTTTCTCCATTTTATTATATCTCTAAAGTACCCTTACTAGTTGAGTCGTCCAGTTCCTCACCACTTACTCTCTAATGTCAATAATCTAGATAGGCTCTTCACAGTAAGAATTATCTCGTTCCAATTCTATTTCATCAAAGGTGATAACACGTGTTGGGTATGGCATGTACTTCCTTAACAATGATATATGTAAGACATTGTGTAGTTTAAATAGACTTCGAGGCATTTCCAAATAGTAAGCCACAACCCCAATTCTTTTCAAGATTTCAGAGGGTTTTATATACCTAGGGATCAATTTTATTTTCTTACTGAACCTGACAACACCCTTCCATGGAGATACTTTCAAGAAAACATGATCTCCCACATGAAATTACAAATCTTTCCCCTCGTTATCGACATAACTCTTTTACTTACTTTTAACTTCTTTAATATGAGTCAAAATATTATTTACCTTTGATGTGGTAAGCTTAATAAAAAGTAAACCTATAAGATTCATTTCACTAACTTCATCACAACAATTTTTAGTAAGAAACCTCTTTCCATATAATGGTTTATATGTTACAATTTCAATACTTTAATGGAGGTTATTAGTATTGGTGAACTCTACCAAAGTTAAATAATGGTCTCATATACCTTCAAAGTCAAGTGAGCATGATCTCAATATATCTTCTAATTTTTGAATAGTCCTTTTAGACTACCCATTGATTTGAGGGTGATAATCAATACTCAAATGAATCTTAGTATCCAAAGCCTTTATAATACCCATAATTTCAATGTAAATCATAGATCAAGATCAGACACAACCAAGTCCCTTATTAAAATCAATACTAAAAATTATAAATCCATTAAATCATGATGGAAGAGACAAAATTGGTGTATTGAATAATATCTTCTTAAATTATTCAAAACATTCTCCACATTCCACTATCCATATGGAATTAACCCCTTTACATATAATCTTAGTAAATGGGTATTCTAATCAGGGAAAATTTGAACAATTCATTGATAGTAACCTTTCAAACCAATGAAACTAGATATCTCAGTTATGTTTGTTGGGTTAGGATTTTCTTTGATTGAGTGTTTCTTTATGGGATCAATTTTTATTTAATCCTTGTAGAAAATATGGTCAAGAAAAGAAATTTTATATATCCCAAATTCACACTTTCTAAGTTTCCCATATAATTCATTTTCTATAAGGGTGTTTAGAATAATCTAAAAGTGATTTTCATGATCCTCATATCTTTTATAGTACACCTAGATATCATCAAAAAATTCCAAAAAAAAATATCAAGATATTTCTTAACTATTTTATTCATTATATCTATAAAAACATAAGGTTCATTATTCAATACAAATGGAATTATTGTAAACTTATAATGTACATACCTCATAATAAATGTTTTCTTTTGAAAATATTCCTTCTTCACTCACAATTGATAATACCCCTAACGAAGGTCAATATTTGAAAAATACCAATGTCTATGGATTTTATCGAATAAGTCATCAATGTGAGTTAGAGGATCATTATTCTTTACTATAATAACATTTATGTCCCTATAATCAATGTTGAGCCTCATAGATCCATCTTTATTTTTGGAAAAAAAGAACAGGGGCTCCCCAATGTTAAACACTAGGGAATATAAATTCTTTATCACACAAATATTTTAGTTGTTTCTTCAAAACTGATAATTATGTAGTGGCCATTAGATAGGGAGTATTCGATACACGTTCCAAATCAAAGATTAAATCAATATAAAACTATGCTTCACATTCTGGTGGATGTCCAGGTAATTCCTTAGGAAATACATCAATTTATTTTTGTACAATTGATACACCCTCAATTTGGAGATTAAAATTTTATCCATGTTTTTTTTCTATTATTCCCCAATAATCTCATTTAGATGATCTATTGGGGTGGGTCTAGGTATGAATAAAGTGATGAATTATCTAATCTAAAGATTAGAAATTCTACATATTTTTCACAAATCATAACTTTCATCTCTTTACAACAAAATTTTTATTTATATTTTGAAATATAGTTTATACCACGGATTATATAAAAATTCAACCATATGTATGATAATAAATTCAAAAAATAGAGCATGTTTATGTGTCATAATGTTACATTATTAACACATTTTTTTAGAGTGATATTTCCACTAGGAGTTTTGAATGAAAAACACCTCTTTAAGGTTATAGGGAAATATCTAATTTTCTTAGAAAGCACAGAATATATACAAGAGTTTGAGGATCTAGAATTAACTAAATTTTAATTTGTTATTAAATTACCTAAAACCATATCTTTACAAACTTTAACCACAATATTAGTTATTATATAAGCTTGTCCTTCTTCACTCATCCTTTTTTATGGTAAATTCCCTAGACTCTTGTGACATTAGTTTGAATAATTTACAATTTATATATAGTTTAATCACTAGATATTAGTGTTTTTTTTCTTAACTATACACCATTATCTCTGTAACCCATATCACTATACATATTACAAACTCCCATTCCCTTCATGAATTTTTTAGAATAATTATTTTCACATTTTTCACATGATAGAAAATTATTCATCCTCTTATTCTTCTTTGACATGTTCCCTTTTTATTGGTGTTCATCCAATATATTATATTATTGATTTCCCTTAAACATATATGATCTAGAAACTATTTCTCCATTTTGATGGAATATAACACTATTTCATCGTATGATGAAAAAAAAATCCAATTCATTTCCAAGACTCAAATTAATACCTCAAAGAAATGATCAATATTTCTTTCCAAATTATTTATATATTCTATAGAATACCTACATAATCTTGTAAAGGTATCCTCATACTCTACAACACTCTCTTCTTCATTTTGATTTAAGCTAAGGTATTTTCTCTTTATTTTCATTCATTTCTCACGAGGGAAATATTTGTCAAATAATTTTTCTTTAAAAGTTCTTCATTAATAGAATTATATTTTACCTTCCTCTCTGGTATTCTAATCAATGACCACCATTTATCATAATCTCCCTTAAGACAATATACTAATAATACAACCTTTTCCCTTTCATCACACCTTAAATCTAGAAGTATCTTTCTAAGGGACTTCATCCATTTCTTGGTTACCATTGGATTATTAGTCCCAATAAATTATAAGGGATTATACCACATAAAATGATCCAACATAGGTGAATCATTCCATAAAGAATCATGTTGTTTCATTCAAGCAAGTTTATTCATCATAACTTGAGTAAGTTTCCCTAATATGGTTATGATATGCTTAACTCTAACACTAACTGTATTGGCATTATTAGTGGGTAAATTTCTACATTAGCCATGGGTATTGATTCCCTTTCTTTTATTAGGTTCCACCACTAAATAATGGAATTCATTAAGTTAGTTCATAATCAGTATAAATATTTAACCACAAAATAAAAATACCTCTAATGGTAAAAAAATAAAATAATATAATGAATTTTCATAATTTTCGTGTTAGCTATGTTTATTTTAAATATAGTTCCCATGGTTTTAATAAACTTCCTATGACACCAACTATAAAAAACCAACTCCATAATCCCATAATCAGTAGTTATTTTATTATATCATCATAAGATATAGGGATCACATCACCAAGGATCAATTATTTTAGTATTCTTGAAGAACTAGATAAATAAATGGATCCCTTGTTACATTGGTAATAAAATATGGAACATAAAAAAGGAAATTAATCTAAAAACATTAACACATTAAAATATCTCAACTTCATGTCTTGGGGAAAGAAAACAAAATAAGGGTGACCTCAAACACTTAGCAAGTGTTACGTATAGTAGAAACTAATATTAGTAAATAAGAAATAATCAATATGGAATGGTAAAAAACTGAAAACACATTACATTTATTCAACACCATGAGAATGAAATTATAGTTACCCATGATTTTTATACATGGATATTACATCATTTTTATGAATATTCATTACATAACACAAAAACATGTCCAAGGACCATAATAGTTTAGTGCCTTTAGAAACATGGAAACATACTCTTCTAACTTGGTAAAAGATATTCAATGTCTCCCATAAAGATCTTCCCCTTTAGTACGCCTACTTAAAACATTTATTCATAACCTAGGTAAAGGAAACATAATAAAGGTTGAGCTCATATTCTTGGAAAGGGTAAAAAGGAGATGCATAATCATAACATAAACATAAGGGTGTGAGAATATGATCATAATATTTGAAGATCATACCCTTCATATCAAGGATCACAATCTTGATTCATGGAATAAAGATTCATAAATCATAAGACATGAATCATGTGGGAATCCAGAGCAGAATCCATTAGAGCATAAAATGGGAATAAGAAAATGAATCATGGCAGACACATAAGTATATTCAATAATTCCCTTGAAGTCTGGGATCATTTCCATAACTTATCATGGAACTTCATGGGGGCTACACCTACTTAGTGGGTCACGCCACCAGTCCCAGTGGAATATCATTCCTTATACTGGAATGGGTTCACTATGAAAACCTTTATAATGGACAAATTCCCTTATTGTATTAGGTTCACTCTCGATTCTGATCATGTTTATCTCATGAGATATAAATATTTACCTAATGAATTATAGGGATATATAGGTCCCACCCACCACATAATTAAAACCACATGTATGTGTGCAACAAGATAATAAACATTAATCATATCATAATCCATGAAATGAAATGAAATGGGTATCACAAACATCATAATATGACCTTTGAAAAAGATATAGGTTTTATAATCATTTATTTATAGAATAACCCATGAAAAGAAGTAGGTTTCATAAGCATTTTATCAGGGTATAACTCATTGAAAAAAATGGGTTTCATAAACATCATGTCATCACAACATAAAACATTTAGAGAAATAATATGAATTTTATCCTTTTATCATATCACTATTAAATCATAATTAACCTCAAATTATTTCAACTTATATGAAAAATAATTTTGAAAGACTACTTGGGACATTACTTAGAGGAAAATATATTTTCTTTAAAAATAAATATTTAAAACATTAAACATTATGAAAATACTTTCATTTGGAAATAACCTTGAACAGTTATAAAGGAATCTCATAAAATCATCTAAAACATTTCTTGAGTAAAATATCCTTTTTTCCTTGAAATTTTATTTTTAGAACACAAAACGTTTTGAAAACCTTTTTCTTTGAAAATAACCTTGAAATTTTGTAAGGGAATATTTGAAAATAATTTAAAAACTTTTTAAAATATAAAAAAAAATTAAAATCCTTCTCCTTTAAAATCAGATTAAAATATCATTTAAAAAATTTAAAACATATTTATAAAACATGGTTTTGAATAAAATTCGTTTTCGACTGAAGAGAGAAATAAAGTCAGTTTTTCTTAAAAAAAATTATTAATTATATTAAGTAACAAATAGTGGGAAAATGGTACCATTACTTAAATATATCAGGAATAACCATATTATAAGAAAATTAATTATTATTCTTTATAGTTAGATAATGATATTTAAATATTTGATACTTAATCATAAATGATCCTGATAAATGATGAGATTATAACATAAAATATTTACCACTTTGGTAACATTAAATCATAAGCCCCACAAAATAGTAACATAAAATGAAACTTAAAATATCATGAGTATTAATAAATTCATTATATTACATGTAAAATGGTATGTATATACATCTCATTGAATAATATAGGTTCATGACATGATGTACATCTCAAAGAAGGAAAATTGAGACAAATATACCTTACCAATTTGGTAACTTTAGAATCATAAACCCCAAGAAAGAGATATCCTAAAATGTATATATAAATATCAAAAAAATTAATTAGAATAATCATAAAATATATTAATGGATATTATATACACCGCATAAAAGAAACATATAGTGAATATGGCATTTGTCTCATAGAATGTAAAAGTGAGACGAAAATCTCTTACTTTTTGAGTAACTTTTGAATCCTAATCCCCATAAAAGAATAAAATAAATTAAAAAATTAATTACAATTAAATTATTTATATTCATTATATATCATATCATATAATATTATATACACCACACAAAATAAACTAATGGTGAATATGGCATAATTCTCTCAGAAATAAAAGTGAGATTAGAAATCCCCTTAAAATAAGTCTTAACTAATATCGTACTCATTCAACCCTCTTGTATAATAAATATATTTTTATTATAAATATAATAAAAAAAATTATTATATATATCATATTATATATTATTTTTTTATTACATTTTATTACCTATTTATTAACAATTTCTTGTTAAAGTTGTGTTTCAGGTAATAACCACTTTGATTTTCGTATATCTTTTGACTTGTTATTTTGGGTCCTCTTACTTTGATCATGGTTTAATAATATCTTTAATATAACCCATTATATATTTATTTATATTAATCAATAATATTTAGTGATAGGAAATGAAATACATCATTCATGGAGACAGTAGGTCGTACGTACGCATGAATATTGTTTCCATTTTCTTATCATATTGAAAAAAAAGATAAGTAAATGATATATATAGATTTATATTATCATTATATTATAATTTTTTGTAATATATATCATATATGTTTATTAAAATCATCCTTAAAACATTCCATGTAAATCATGAAATAATCATATCACTTCGCGAGGTGGTAGTTCGCCGTACACACGAATGACGTTATCGTACTCCCACAAAATAGAAATCCTGAAGTTATGTGTGGTATAATAATTAAATAATCATAATAACATAATAAATATTATATATATAATATATAAACTGTATATCCATCATTATCCCCAACCTTGAAATGTGGTAATGGAAAAACAAACGACATCGGTTTGCAAGACGATTTTCCATTGTACACACAAACGGGGATTTCATAACCAATTTGATGGAAATGTGTGAGGTTATAGGTAGTAACCTTAACATAAAAACATCTCATTATATTTAATATACTTAATTTATTATATAATAATTGAATAATAAAATTTATGTGGGGTGGAGGAAGAAATAAAATGAAAACGCTTGTTCATGAACATTACCTCTTCTTCGAGTATCCTCCTTAGATTTACACTAAATCCTTGATTGGTTAAATTTATGAAAAAAATAAGTCTTCTATCGTGAGTTTAAAAAATATAGGAAGTGATTTTTTTATGTTTTGTTTGATACAAATGGATTAAGAGGTGTAAATAAGGGGGATAATGAGTACCCTTTTATAATTGACAAGGAGTGGCATTCTTGTAAATACCCAAAACTATTCCCTATTGGGAGATCTCCCTTAACTCATGTGGATCAAAAATTAATTAATAATAAATTTTAGGTATTAATATTTTGATAAACACCTCCAACATAAAAAATAAACACATTTTTTATCAAGTTATTCCATTGTCCTTAAGTTTACACAATTTTAACCTTTTAGTTTTTACTATGGTAACTTGTAACTTTTTATTTACCTAGGAAATTTTTCATTTAAGACTATAATTAAAATTATTTATATTATATAATTTATACCCAATGATTATAAATAATAAATAAAATTCATTAAATAAAAATCATATATGTGTGTAAAATAAATTTTAATACAAACACATGTAATGTGCAAAACCTCATTTTAATATTAATCGTGTTAATTAATTTTAATGGATTTCACTAATTCTTATGAAAAAAATTTAATTTTACCTTATAATATAATATAAATTATAATTATTCCAAATATGGAATCATTTTCTCCAAATTCCATTCACATAAGTTGCAAAATTTAATTTAAAATTTGTCCCACAGATATAGTGAGAAATCAAGTTTTTTTACAGAAAAAGATCAAAATATTACAAATTTTTTACATCAAATTTCGATATGAAATTGATTATAATAAACTAAATTGGATTAATATATGTATAATTAAATGAATTATAATTTAAAATAAATTAAAATTAAGATTTAACTTTGTAAATAACTTAGATGAAAATATAGTTTTCAATTAAAATTCAGTATTTTTCACTATTTATTAAAAAATGAAACTTTTCATAAAAGGACCAAAAATTCACACTAAGATAATTATAAAAACCCTATTCCAAAAATTAATTATATTTTTTCAAATAAAAATTATAAAATTTTCAAAAATTAGTTTTAAAATAACTACACCAAAAAAGGTGAAAAAATTTTTTTTAGAAAAATACAATTTTTAAGCATAAAATTAGATTTATTATTATATCTTGTCTAGAAAAAATAGAAGATGAATGTTAAAAATTATATTTAATATATAATATATAAATATAATTAATATAATTCATTAAATTGATTTTTTTTAATTTATTGATGTAAAACACACTTGTGTGCATAGAAATAGTTTTTGAGGAAAATATTTCCTATTATTTTAAAAGGGGTTTTATATTCATTTATAATTTATTAGTAACCATAGAATTAATTTTATATACATAATTAAAAAATATTTTCATAATTGGGTTAATATTATTCATAACTTCCATCCCAATGGATAATTAAAAACAATCATATTAAAAAATATTATTTTAATAATATGTCACGTTTCATTTAAACTCGATGTTACTGTAACACAAGGTAAACTCCGTATTTTTTATAACACAAGCCAAACATAGTGTTATTTGTGATGAAATATAAACTCGTTTTTACTTGTATGGAAATATAAAATCATTTTTTTATGTAACATTAAATATTGAAATTGTTAAATTTATTTGAAAAAAATATTTTGCAAAATCTTGGGATGTTACATTCCAACCCCCTTAAAATGAATTTCACCCTCTAAATTCATCTCAATCAACAAAGGTTAAACCTTTGAAAATTTTCCTTCATAGAAACCCACAATACACAAATTAATATTAAAAATTCCTTTAAAATTTAAATTTGTAAACAAAACGGTTAGCCAAAGTAACTCATAACTAGGTTTCCACATAGGATAACATAGATGGAAATTGAAAACATGGACATCAAAAAAAGAATAAATAATTATAGAGAGAGATAAATATTAATAATAACAAGAAATTGGGTGATCCAAATAAATTTAATGAATAAAAAATCATATCACCCATATATTTGAAAGGTTTATTGATATCATCAAGAATTATAATAATAGGACAACATTTTATTTCAAGATCATTTTCCTAAAGTCACATTATTTTCATGAGAAGATATACTTACTTGATTTAATTCCATTTTATAAGAACAATCTCACCATATAGTTGTTCCTTGGTCAATTTACACTTTATCTCTTACTTTAATAAATGAAGGAGAATTTTTTATACCTGAAGCTCTAATGGACCATAATATCATAAATATAATGATAATTCATTCTTTATATCTTTAGTTATCATCAAAAAATGGTTAGCATAGGTTATCCAATATACATAAATCTTAATATGGATAAATAAGACATTAATATTTAAAACTTTATTTAAATTTTAATATAAACCATTTTATTAATGGTTATCCTTTTGACCCTTTAAAAAAATTTAAATCCAAAACTTTATAAAGAAGTTCATTAAATTTCCAAAATAAACTTATCATTAATGCCCAAAACAACATGAAGTGGCTATTAATTTTCACATAAAAACATGTGGATACCTTTGTAATTTATTCTCCTGAAACATGGTATTAAAATTAATTTTGATATAAAATTATTGAAAACATAAATTCTTCCTCATTCCTTACATAAAACATAGATTATTGGAAATATTCCTTAAGTACAAAAATGTTGTAAATTCCTTCAATGATAACATAAACTACTTTTTCAATAAATCATTAATCTGTTCCAAGCTAAATTAGTATTATCCAACTTACTTTATTCTTATCCAACATCTCTTTATCCAAACTAAAAAACATTTTCTCAACATCAATAACATATTAAGGATTATTTTCCCATAATCATGTATTTTCCATAAAATATAACCTTGTCATTAAATCACTTTTCTAGTTAATCAATACCATTCAAATTATTCATTAAAATCCTTAATGAAAAACTTAAATTGAATAATCCATATATATTTCATAATTTGGATGACACATTCTTTGAATTCCAATACATAAACACTTCATTCATACTAATTTCTTCTCAAATCATTATCTATCCTTCATAATCTTATTCCTTAATACCAATTTCATATCGCATGTCATTTATTATCTCTTTCTCATCAGCAATATAACCATTACTCATACAACCTTTCTGATTTTCTTCATGAGATTTCCCTATAGGACATCGATTTGTTTAATTTTTAAAATTTATACATTTAAATAATTCATACATTGATAAAAGCTTCGGGGTAATATTCCCATATATTGTGTTAAATGTACTTTTCATTTCACTTTTTTAGTTCCTTAATTTTTTTCCTTTTACATAATCAAAACATCTTCCCATTCCTATGATATATTCTCTTGGGTATTTCTTCCCACATTCTTGATATATAGGAAACTAAATCTTCTTCTATACATGGTTACCACCACCATAACTCTCAAAAAAATCTTTTATTATCTTATTTTTTGAGTATGAGAGTTAGTTAAGGCTCACATTGTTAGTCATGTTCTATGAAAACTGATTAGACATAATCAAAAATTCCTTCACTCCATTCATTATCCCATTTGGCTGCTCATTAGAAAATTGTTTGTCATATTAAAGATTAACCCAGTTCTTTCTAGTTACTGTCATTTACTAAAACTAAAAATCATAGTGTGAGCAAGACTAATCATAGAGGATAATTAAAAAATCATAAAAAATCACTTATAGGGTGTCTTAATCATGACACCTTCATCTCGATCTATGAAACCTTAGGTTTATCCTAATTCATTTATAGTCATAGTTTATTTAAATCATTCGTGATGGTTCATAAAGAGTTTTTGAATTTCCAAAGTACATCCCCTAGGAGTGTCAAACTAGATGTGCAACAAGGACTGTTATCATACACTAGTTCTCGGTCGAGTCTAGCTCAATATAGTGTTTTTAGGTTATTACCCTTATGTACATCTATGCCAGATCCAATTTTACTTGTAGTATTTAGATAGGTATGTATTTATATGAAACCACTCTCTCTATCCTTTACCAAAATTCTCGGAAATTTTCCTAAAACTTGACTCATCATTATATTTATCCTTATATAAATCCCTATAAATATCCCTAGAAATATCCCAAGGGATCTCACTAAACTTTTATCATCCAAGTTTCCAAAGTTTGACTAAACATTTCCTTTTTTCACAACTATATTAACCCAATATTTTCATACATGGATATTAAATCATTTTTTAAAATATTAATTACATTACACAAACACATGATTGAGGACTATAATAGTTTAGTGCCTTTGGAAACCTAGAAACATAATCTTCTAACTTGTTAAAAGATCTTCAATATCTCTGATAAAGATCTTTCCATTTAGTAATTATACTTAATACCTTTCTTCATAACCTATTTAAAGGAAACATAATAAAGGGTGAGCTCAGATGCTCAGTAAGGTTAAATAAAGGATATATGTAAGCATAACATAAACATAATGGTATGAGAACATGAGCATAACATTTGAAGATCATACCTTGTATATAAAAGATAATAATCTTGATTCATGGCATAAATATTGGATGATCATAAGACATGAATCATAAGTGAATCAAGAGAATAATACATGATAGTATAACAGAGGAATGAGACATGGAATTGTGGCAGAAAAATAGTCATAGAAAATCATTCCCCAAAATTCAAGTATTATTTCCAAAACTTATCATGGAACTTCATGGGTGATGCACCTACTGGGTGGGACACACCACCATCACCAATGGTATACGTTTCCTTATATTAGAATGGTTTCACTCCTAAAAACATCATAATGGAAAAAGTCCCCTACTTTACTTGTTTTATTCCTCATTCTATCCATGTTTATCTCATGACATATAAATCTATACCCAATTATTTGGAGGGAGATCCACCCATCACATAATGAAAACCATATTTTTTTGAGGCATAATATTATAAACATTCATCGTATCATAACCCATGAAAGGAAATGGGTATCACAGACATAATATCATAACATATAAAAAATATACAGGTTTTACAATCATTTTTTTCATATAATAACTCATGAAAAGAATCAATTTTTATAAGCATTTTATCATGGTATAACTCATGGAAAGAAAATGGGTTTCATAAACATCATTCAATAAAAACATAAACCATTAATAGAAATAAAATGAATTGTATCCTTAGATTATATCCTCATTAAATCATAATTACCCTCAAATAATGTCATCTTATATGGAAAATGATTTTGAAATACTACTTGTGTCATTTCTTAGAGGAAAATAGATTTTATTTGAAAATAAATTTTTAAAACATAAAACAATATAAATATAATTTTAATTAGAAATACATGTAAACACCTATAAAGTAATGTTTAAAAAATAATTGAAAACATGTCTTGAGTAAAATATTCTTTTGTCTTTAAAAAAAAAATTTAGAACAAAAACCTTTTGAAAAACTTTTTCTTTGAAAATAACCTTGGAAACACTGTAAAAGAAGATTTGAAAATAATTTAAAAAACTTATTAAAACATAAAAAAATTTAAAAAAATATCATTGAAAAAAAAATTAAATTAAAATTAAAATCATTTTAAAAAAATAGAAAATATGATTTTGGAAGAAAACAGATTTGCGACTGAAGAGAGAAATAAAGTTGGATTTTATTAAAAACATTTTCTTACTTTTATTAATTAAAAAAGAGTGGGAAAATTGTAATATTTCTTTAAAATATAATGAATAAACATATTATAAGAAAATTAATGATACTAATTGAGATTTATATCACGATATTTCAATATTGGAGGCTTAATCATAAATAATCCCGATAAAAGATGAGATTATAACATAAAATTTTTACCACTTTAGTGACATTAAATCATAATCCACACAAAGTAATAACATTAAATAAAGCTTAAAATACCAAAAAGATGAATAAATTCATTATATTAAATTTAAAAGGGTCTTTATATACACCTATTGAAATAATATAGATGCATAACATAACATACGTCTCAAAGAAGGAAAATTGTGACCAAAAACCCTAACTGATTTGGTAGCTTTTAAACCGAAAACCCCATGAAAGAGAGATAATAAAATGGATATTTCAATAAAAATAATTTTAATTATAAACATCATAAAATAAATTCTTTTTCATTATATACACCACATAAAATAAACATGTGTTGAATATGACATTTGTCTCGCAGAAAGTAAAATTGAGACGGAAATCCTTTACTGTTTGAGTAAATTTTGAATTGTGATCACTATGAAATAATAAAATCAATGGAAACATTAATTATCCTGAGATTAGGTAGATTAATTATATATTATTTCATAGTTAATTATATATACCACACAAAATAAATTAGTGGTGAATATGGCATAAGTCTCTCAGAAATAAAATTGAGACTAGAATTTCACTTACCTTAAGTCTTGACTTTATCCACACTCATTAAAACCTAATGTATAATAAATATAAGTATATTATACATATATTTAAGAATAATAATTATATTTATAATATCATATATGATTTTATTATGACCTTTTACTTCCCGTTAATTAATAATTCCATGTTAAAGTTACATTTTTGGTAATAACCACTTTGTTTTCATATACGTTTTGACTTGTTATTTTTGATCCTCTTACTTCGATCATGGTTTCATCATATCAAGAATTTAAACCATTATATAAAAATAATATATATTAATTATATATATATATTCAGAGTAATCCATGATATTTAGAGATAGGAAATTAAATATGTCGTTCATGGAGACAGTAGGTCATACGCACGCATAAACATTATTTCCATTTTATTATCATATTGAAAGAAATAAAAGTAAATGATATATATATATAAAGTATAATTTTTATGTCATATATATCACGTATTTTTGTTAAACTCATCTTTGATATATTTTATGTAAATCTTTAAGGAATCACATCACTTCACGAGGTAGTAGTCTATCGTACACATGAATGATGTTATCGTAATCCCAAAAAAATGGAAAGCATGAATGTATGTATGATATAATAATTAAATAAGAATAATAACATCATAAATATCATATATATAATATATAAACTATAAATCCATCATTATTATTAACCATTAAAAGTGGTAATGTAAAAACAAATGACATCGATTCCCAAGGCAATAGTCTGTTGTACACACGAACGATGATTTTGTAACCCATTTTATAGAATTATGTGATGTTTTAGGCAATAAAATTAATATAAAAACATATAAGTATATTTAAGATACTAATTTTATTATTTAATCAAGTTAGACTAAAAATTAAAGGGGTTTAAGGAAAAAATGAAATGAAAAGGCTCGTTGATGAATGTTACCTCTTCTTCAGGTATTCTCTTTAGGTTTGCAATAAATCCTTTCTTGGTTAAATTTATGTACAAAATAAGAATTATAGTACTATGGTATGTAATTTGGTAAGTTATTTTGGAAGGTTTTTTCTATACAAATGGCTTGAAAGGCGTGAATAAATGGGGAGACTGATTTCCCTTTTATAACTGAGGAGGTGTTGAATTCTTGTAAGTTCCCAAAAGTATTCACTATTGGGAGGTATACCTTACCTCATGTTCCTTAAAATTTTATTAATAATTAAATATAGGGGTGAATTAGTTGATAAAAATATCCACCACACAAAATAAAAAAAATTTATTATCAATTTATTCCTTAGTCTTTAAGTTTGCTCAATTTTAACAATTTAGTTTTTACCACGATAACTTGTATCTTTTTATTTATCTAGGTAATTTATCATTTAATAATATAATTAAAACTATTTTTATTATATAATTTATACCCACTAATTATAAATATTAAATCCAATTCATTAAATAAAAAACAAATGGGTGTGTAAAAAAATTTAATACAAATGCATATATTGCACAAAACCTAGTTTTAACTTTAATATCGTTAATTAATTTTAACTATTTTCCCTAATTATTAGGATAAAAAATAAGTTAATCATATTATATAACATAAATTATAATTATTAAAAATATCTAATCCATTTACCCAAATTACATTCATATAATTGGAATAATTTAATTTAATTTTTTTTCTTATGGATGCAGTGAGAAAGCGAATTATTTTAAGAGAAAAAGATCAAAATATTACAAAGTTTTTACATCTGATTTCAATATTAAATTGATTATAATGAAATAAATTGTATTAATATATGTATAATTTAACTAATTATACTTTAAACCAAATTTAAAATATAATTTAACATTATAAATAACTTAGGTGAAAATACAATTTTCAAAAAAATCAGTATTTTTTAGTATTCATAAAAAATTTAAGCTTCATAGAAAAAGCCAAAAAAAGTAGCCCTAAGATAATTTTGATATGAAAATTTAAAAAATTAAGTATATTTTTTCAAATATAAATAATAATATTGTCAAAAATAATTTTTAAAATAAGTGTGACATAAAATGGTAACAAAATTGTTTGTTCGAAATATATAATTTTTAAATGTAAAATTGGATTTATTATTTTCAATTATCTATAAAACACATAATATTAATGTTAAAAATTATATTTAATATATAATATATAAATATAATTAATATAATTAATTAATGTTTTTTTTAATTTATTGATGTAAAACACACTTGTGTTCATAAAAATAGTTTTTCAGAAAAATATTTTCTATTATTTTCAGAAGGGTTTTATATTAATTTATAATTAATTAGTAACTAAAGAATTAATTTTATATACATGTTTAAACCATATTTTTATAATTCAGTTAATATTATTCATAAAATTCATTCCAATGGCTAGGTGACAACCATCATATTAAATGATAATATTTTAATAACAAGTCACGTTTTATTTAAACATGGTGTTATGTGTAATAGAATATAAACTTAGTATTGTGTGTAACACAAGAAAAACTTAGGGTTATGTGTAACAAAAGATAAACTCAGTGTTACTTTTAATTAAATATAAAAACATTTTTTGTGTGTGACACTAAATATCAAAAATGTTAAATTTATTTGAAAAAAATATTCCACAAAATCTTGAGCTATTACAGAAATTTATCCATAGATAATGTCAATGTTAAAATATCATGTGTAACAATAATAACTAAATTATTAATTAATGAAATTATTAATATTGGACTTCATCATCTCATGCATCATGATACATCTATTTTCAAGACCTTTTATATGACATTTTAACACTATGGGTAAAAACCAATTTAATATGGCCAATAGATTTGTCTCATGAGACATACGATGCGTCAAGGGGATATCTATAACCGGTACCCACCCTTCACTTCATGTCCAAATCATTCCTCATATATTGAATGATCAATTCAATTTATAAAAAATATTCCTTAATAATAACTATATGTATTGAATAAAGGATATTTATTTATTAAGATTTCCCCAAATAAATTAAATAATTTCTATAGTAAAACACTATAAATAAAAATTGTATATAGTTTAGGAAATAATCATATCCATGATACAAAGAATATGGATATTTAAGATAAATTTAAAATCCAACGATCATAAGTAAGTGAATGTTTCATAGGATGGTATCATTACAACATATCCCCAATGGTTAGTAAGTAAAATAAATGGTTTTTTCATTTATGAATAGAAATTATATTAAAATATCCTTGAAAATTTCTTGAGGAAAATAACCTTTCCATTTTTAAAATCACTTATTTTTAAAAAATAAAACTGTGCAAATATAATGTAAAATATTTTATTTTAAAATGAAATTACAAACTTTTAAAGTAATATTTAAAGATAATATTATTCATAATGATTGGAAAATCCAATCATGTGATATAATATAAAAAACATTCCTTCCATACTTTTTTTTTGAAAAGTCACAAAGTACTTTATTTGGAAAATGGCAAAAAGACTCTTTTCAACCCCTTTTTTAAAAATTCAAACATGGGTAAAAATTTCATTTAATAAATCATTGAAAAAGTGTAAAAATATTTTGGAAAAATTTTATATAAAATAGGGATATGGAATAAAACTATTTCCAATAAAAAGAGAAATAATATTGGTTTTTATTTTAAACATTTCTTTGCTTGATTCAAGTTCTAAAGAGAGGATAAGATGGAAGAAAATACAGAAACTCTATAATAGTGTAAAATTAAAAGGAATTTAAATCATCATGAATAAATATATATTCATGTTAATTAATTAAAATTAATAGTATATACACAACATAAAAGTAAACAGGTGCATAATACCAAATATATCTCAATATAGTGGAAATTGAGACGAAATCTCTTACCTAACTTTTCCCTTTAGTTTAATATGATTTAACCTTGTGTATAATGGTTTTAAACGTGTTATAAATTTATATCATAACAATATTCATATTTATAATATCATATATGATCCTATTATATCATCTTATCACCCTTTTGTTAATAATATTTCATTATTACCCTTATTACGGGTGTTAACTTCTTCATTTTCCTATGAATGTTTTGTCATGTGAGTTCCATATCTTCTGAATATGATATATTAGAATCATATATAGAATTATTTTAAGTTTATAGATGTAATATTTATTAATTTGATTCATTTTTAGAATCATTCTTGGAAATTTTACATGGAAAAGGAGTCGCATCGCTTAATGGAGATGGTGAACTATACATAGGCACGAGCGGCGATATCATTTCTAACTTCTTGAAATGTTAAGAAAGTGGATGATATATTAATTTTATAAAATAAATATCTTATCATAAGTATCAAATATATCCATTATTTTCATCATTATAATCATCTAAGTAAATTGGTGATGAAAAATAAATTACACCACTTTGTGGAGATAGTAAGTCCTAAGTACACACATGTGGTGCTTTGATTTTTCATAGGATGGATAAAAGGTGGAATATGGTTATATCACAATCATAATAAAATATAAATGTATAAATTGTAATATATTTATTAATTTATTATGTAAACAACACATGAAGAGTAATTATAATAAGAAATAAATTTGAAAGAGTTGGTAAAGACGATTACCTCATCTTCGATAAACTTCCTTTAGATCTCTTCTTAAGGGATCTAGGGATGGTCTTTTGGAAGGATAAGAACCTCTAGAAATTGTATAAGTATTCCTAGAAGAGTAATGGTTAGTTTTTGGCTGATATATATGGCTCAATGTTATGTAAAGAAGTGAGTAGTGGAGTTCCCTTTTATAATTGAAGTGAGGGGCGCTTTTGGAATTTCTCAAAAGATTAAAAAATAATAAGACTATTCTAGATCCAAATGCTTTCAAATTGCCTATAAATGAAAAATTGATTACATTTTAGACCATATATTATACCATTTTCCCTTATTTAATATTTTTTTATTATTTTTAAATAATTTAAAAAAATATTATTCTCATAAAATATCATTATAATCAATGTTGACAATATTCATTACTTTAACTTTAATAACATCAAGAAACCAATATAAATTCAAAAAAATATTTAATAAATACATAAAATGTCATTTTCATCTATAAAATTTATTTATCATATTAATTATCTCAAATTATAATACTTTTAATATTTTTAATATCATTTGTTTTATTTTTCTATTAATTGAATAATTATTGTAATAGTGTTGTGTAGGAATTTAAGGTAATTATTTATTCACTAAAAATTAATAAAAAATTACCATGATATAGATAAATATTTTATAATAAAAAATAATATTTATAGTAAATCGTATCCTTTGAATAAACTCATATTAAAAATATTATATTTATTAAAAACAATAGTGTGACATGATTGACTTTTCTTGAAAAAAAATATCATAAAGGTCATAATCTCATCCAAATATCCATACAATGTCATATAACCAAATATTAGATAATTATGGAAGAACATAACTCATTAAATAATATTAAGGAAAGTTTTAGGGTAATTTTCTAGTCCTTATCAATTTATTATTAACTTTAATTACCTAATTTACTCTTTACCATGATAACAAAAATTACAAAAATTACTATTCATATTGACCATAAATAAAAGGAAACCATTTACTAAATTTGAACATCTAGAATACAAAAATGGAATCTATTTGTAAAAATTCAAAAAAAAAATATGTGTTAATATTTTATTTAAAATTAAACCGTAAAAACGCAATAAAAAATAGTTTTTTTGGAAAAATGCCTTTTTAAGTGTAACAATGTTTTTATACCAAATTCAACAATGAAATTGATTCCAATAAAATTAATTTTATTATTAACAATTTAATATAACTAATTTTACTTTGAAACTACTATAAAATAAAATTATACTTTTCAAATGGTTGAAACAAAAATACGGTTTTCAATAAAAAACAGTGTTTTTTACTATTCACTAGAAAATTAATCTTTAAGAAAAATACCAAAAAATCACTCTAAGATAATTTTTATATGCTTATTTAAACAATTAATTTAATTTTATTAAATAAATTTTCTAAAAGTGTAAAAAAAAATTATATTTATTTGTTTATAGAAATCAATAAAAATCATTTTTGAAGAAAATATTGTTTTCCAGAATAAAATGAATTTACTCAAAATTGGGAAGAATAAATTCTTATTGAATATAAACTTCACAAATATTTCATAATATTTTTATTCCTATTCATTCCCACCAATTAAAATGCTATGTTTTAATAGACTTATTTAAATAATAATATTTCATGGTTTGTTTAAACTCGATGTTGCGTGATTGATATGCTATCTATAAGATCCAGTCTTTTACCAGGTATATACATATTTTTTCATTAAACTTATCTTTTTGGGGTTTTCATATCATTAAAACTTATCAGTTGAGTCTTGTTTGGAGACAAAGATCCTTTTTGGGGGGAAATGGCCTAAAGTTCGAGGATGTATGTTTTTTTGAATTAATAGAGTTTGGGTATAAACATGTTAAATGGGTATAAGAGGGTTTTCCTTTAGTTTATAAGGATTTAGAGTTAGTTCGGGATCTTCTAAATAATTTGGGATTAAAGATTCCGGCAAGACATTTACACTTCATGTAATTATCACCAGAAAGATGTTGTGAAAGGAGTGTTGGTCATGAACTAGTTTATGGTGTGAACTAGTTACACACTGTGAATCGACATTACAAGTTGTGTAATGTTTGGAAAGGTTTAAATTCACCATATGTGACATGAATTTTAGCATAAATCATAATTAAGAATCACATGTTGTTTAATCTATTTACACATCATTTAAGTTGTGGGTTGGGAAATTTTAAAGCCATGATACACTTATAATTTTTATTTCATCCATAAAGCTCTCTTATCTCAAGACCTAGGTAATTTACAGGTTATTTTAGAGTTCCTTCCACCATTCTGGACATCCCATTCAAGAAATAAATCTCTAGTGAGTCATTTTTCTTAGTTTTTCTATTCTCTTATGGAATTCCTCATTGTGATGGTGGAATTAATTGATTGTGGTTGGTTTAGTTGTTGATATTGATCTTTTTTAATCTAGGTTTATTCTTATGGTCTTCTCCACATTAATTATTTTTTTAATTACCTATTGGAATCGTTGTGTTCATCGCCAGTTTAATATGGTGGTCTAAAACTTATCCCTTAGGTTTGATTTAATTATTCATATTATGTAAAATATGTGTGATCACATTGCCATGTCGTGTGAATAAAAAAAATTAGATAATCCATATAAAATTATAATTGTCAATTTTAGATTGTACATTGGATCTCATTGGGTCTATTTCCATAGAGATAAAGACCTATGTCTGCCTGATAGGTGTTCCATCCTTGGATATTATTGTGACTTAGTCTTCTTAACATTAGATCCCTATGATAAATTGGAAAAAAAATTATTAATTATTAGATTAATCTTAAGAATTGGAATAAGAGTAATATTTTTTATTTATTATAGTAGAATCGCCTTAGAGAAATTGGTTTAACTGATATTTAAATGACCTTAGGTTTAAATGATAAATAAAATAGGTTTGATATAATTATGATGATAATTGGGAACCTGAATTAATTAAATATACTTGGCTAGACAAATAATAATTTGTTAAATTGATCATTGTGTATTATGATTATATATCTGACATGTGTGTTTTTAGCGTTGTGATTGATTTCGTAGATTTTTTGTTATCTGACACTAATGTGACTGATGCCTGAGGGTGGGATTCTTTGTGGTATGTTGAGTTTTTTGGGATATGACTCATGATTTATATTGACACCTGAGGGAATGGTGCATGTTTTCATACTATCTGATGGATAGGAACACTGGTACTTAATACTCAAGGGTAGAGTATATGATTATATCATATGTATGATGACCATATACATAGTCTTTGGATTACTGAGTGTGATATTTTGGATGCTCGATGGTGGGATTCTGGATATTCTGCAGGCAGAGGCCATTTGTGAATTTGAAGATTATGTGATTCATCCACGGTGGGAAAATAACCAATATATTGGGTGATACATCCTGAAGTAATAGAATCCTTACCTAGACAAAGATATCTAGTAGGGTGTCAAAGCAGGTTTGGTTTGGCCTTAGGTGTCACCCTGGAACATGTGGTTCAACATGTTTATTTCATGTGAAGTATTATTTTCTTAAATTAATGCCTTGTTATTCACTTTATTATATGCACTATATTTATCATACTAGATTTTTTTAGACATCATGTTGTTGAACTACTGATTTGTACTCATACCCTGGATGGCCCACTATTTGTTACCTGAACATATTTAATGGATGTGGGTTTAGACAAGGGAAAAGGACCTTGTTATTGATTTTTGGATTTCTGTATGGGTTGGATCTTGGAGATGGGGCCAACATGGGGTTTATGACTGGGTTATTTAGAGTATTTATTTGAGTATTATTATTCTTTTATATGTATGAATTTCATAATTTCATGTAGTTTCATTCAACTTTTCATTACATTATTCTTTTATTATTTGGATTTATTCAATTTTTCATTTCCCAACTTTGGTTGTCTAATTATTTATTCATATTTTTTCCTTTATTTTTTCTACTCTACTATTAGATTCTTCTTTTATTATAACTCTTTAACATAGGTTATAGTATCCCCAAAATATTCTTTAGACCCTCACTATTGGTCAGAAACCTTTTTCGTATAGGGAGGCATACCTGAGGTCACGTAGCCAACTAACTTAGTCACTTCAGGGAACATTGGGTTAGGGACATTACACTATCGAACATAGTATTCTTTAAAAAAACATGAAATATTATGGGATATATTAAATACATATTATGGATTAATCATTTCATTATATAATAAAAAATTTATCAATATAAAAAAATATGGTTTTTGTTAGTTTATGTTTTGTCCTAATTCTCGCTACTGGAAAGTGATCATATACCAATGGAGCTATACCCAAGGTTTATAAAAATTGTGGGTATAGAGTTTTTCTAGCAAGCCTATACCAACTATTTTAAAAAACCATTAATATATGGTGGTTTATACCAACAATATTTTATAAACCATTGGTATATAGATTTATAAAGGGAAGCCCATTCAGGCTCCTCCTCCCCTCCTCATTCAAACCCTAGTTCCTCTCATGCATCCACATAGCCCCCCTCCCCTTAGGAGATTTTGGATTCCTCCCTCCCCTCCTTAAGTGGATTTGGTGTCCCCCTTACCCTCCTTAGATGATTTCGGCTACCCCACTACCCTCCTCGGGTGATTTTGTCATGCCCCAGGTAACATTTCATCTATTTGAAGTAGTATTCCTCTATTTATGGTGATTTTTTTGTTTCAATCTTTAGGATGTAATATTTTATTCCCTCCACTTATTTCTTCTCTATAGTTTTTTAATATTTTTCAAGTGTTTTACATTATAGAGGAATTATTTTCCATTTTATTTTATGACTTTTGTTCTCTTTTGGATAAAATCCTATTTTTTGGAGACTATAATCATTGACTTTAGATCATTTTTTTCTTGAGATAGTCTAGACAAGTCATTTATTGGGTACATTTTTGGTTTCTCAGTTTAAGTGATAGTTATTTTAAAAATTGAGTGTGCTTTATTGTTTATGTATTACCTTATGTGGTGTGCACCATAGAACATTTTTTCTAGTTGGTTCGGGCATAGAAAGAACCTAGGGTAAATACATGTGTCCTTGGGGTTGTATTTTTGTTTTCGATTATATGATGGAATCATCTGATCCATGTATTACATTAGAATATAAGTGGGATGGTATTCCATGTATTTAGATACAAACACCCTTATATGTCTGATTTGACCCTTAAGTTAGAGTCGTGCCATTTCTTAACATTATCTATCACCCCTTGTTGAACACTTTGTTGGAAAATGGTTTTTATTTTAAATTAACCCTATATGTGTGACCCATGAATGGCAAATTTAATTTAATGTTGGCTTCAAAACTTAGAATGGGATGATATTCTATGCTAAGTGTTTTTGAAAACTCTTAAATTGATTTTAATGAATATTTTTTATTTTACAATTTAGTGGTGAGCATTATATTGAGGTTTTTAGAAGTGTTCTTGTTTTAAATGGATTTAAAACCAAGTTCTTGGGTGTTTTGAAAGTGTTAAAAGTATTTAACAAGGGTTGTTTTATTTTAAAAAGGATTTTGTTAACACATATTCTCTATATTAGAAAAAAAAATTCAATCTTGGTTGATTTCTAAATTAAATTTTTTTTATGTTTAAAACATTTTAAAAAATAAAAAACCGGTTGTTTGAATTTAAAAGGGTGAGTTATCCCATGTAGATTATGTTTTGAAACTCGTTAGTAGATGTGAATGTTTTCCAAGGTGGTGTAAATGGAATTGTGGGTTCCCATTGAGTTTCAATAAGTATTTTAATAAAATTAGTCTCAAAAGTAAATTGATATTTCTTTATAAAGAGTGATTTAGATTGGAATTCCAAGCATGTTTCATTAAAGTGAAGGTATATTTGGTATCTTATAAACAATGAGTTTTTATAAAAGGTATAAGACATCCTTATACCCATTTTCAATCTTTTATGCCCATGATTTATTGTGATATCATGAGGGGTGGTTATTATTATTACATTTATATATTCTAATTGTTTTTTGAAATAAATAGGGATTCTTCTTTGTGTGGATATGGTAGGTGAGGCATATTTCATCTAAAATGGTTTATAGTTGATCTTTTTAATTACTAGATTGTTCTCACCTAATTTTATTTTAATTGTATACATGAGGGAATGGGTTAGGTAGGTTAGTAGGTTGATTACATGACCTAGGATTATCTTTTCATGAAAAATTGACCATAAACAAGGGATCCCATGAGTTTAAATTTTACCAAGAGACTGGGTGAGCTTCCGAATTATATAGACATGTAGTGTGATTCAGGAACCTAGGGTTATTCTAAGACATGATAGAATCCATTTTTTAGAGCCCATTTGTCAAATACATCACTTTAGTGGATTTATCTTGTATACAGATTGTATCCCCATGTTCTCAGATTATTTTATAGAACATATGTTCTTGTTGTTTAGCCTTTTTTTGGCTTTCCATAGTGGTTCCTAACTATGTACTTCCTTATTATTTATGTGTGGTTTACATCTATATATTTTGAATTGGTATCTAAAAATAAATAAATAAATGAAATATAATGTGTAATCATATAGTTCTTTTAAACTATTTTGTAAATGAGTTTGAAAGGGTGTGTTATTTAAAGTGTTAAATGTTATTTCCAAAATAGTTTTGGAACAAATTCAATAGGAAAGTGTGTTTTGTTTATTAATGAATATATGAGTGTGTTTTGGTTTTAAAAAAAATTAAAACAATGTGCCAAGTTTTATGGAAATGATAGTTTTCAAAGATCTTTTGGAAAAGTTTTTGAATGTTGGAATCCTATTTTGAGTTGGAAATTAGTATTTTAGAAAGAACTATTTGTGATGTGATTTTAAAGTGGAACTTTAAAAATGGGTTTTTTAAATAGGTATTTGTAAAATAAAAACATTTTCCAAGTGATTGTTACTATTTAATGAAAATAATTGAAAAACTTTTAACACACATTTGATGTGTTTTCATTTAATTTCATTAAACCATATGAAAAATGTTTATTTTTTCATTTAATTCTAGTTTGTTACACCTCTTGATCATATTGGGGAGATTTTTTGATAGTGACTATGATAGTGAATTCTTAAATATTAGTGATACCCACCTTGGTTTTTTATTTTTAGTCATCGCTATAGCGTATATTATTTATCTTATTATCTATTTTTACAGCTATTAGTATTCTTTGATGAATTTATTATTAAAATTGGTTGTAATTAATTTTTTAATTATGGTTTAAATTTTTGTTTGGAACATAACTTTTTTTCCCCTGTAATATAATGGATATAACTTGGATGTATCATACCGGTTAGAATTTAACCGAGTTTCAAAATAATTTGGAAGTCTTTTTAGATTTTTTATTTAATAATGCTTCATATGGAGGTTGTATACATTGTCCATGCAATAATTGTGTTTTAATACCATGGATAATCCATGAATAAGTTAGCTACCATAAAATGAAATATAGATTTCAAATAAACTATTATGTTTGGTATCACCATGAAGATACGGAACAATATTCTACTATTTATGAATGAAAAGAAAGAATTGGTATAGATAATTTGATACTTGATCATTTTCTATTTGTGCATCATCACGATAGAGATAGTATTCCAGTGCAGGAATGTAATGATGTTAATATATATGAGGAAAAGACTGAAGGTGATGATATTGAGAGAGTGAAAATTTTAATAGATGATTCCAAAACTCCACTATATCAGGAATGTAATAAAATGACCAATTTAGGATTTTTAATGTGGTTATATCATGTAAAAACCATGTATGGAGTTTCTAATACCACCATTGATTATATTTTTACCTTTTTGAAGGACTTTCTTTTTGATGTTTTATATATTTCCTCAAATCATTATAAGGCATGGAATTTAATTAAGCATCTTGTATTTTATACTAATAAAGTTTGTGCTTGTTTGAAAGATTGAATTTTATATTGGTAGGAAATAGATGAACCTAATGACATTAAATAATGAGGTACATCTTAATGTAAGTAAAATACATATATGACACCATATTGTGTACCACAAAAGGCCATGTGGAGATTTCTATTGATTCCCAGGCTTCAAAATCTCTTTATGTCTACAGAAATCTCATCTAATATGCGATGGAATGATAGTGAGAGAATTAAAGATAATAATGAGTTGGTTCATCCAACAGATATATTATCATGGTGTGAATTTTATGTACAACATCTTGATTTTGCAGCTGAGGTTTATAATGTCAGGTTGGTTCTATCCTATGATGTTTTTAATCTATTTTTCTAGATTCCAACAGCTCACATCATGTGGCCAGTTTTTATTCATGTTTATAATCTTTCTTCATGGATGTGTATAAAAAATCCTTTAAATTTATTGAGTATACTGATATCTAGACCTTATGATCATAACAATGATATATATGTATACCTACAATATTTAATAAGAGAGTTGAACCAGCTTTGGGATATGGGTGTGCGCACATTCGATTATTCTTCAAAAAATATATTTCTGATGTGTACTTACCTTCTATGGATTAAAAATGATTTTCCTACTTATGAAATAATATCTGGATAGAGAACAAAGTGAAAACTATCATGCCCTATTTTTATGAAGAATACATAATTGATCAGGCTTAAATATCATCGTAGTTTTAGTTTCATGGGGCATCAACGATTCTTCGCAATGGATCATCAATACAGGAAGATTTTTTAGAGGTTTAATAATACTATTAACACTAAACAACCACATAAACATATTTCAGGAAGGCATGTTCTTAATTAATTGAAAGATTTCAATTTTTCATTAGAGAAAGGTTAGCTAAAATCTAAATAGAGGAAGAATGTTGACACGAAATCCACTTTCAATTGGAAAAAGAGAAGTATATTTTTTGAGTTTCCATATTGGTCTACCAATTTTTTACGTCATTTTTTAGAAGTAATGAACATTGAGAAAAATATTTGTGAAATTCTTCTTTCAATTATTTAAAATATCAATGGGAATATCAAATGTGACTTACGATCTCATCAGGACTTTTTGGATTGGGGTATTCAACTAGAACTGCATCCTATGTGTATCGGTGAAAAAAAATGGAAAGTTCCTTGTGCATATTACGTGATGAAACCATCAGAGAAAGATCAATTTTTTTAATTATTGGAGAATATAAATGTTCTTAATGTCTATTCTAGAAACATATCTAAACAAGTCAACATAAGGTTTTTGAAATTAAAATCCCTAAAACTGCATGATTAACACATCCTTCTTCATGAATTGATTCCAATATAAATTCAGCGTTTTCTATCCAATAATGTAAGGGTGAAAGTGATTCTCTTATGATATTCTTTTAAATACCTTTGTTCTAAAAGGTTTTCAAAGTCATTCTTGATAAAAATATATCAAGAGGTTCAATTAATTTTGTGTGAGTTGGAAAAAAATTCCTCCATCATTCTTCACCTACCTGTTGCATTTAACAATTCATCTTCCAACTAAAACACTTCTTGGGGGACCCATTGATTTTCATTGGATGTATCCTACTAAAATAAATATGTTCACAATGAAATCTTATGTCCAAAACAAAAAGTATCCTGAAGGTTACATTATGAGAAGTTATTTGGTTCAAGAATGTATAGATTTTTGTTCAATGTATTTATCTGATGTAAGCACAAGACATAACTGGAAAATGAGAAATGAATATGAGTATATGATGAAATTGAGACCATTTTTACATCTCTTCCCCAAATAGGATTAATTGTTGGTTCATATAAATTATCTAATTTGATCCTTGAAGAGCGGGATATGGCGCATCACATAGTCTTGTTTAACTATGTTTTGTTCAATGAGTATATCAAGTAACTAATTTGGATATTTATATGTTATCTCATACTATGTAATTTCACATATACCTTTGAATTTTATTATCATTTTATGTAGGGAATATAAACAATTTATAAGTAGAGTTCATTGAACTTTGCCTTTGAGAATGAGAGAGGCTTTGCATAGCCAAGAGTTTCCTGCTTGGATGAAATAAAAGGTATGACCATTACTTGAATTAAATTCAAATATAGATATCTATTTAATTTTATTATTCGTATACATTTTTAGTATTGATTTTACCTTTTGACTTCATTTATCATGAATTAAAAGCGTCAGATTTTGGTCCCAACTCATTGGTTCATGAATGAAGATCTATAATAATAAATGGGTATAAATTTGTTACAACTGATCAAGTGGTGAAAATGAGAACATAGCATGATGTCATTATGTTGATTTCTATAACGAACTATTATGATAGTGCATCAGATAGTCAGTCCTGATATGAATATGTGTAGTATTATGTACTTGTTGACAAAATATTGTTATTAGATTACAATTCTCAAGGTCTAGTCACTACAATCAAATGTAAATGGTTTTATTCAATGACATGATAGGGTACATTTATTGATGATTTGGGATTAAAATTTATTTACATGAGTCTCTTTTTATATATCGATGAACCATACATTTTAACATTAATGGAAAACAAGGGATTTATATGAAAGTCCATCTGATATATGATTACAGTTTCATTAATGATGTAATCCCAAGACATATTTTTCTTGATGTTGGGGATGAAATTTCCACCATTGATGCCCTGATTGGTATTGACCAAAATATTGCATTTGTTGACTCAAATTTTCCCATTTTTGGAGTTGATGTTGAACCTAAAGTAGTAGTGGGAAATATATAGAAGCAACCATATTTATTCATAATTCATTAAATTTACCTTGAAATGAGTTTCTCAAGTTGGTATTACTGTAATTACTTTAATTTAGTTTCATTTTGGAATGATATGTATATTTCTTTATTGTTTGTTTTCGTAGAATTTAATTATATTTATTTCAATTCATAAAACTGGGTTTAAAATGGGTTTTTAAAAAATGTATAACTTGGTTTTAAATTACTATTACTAAATCATGTTATGAAATTATTCATTAATTATTTGAAATTTAATTTTTATGAATTATTTCTAAAAATGGTACATTTTATTCTTATGCAGATTATAAAAAATACTTCATAAGTTCGAAGAAGGTGATTATTTGATATTGATTAAGAGATGTGAAAGCATGGGTTGGCTCCTATACTACCCTTAGTGAGTATAATAATTTTAATAAATTTCTTCTACATTATATATAATTTCATGTTCATATTATTTATCAAAAAAAATTGGGATATTCGGACGCACCAGATTTGACTACTCCTCATACTACCATCATGGGTCTGAGAGAGGATTCTCCAAGATCTAGATGTAGCACCCCTCTTACACATTCCCACCCTGACCCACCAGCTCACACCCCATCTACCCCACCTTTCCATCCTCTGCTTGAGCCACTAGTGATGTTCCCATGCATGACTCCATCATCATCTTATTTAGCCTCTTCTTACCATACCATGTCTACATTACCTATAGGGATGTTCCTACCCATGCCTTCATCATCATCCCAATTAGGCTCTTATTCACATACCATTTCTACATAACCTCTAGGTATGTTCCTACCCAGGCCTCTATCATCATCTCATTTAACCTCTTCCTACCATACCATGTCTACACCACCTACAGGGATGGTTCAACCTTTACCATTTCCATATCCTTTGATGTATCCCCATCCCTACTACACATATCCTGGAATTTTTATGTTTCCTATATTTATTCTATCCATCCAGGATCTAATTTTTCTATTCCATGAGCACCCACTCAAGTGCACGCAAATCACACAGTGCATGCCTTGGAAAAGACACATCTTTTAGAGGCTACTGATCCAGAACATCCCATAGGTCCATCAGATCCTATTGATATTCTTCTATCAGGTTTTTTTATTATAACTGTGTCAAATTATATCACTTCATTTTTATTCTATTGAACTATGACTTAATTATTCTTCATTTTTCCCTTTTATTTTATTCAATCGGATCTCCTAGTAGGTGATATGGGTGCACCCGTATGTAGGAAACCTAGAATCTCCAAACTCAAATAATGGTGGATTCAAATGAAGAAAATCAGATGGTAGGTAAAAATGTTAGGAAGTGTAGAATTTTCATGTAAACGTTATCCAAGTACCATGATATCATTCTAGTGGAACTGTTCTCATGGAGACATCTTGGTAAAGACATCAAGGAAAATCATGGGTGCAGATATGGCTAAAAAAATATAAATTTATATCTATATTATTATTGTATTTATATGAATTTACATGTTCATTGCAAAGTTGTTTTAACATTTCCAATGGTAAAGATGATAAGGCTACTAGGTTGATGGATCTTGGGGAGTTATGGTGATCATACAATCATGAGTCATATATTTGTTAGAGGAGTAGATTTGGTTTAGATTTGAAGGGTGTACCCATTTTATACAACCATATAAAAAGAAAATATCAAAAAATGATTTCATATTGGAAGATTTATGACTTTAATATTTTCCCCATCTTCACTTTTTTTCATATAAAATTTAATTCTCATTATTTTTATAGAATTTTTTTAGGAATCATCAGGAAAAAGTAAAAATAATAAAGATTCAATTTTGTATTTGCACACATTGGGGCACACTATAATTCCTAAGCATAAAAAGCATCTGGTACTTAAATCTGAATTGAAATAATATCTTGATTTATATTGTTACTTAGTTAGATTTTCAAGATGAATTTTAAGTTTTATTATCATTAATATCATTAATATAAGGCTGAAAATACCCCTTTAAAATGGCCTATAGGCATATAGGCCAATTATCCCATTAGTCCTAGAGGCCAATTGGACCATTAGACCTAAAGGAAAATTGACCATTAGGCCTATAGTCCAATTGTCCATTTTTTTCTAATGTTTATTACATGTTTAAATGTATTAATTTTTAATTCATTTAAAATTTATTTAAATTTATGAATTTTTTATTCATTTCAAAGTTATTCCCTTTTATTATTATTTAAGATTATAAATTTTTTATATTTTGAATATGTTTATACTAATCAATTTCATTTTCATCAATCATTATTGGGCATCGAAAGCCGTATACCTCAATCAAAATTATTTATCTTGAGTAGGAAAAAAATATGAAAGTAGTAAATGCACAAACACAAAAAATATCTTGTAAGTTTTTTTATTTATATTTCAAATATTTATACAAAATTCATCATTAAATATCTTTTTTTATATTTTCAATAGTCTTCCCTAGAGGACCTAGATGATAAATAAGATGACAAATTCAGGCCCAATGATCATTTGATTTGGGTATTAGGTAAGGAGAATAAAGGGAGTGTCTAATGTCAACTAAGGAAAATCATCATCTCCTCTAGGTATTGGCCCTCATTAGGCTCTTCTCAATCCTCTCAAACCCCTGAGCTGCAAAGAACTTGTGTAAAATTAGATGAGGCAAAAAGTAGCTTTATAGGAGTGTGAAAGAAGTAAGATGATCACCGAACAATTCCTAAAAGTTATTTTAGTAATAAGTAAATCACTTCCATCATAGGCTGTTACTAGTATTAATTTATATATGGCATCAATAATCTATTTAAATGATTCCATGAGAGATTCTATCGAGGGTCTAGTAGATATTGAGCTGAAGGCGGTGGCGATGATGTTGTTGATGATGTCATTTCTCTAAATGATGTAGTTGTTGCTCCAGATGATGTTGTCGGTGATGAGAATGTTGTTGATGCTAATGATGATGAGGATAAGGATATTGATTATGGGAGAGATATTGATCCACCTCCATTTTTTACTTAGTAAGAAATAGACTTGTGGAAGTTCTTTAATTCCTTGAATTTATTGTTCTTGTGGATGTAATTGTGTGTTTTATTATTGTATATGGTTTGAAAACTGTTACAAATAGTTTTTTGAATAGTAAATATATAATGTTTTTACTGAATTGAATATATACTGTCTATTTTATTTGATTTATAGGTTTAGGAGTTTGAGGAAGATGTGGTTCTACATCTACTGTTAAATGTAGGAAGAAACCTATAACCATAGTTTGGATAACTATGGTTATAGTTTCTCTACTTAGATAAGTGATACCCATGGTTCATTAAACCATGGGTATAGATATATACCCATAGTTTAAAGAAAATTGTGGGTATGGTAGAATATGTAGGACCTATACCCATGGTTTGTAAATAAACCATGGGTATATCCCTATATCGATGCCTCTAACTACCATAGTTCCAAAATCTATTAATATATAACATACCAATAGTTTTAGGGGCTATACCCATGGTTTAAAATCATGGGTATAGGTGACTTTTCTAGTAGTGTATCTAAAGCACTAAACTTGAAAATATCCTTCATATGTAAGAGATAAAAATAATTATTATTTATTTTTCAATTATGTATGGTTATATCTAGGATTTTATAGCTGGTATCTATAACACCCCAAGAATTTATATGTATTTCCTTTGAAATAAAACATGAATTATTTGATAGCTTTCCTTACACAAAATCCTAATTCAATATGAACCACGATATAGTAAAATATTATAACATAATCATTAATGTTTTTCTTAAATTAGTATTTCAATATTATCTTAGGGTGATTTTGTACAATTTTTCAAAAAAGAATTATTTTTAGTGAATAAAGAAAATTACCGATTTTTTTAAAAATTATCATTATTTTTGAGTAAATGTATCATTAAGTCTTGAATTTAATCTTAAATTAAACTAAGTATATTTTAATTATAAATAATAAAATTAATTACATATGAATTATCATTATTTCTAATTTTGGTATTAGTTAATTTTTAGGATTAAAAATAATTTTTTTCTAAAAAACTATTTTTATGAGTGAAATGTTGTTTTATATTAATAAATAAATTTAATATATATTTATTAATGGTTTTAAGAAAATTTAAATATTATATATTCAGTATAATATTTTTAATTTTCATTTGATGGTTTTTACAAGGAAAGGAATGGATGTAAATTAAGTTTTATGCATAAAAAATCATTTGTTTGAAAACAGGATTTCATTAAAATTTTCAAGCTTAATTAAAATTAAATTCTTCCAATTATAAAAATTTAATTTAGAAAAATATATTCTATATTTATAATAATCATAATTAATATAATTTATTATTTTCAACTTGTTTTTTATAGTTAATAGTAAAAACAATAAAATTTTATTACCAAGATTAAGGTTGAAATGGGCTTACTAGGGGTTAAACCAAGAGACCAGGGGTTTTATTACCACCCAAACCTATAAAATTATTGTTTTTTAAATATTAAACTATATTATATTCTAAATTCTAATACCTGGCCATTTTGAGTCAATTTCCCCTGAAATTGGCCTTAAATCATTGAAATATTTTAATAAATTTCATATGAGAACCCAGTTTTTCACTCAAGTGTGGATCCTTTAAATTTCAGTATAATTATTTATTTTGGACCTAATATGGATACATAATGAGTTAGTGAATGTTATGAGGGTGTGCAGGTCTTGGTTAGTGCCTATAACACATGTTTTTGGGAAAAATGGCTTTATCGTACAGTTAGAGTAAACCGTGCGGGTAGGGCACACAGTTAGATCTAACCGTGCAGAAGGTCTGTATTTTTGGGCAAATCCATTCTGCATGGTTGGAACATGGTTTCCCTAACTATGTGGCCTAACTATGCGAGTGCTTCTTTTTTCTAGGTACATGTTCATGGTTTGTGCACGGTTTGGGAAACCGTGTAGAGGCTAAATTTTCGGTAATTTTAACTTTTTCCCTTAATGATCTAATTAAGATCCTCCTTCCCCCTTAATCTAATTTTTAGTAGTATTGGACTCCTTTCTTTCCATTTTTTATCATTTTTAAGGCCGAATCTAGGGATTGAAATATCTCCTTCATCCTAGATCCAGTTGAACTTTCGTTCATCACATTGGATGCACAATGGTAAATACTCGAGTCCATTTAAGAATTTCTTCTTCTCTCTTTCTCTCGACCTAGTTATCGAGGTGTGATATTTTTTAACCTTTTATCAAATATAATCCTTTACAAGATGAATCAAATTCCGATATTAAGGGATTGTTTTCAAACAACCCTAAGGTAGGTGTTCTATAACTCATCCCTCAAGTTTAGTGATTTTGGAATTTTCATTTGGGGCCCACTAGTTTCATTAGGTGTCATTTATAGAATTTATATTCCATACTTATAATCATTAGAACCATATGTTTATTCTATTTCCAAATATGTGATTACTTGTTGGTGGTTACGCCCAAAATTCCCAACATCCCATGTTGGATGATATTCCATAAATGAGTTTTTTGTGTTTTGACACTTTTAAACCATCGTTCAGATGTGTTCGAGCTTGACCACACTAATGGTAGGCCTCCTTATAATAAACTCTTGTTGTGTCAGGTAATGGTGAATGGAAAGTACAATTTCACTTCCACTTGACCCGCCTAAGGTAAGTGTTATAAATTTGATGATTAAATGTAAATGAATAATAGGTTGCATGTCCATAGAAACCCTTACCATGTTGATGGAAGGTAGTGGGGTGAACCTTAATTATTGAACATGCCTTAATAAATTTAATAAAGATTTCATGCTACTTAACCTTGTCACACTGATGAAAGGTAAGTCTTGAAACGGATGTACTTATTGATAAATTATGAATTGATTAAATAGTTTCATGCTACTTGGCCTTATCATACTAATGAAAGGAATGGATTGAACATAATTAAATATTATATGACCTTGTTATTAAATAAGAGTGTCCTGACTCGAGGTCGCCTTGGATTATTATCAGGGAATTCCTTGAGCACTCTAGAACCCAATTCCAATTCAAGGATACATATTGCTTAGGTTGAGACCCACCTAGATCCAGATCTTTTTATATTCTTGGATGTCTGATATGACATTGTATGATCCATCAAATAGTATTAAATGATACCTTGGATATGCTCCTTGGATCCAAAATTGATAAGTAGGTGGCATAGTTACATCCCATAGGGACCAGTCACTACTTAGCCCCGTTATACCTTGGCTGATCACCCTGGATTCGATAGGAATCTTATTGTGGAATTCCTTGGAATATGCTCCTTCGATTAAACTCTTACCCTTAGCCATGCAACCTTCATCACTGAGTTGGAGACCCTTAAGGTCTAAGTTTCCTTGGTTATTACCTTGTAACTTCATTATTAAATTTCATTACGGGTTTCCTTATCACATCTTGGAACCTTCACTGTTATTAACATATGACTTACTTATAAACTAGTAATAATCAATTAATGGACTAATTATGTTCAAACACCAGCCAAGGGATGAATCAGGTACTTGGTTATTTAGTTACATTTTAATGCTTTACTTATTTTATGAATATATATGAATTCTTTCACATAGTTACATTTCCATTACACAGGCTGGATGTTATAGACACCGTTGGTGGTGGCCCACTGAGATTTATCTCACACCCTCTTTGGGTTCTGTTTAGTATCTGGGGTAGACTAAATGAATGCATGTAATGATAAAGGGAAGAATATGGATTCAAAAACTTGATTGCTTGTTGTTTAGGATAGAGATTGATAGCATATGACCGAGCTAGAGCTCAGGATTCTTGGGATAGTCTTTTGATTTCCCTCATGCTTTTGTGAAACATGTTATGCCTACTATCTTGTATCCATGTTTCCCTTCTTTATAATGACATTAAATATCATCATTAGTTTTATTCTTGGGTTAATTATTCCATTTGATTTAGTTATCGTTATCCTTGTTTATCTATTACTTTTTCTGCTTCCATTGTATAATTATATTACTTCTGATATTTACCTCCATTTATATTTATCTTTTGTGCCACACTTTGGTAATGAGGTTATAGTCTCCCCATGGACACACCCTATGACCTCGCTGCTAGTCATTAGCCTTGGTTTTTGGGGAGATGCGCTTGAGGACCGAGCTCAGGGAACCTATTAAGTGACATCTGGGTCTGGGACATCACAAAGTGGTATCAAAGGGTGGTTTTCCTTTTTTATTTTACTATTTGGAGACAATATTCATGAGATTAGGAATACTTGGGACTTCGTCATAAGTCGTTCTTGGGCATCATGAACCCATGTTTGGGGTAAAAGACAAGTTACCCAAAACATAATTGTTGTTTTATTTTTCCTATTACAGTAAATATTATTTCACTAATGGGTGACGCACATGTTGTGTGGTGTTGTTGATTGTTCTTCTGATTGAGATTTTATTTTATCCTTGGTTCGATGATATGAGGTGAAGGATCATTGTCACATGCATCATTATAGGCACCAATAATTTTAATTTCATACATATTATCATTCCATATAGGTTTATATCACTAATTTATGTTGCTTGATATGCTTGTGATATTTGGGTGACGTTATGATAGTTATCTTATTCTAATATTACTCTTGGATGCGATTGAGTGATTATCTATCTCACTTCATGAGGTGTATGGGCCCTCAGGGTTTGAGATGAGTAATTTACCCAGTTGATCTATTATGATATAAATAAATGGGTGTTGTTTTCATTGATATGGTGTATAGGCACTAATTTAATGGAAATAACTAACCTTTATAAAGTGAAACATGATTTATAATATGAAATGGTTTCATGCACTTATCCTGCCTTATCATGTTTATGAAAGGTAAAGGATTGAACCTTGTAAATAAAGGTAAAATTAAATGAAACTTATACTTGAGTACTTACCGATACCAGGTCATCTAAGTGGGTAGTTGGGGTAGTATGCCTTAGGTAGTGAATTTTCTTAAGTTTAGATTCTACTAGTGATGCTGTATTTATCCTTAATATTGTTCTAAGTCATGTGCTTGAAATTTTTAGACAAATTCCATCACAATGTCCTCATATCATATTCCAGGAAGGTGGTGATGATCATGCTCTAGAAATGGCAGGCCCTAAGCCACTAGTATTACCTCCAGGAGTGCCACTTAAAGAATAACCTACTGTAAATGATTTTGGAATTGACGTCCAAGTTCGGGATATTTTCCTACATCTGATACAATCCATGCATGGTTCTCCATAAGTCGCACATATTTTGGTTTATCTAACTCGTGAGTTCTAATAGTAGTAGAATCCTAATTTCTTAGGGGATATAGATTCACAGGCTGTTAAGTCTTCTATAGAGGCCATTCTATCTATCTGTGTTCATCTGAAAACACCTCCAGAGTGGAGGGTCAAACTTTATACTTACATATTGAATGATTCCACCAGGCGTTGGTGGGATTTTATTACCCGGGATAGTCTTCATTAGGGCATGTTGTGCCTTTATTTCCATAATACCTTGTATGATCAATTCTTTCCTCAGACACTGAGATATGACGTAACTATAGAGTTCATGAATCTCGATCATGGTTCTATGTTAGTTATGAAATATTAAGCGTGTTTCACTAAGTTACAGTGCTTTCCACCGCTTCTAGACGATGATGAGCTTTCGCACACCAGAAGTTTTGAGGATGGGCTCTAGTAGTCCATCCATATGCAATTGAATGTATTTTTTCTACCTACCTTTTATTTAATAGTCAATCAGGATATTATCACTGAGCATAACCTGAGGGATGGCAATATTACTGGGTATATAGGATCAGTGCCAAAGTAGGCTAGTAGTTCTCCCAGTGGAAGGAAACTCTCCATCGAGGTTTATCATCAGGGTAGTGACAACCAGAGTGCTTGTTTTGATAGCTCTATGGTGTGTCATCAGTGTGGACGATGGGTGAACCTAAAGCCTCATTGTGATAGAGACCAAATGGAGTGTCGATCTTGTGGTCGTATAGGGAATCTTTATCATTTTTGTATGACCTTTCCACCATCTTTGAGTGGAAAATGATCTATTTTATCTCCACCTTTAGGAGAAGGTTCTTTTACGCCATATCAGGTGGGGAGTTGGAATAGCACCAATAGGTCTGGCCAAGGAGGAGGTCATCGCCATAGTATTTAGACTCTTGATCACTAGTAGCACCGACAAAGCAGTTATGATCATGGTAGTCTAGCTGTTGTACAAGTTCATGGAGCAGTCCAATTGCATGAACTACATTTGATGCCCAATGACCCGTCTGTAGAACCATATATAGTATTAGGTACTATTCTTGTGGAATCTATTATAGTATCTTATTTATTTTATATAGGTGCTTTAAACTCTTTTATCTCTGTATCTATTGTGGAAATTCTTGGACTAGAGATACAGTATTACTATGCTGTAATGACCCTAGATACACCATTAGGAGTTTGTTCTGAGGGAATACGCCAATGTAGGGATTTTATCCTTAAGGTAGTCATTTACCCTTTATTATGGAACCTCTTCATTCTATAGATGAAAGGTTTTGATTTCATTATCGGGATGCATTGGTTGATTTAGTATCATGATTTTATATACTTAAATCACCGTAGGGTATCTTTTATATCTCTAGAGGGAAGAATTTAACTACATAATGGTGAGTGGGATGTCTAGGATGGTAGAGCAGGACTAGAGAATCATGGGATAAGTGGAGTGACCACCCAGATTTTAAATCTCTTCATGAAGGATCAGGATTTATGTCAAGTAGATTTCCCTCTAGTAGTGGATTGTATCAGGGGTGTCTTTCCCAATGATTTTTTTGTCTTACCTCCTAAGATAGATGTAGAGTTTACAATAGATCTTGTTCTAGGAGAAGATCTAGTGTTCATTCCTCTATACAGGATGGCACCTACAAAGCTTCATGATCTTAAGCGCAAGTTATGGGATTTAGAGGCCAAAGGTTTTATACGGCCCAATAAATCCTCTTCGGGTTCTCTCATACATTTCTCCAAGAAGGTGGGTGGAACCATATGTCTAAATGTGGATTACAGATGGTTGAACCAGATTACAGTCAAGAACTAGTATCCACTACCTTGAATAGATGTTCTATTCAACCAGCTCCAAGGAGCTGGGGTCTTCTCTAAGATCAACCTTAGATTAGGTTATCATTAGGTGCGAGTTAGTCCATCAAACAAACCTCGTATATATTTCCATAGAAGGTATGGTCTATATGAGTACCTTATTATTTAATTTAGTCTTATTAAATCACCCTCCATTTTCATGGCTCTAATGAACAAGGTTTTCCATCCCTATCTAGATTATTTTGTCATGGTCTTTGTGGATGACATCATGGTGTATTCTTACAATCGTAGAGACCATGCCAATCACCTTGATATCATTCTGAGTACACTGATAGAGATTTATCTTTATGCCAATATTTCTAATTGAAACTTCTAGATCAAAAAATTTCACTTCTTGGGTCATATCATATTGGAATAAGGAGTCTTTGTTAACCTAGAAAAGGTAAGTGATGTAGTTTCCTAGGAGCATCCCAAGAACGTGTTTTATATATGGAGTTTCTTTGGGATGGATAGATATTATAGGTATTTAATACAAGAATTATCACATATTTTTTACCTTTTTTGGCCTTACAAAGAAGGGTGTTAAGTTAATGTGGTCAGAATCATGCGAGAAAGCCTTTCAAGAGCTAAAAGGGAGACTTATCTTAACACCTATTCTGATTCTACTAGAGCCTTGAAAAAGGTATACCATATTTTTTGATGCATCAGGCATCTTCCTAGGAGTAGTTTTGATATAGGAGGATAGATTTGTTGCATATGGATCTCAGAAATTAAGGAATCATGAAAGAAATTACCCAATGCACGACCTTAAAATAATAGCAGTTGTCTATGCCTTACGTCTTTAGAAACACTATCTATTGGGTGATCAATTTATGGTGTACAAGGACTACAAGAGCCTAAAATATATCTTTAATCAGTGTAAATTGAACTTTAGACAGTGCATATGGGTTGAATATCTACAATACTTTGATTTTGAGCTTTCCTATACACCTGGGAAGGGTAGCGTAGTTGCAGATACACTGATTTGGAAAACTCAAAGATAGGCCATATGGGAAGCCAGTGATGAAGGGAATTTAATAGCCCTATTTTCTAAGTTGAATATAGATTTTCATGATATTCATGAGTAGTCCTACCTCTAATATTTTATATTTACCTCTTCTCTCCTTGAGAAGGTGAAGGGTAGACAATTTTTAGATCCTGAGGGATTGGTTCTTCAGGAGAGTATATTAGGAGATAACCCGCCTCCAGACTGATCTGTAGATAGAGACAATATCCTGCATATACATGGTCATGTATGGGTCCCTACATATATGATATTGTAGTTGATAAAAGAGTCCCATGCTTCTCAGGGGGAATTTTATTCAGGCATCTCAAAGATGTATTGATACATCTGATGCCATAATTTGTGTCCTGGGTTAAAATGTCAGATAGTAGGCTTTATCACTAGGTTTTCAACCTATTAGTAGGTTAAGGTGGAGCACCAAAGACCTACAGGATTGTTACAGCCACTTCCTGTCTTTCAATAGAAATTATAAGATGTTTCTATGGACTTTTTAGTCAGTTTACCTAGGTCGTTGAGGGGTAGTGTTGCTATATGGGTAGTTATTGACCGAATAAATAAATTAGACCACTTCATTCCTATTCAGGAGACTTTCTCAATTGAAGAGATGGGAATATTTTATGTCTGTTAAAGCATACGACTACATGGGGTCCCTCATACTATCATTTTAGATAGGCACACTCTCCACATTTCACGGTTTTGGTAGGGATTGCAGAAGGCTATGGGGACAAAAGTGCTTCTAAGCACATATTTTCACCCTCAGACCATTGTAAAATCATAATGGACAATACAGGTTCAATAGGATATGCTCTGAGCATGTTTCCTTGATTTCAGTGATTCTTGGGAGAATCATATCCCTCTCATTGAGTTTGCCTATAATAACAGCTTCCATGTGATGATTCAAATGGTTCCTTCCGAGGCCTTGTATGGTAGCTCATTCTATTCACCCCTTTTCTAGCTAGAGTCCAATGAGTTAGACCTATTAGGTCCTCATCTCGTTTAGGAGACTTTGGAATAGGTTCAGTTGATCAAAAAGCATATAAATACTACTCATTCTAGACAAAAATCTTATGTTGATCACCATCAGTGACCTCTATAGTTAGAGGTTGGGGAGTATATTTTCCTATGGTTATCATATAGGCTAGGTAATAGACAATTATATATTTAAGGTAAGTTTTTTCCTCTTTACGTAGAGATGTTTGAGATTCTGGAGTGAGTCAGGATGGTAGTCTATCGGTTTCTACTACCTCATAGGTATCATTCCATGCATGATGTATTCCATGTTTCATAGATTTGTCGGTATCATGTCTACCCATCTCATACCTTCGATCCCAAGGATGTTGAGTTAGATGTCGATGCTACCTTTGAGAACTAGTATCTAGTACACATCGTTAACTAGATCAAGAAGGATTTATGAGTTCAGTCTGTCCCTCTAGTATGGGTGTTATGGCATCATGGTCGCGTGTAGGATGAGACTTGGGAGAGGGAATCTGACAAACGTGTCTAGTGGTCATAGTTTTCTCTAATAGTGTTTCGAAAACCTTAGAAAGTGAACTTGGGGATGATCTATTTTAAGGGGGGAAGACTGTAAGAACCTAGTTTTTCACTCAAGTATGGATCCTTTAAATTTCTATCTAATTATTTATTTTGGACCTAATATGGATGTATAATGAGTTAGTTAAGGTTTTAGGGTTTTAGGGGCTTGGTTGGAGCCCAGAACCCATCCTTTTGGGAAAACTAGCCCTATCACATGGTTAGAGTAAACCGTGCGGGTAGGACGTATGGATAGATCTAATCGTGCAGAAGGTCTGTATTTTTAAGTAGAGCCATTTCGCACAGTTGGCACACGATTTACCTAACCATAAGGTGTAACTGTGTGAGTGTCCATTTTTCTCAGGTACCCATGCATGGTTTGGAAATGGTTTGGTAAACCATGTGAAAAAACCATGTAGAGGATAAATTTTGGGTAATTTTACCTTTTTCCTTAATGACCTAATTAAGATCATCTTTCCTCTCTAATCTGATTTCCATCAGGATCGGCCTCCTTTCTTCTCATTTTGGAGCATTTTGAAGGCCTAAGTTTGGGATTGAAATATCACCTTCATCTGGGATCTGATTGAGATTCCTTTCATCATGTTGGATGTGCAACTGTAAGTACATGAGTCTGTTTAAGCCTTTCTTCTTCTCTCTTTCTCTCAACCTAGTTGTTGAGGTGTGATCATTTTTAACCTTTTCCCAGATATACTATGTTCTAATCCAAATCAGAGGCTGATATCAAAGGATTAGAGTCATACGTCCCTATGGTGGGTGGTCTATAACTCATCCTTCAAGATTGTTGATTTTGGAATTATTGTGTGGGGTCCACTGATTTCATCGGGTGATGTTTATAAAATTTATATGCCATGATTATAATCATTATAATCATATGGTTATGCTATTTCCAAATATGTGATTACTTATTGGTGGTTACGCCCATAATTCCCAACATCCCACGTAGGATGATATATCATAGATAAATTTTTAGTGTTTTAACACTTTTGATCCATCGTTCGGATAAGCTCGAGCTTGAACACACTAATGGTAGGCCTCCTTATAATAAATGATTTTTTTATCGTGTAATGGTGAATGGAAAGTACCATTTCACTTCTACTTGACCTACCTAAATTAAGTTCTCCAAATTTGTTGATTAAATGTGAATGAATAATAGGTTGCATGTCTGTATCACCCCTTACCATGTTGATGGAAGGTACCGAAGTGAACCTCAATGATTTAATATTCCTTAATGGATTAAATAAAGGTTTCATGCTACTTGACCATGTTAAAGTAATGAAAGGAAAGGATTGAACCAAATGGACTTATTAATAAATTATGAATTGATTAAAGGGTTGCATGATATATGGCCTTATCACACTAATGAAAGTAATGGCTTGAACCAAATTAAATATTATATGACCTCAATATAAAATAGGAGTGACCTGAATTGAGCTCACCTTGTATTCTTATCAGGGAATTTCTTGAGTACTCAGGAACCCCATTCTGATTCAAAGATGTGGCTTTCTTAGGTTGAGACAAACCTATATATCGATCCTTTTCTATTATTGGATTCATGGTATGACATTGTAGGATCACTCACATAGTATTAAAGGATTCCTTAGATACACTCCTTGGATCTATAATTGACAAGTATGTGCCATGGTTACATCCCATAGGGCCCAGTCACTACTTAGCCCCATTTTACCTTGGATGATCACCTTGTATTAGGTAGGCATATTATTCTGTAATGCCTTGGAATAGGATCCTTGGATTAAACTCTTACCCATAGCTAGGCTATAGTAATCACTGAGTTGGTGACCCTTAAGGTCTATGTTGCCTTGGTTATTACCTTGGAACTTCATTATTAAATGTCATTACAGGTTTCTTTTCCACATCTTGGAACCTTCACTATTATTGACATGTGACTTAGTTATAAACTAGTAATAATCAATTAATGGACTGGTTATGTTCAGAAACCAAATGATGGATGAAGCCGGAACATATGTATTTAGTTAAATTTTATTGCTTTACTTATTTTATGAATATATATGCATGCTTTCACACTGTTACATTTCTATTACACGGGATGGATGTTATAGACACCGTTGGTGGTGACCCATTAAGATTTATCTCATGCCCTCTATGTGTTCCATTTAGTACATGAGGTAGACTGAATGATTTAAGGTAATGATAAATGGAATAATACAGCTTTGAACACTTAATTACTTACTTTTTAGGATGGATCTTGATAGCAGATGACTAAACCATTGATCAGTATGCTTGGGATAGTATTTTAATTTCCATTGTTCTTTTGTGAAACATGTTATGTATGATGTCTTGTATCCATGTTTTCAAGATTTATAGTGACATGACATATCATCATCAATTTTTTGTATACTTTTGTTAATTATTCCATTTTATTCAGCTATCATTATCCTTGTTTATCTATTACTTTGTTTTCTTCCACTGTTTACTTATATTACTTTTTCTATTTACCTCTATTTATATCTATCCATCATGCCACACTATAGTAATGTCGGAATATTCTCCTAGTAGACACACCCTATGCCCTCTCTACTAGTCGGTAGCCTCTGGAATTTGGGGATATGCACTTGAGTCTATGTGGTCCACCGGGCTCAGGGCACCTATTAAGTGGCATCCGGGTTCAGGACGTCACATTCCATGTGTGTCCCTCACCTCACTTATAAAAGGGAACCTATTATCCTAGAATCATTCCATTCAGCTTAAATCTTCTTTTCTTCTCCTAATATTCATCCTTCAAGCCTTAAGGTGTAATCCAAATGAGGTATCTCAAAACAGAGTTATAGATCTTAACTAAGCTCTTTCAATTTTATTTCTTATTCTACTTCCTAAAAACGTATTGTGTCCATAAAAACATGATGACTCCAATATCATAAATTTACTGAGATTTTTTTATTATGATTAAAAATCATTTACCACCTATTATCAATCCAATGGGATATAAAAGTATAGCTCATACGTACGTGTCTATTACCACCTCCACGTAGAAATATGAATCATTTTCCACCACCATCATTCATGGTTGGTTATTATGATAAATTTAATATTTCAATATGATATTAATATTATAATAATGATTATATAAAGTTTAATTAATATTTATCTTTCTTTTGTTCCATCCTTTGAAAAATGGGAACATCACTCATGCGTATGTATGAATTATCATCACTATGTAGTGATGTAATTCATTTTTCATCACCGCTTTATATGAATGTATATAAAAAAGAATATAATGAATATATATTATATTTAAATCATGATTTAATTTTTGGAGATGAAGGAACCATGATCAAAGTTCAAGGACCATAATTGTTTCACCAAAACATACATGAAAACAAAGATTTAAGACTCAAAATGATGATGATGAAGAAATATTTTTAATGAATTGATAACAAGATATTATAATTTAAACATATATAGTATTATAGGTATGAATATATTTCTATAATAGAACTATAATAAATTTAAATTTATTATATAGGAGGTTAGAGCACTTACAAATCAAGACAGACTTGAGGTAAGGGTTTTTTATTACAATCTCATTTTTACTAGGGTTGTTTATAATTAAATTTTCCTGTGATAAAATTATATGATCTATATATCCCAAGTAATATGTAATTTCTTATATTATATTTACTTTTAAATATTACATATATTACTTTTATTTTCCTCTCTTTAAGAAAAAGGATAAAATAAATTTTTAAGGAAAATTGACTTCATTTCTCCTTTTTGTCATAAATTTTCTATTCCATGTCCATATTTTCTTTAAAATGTTTTCAAAAATGTTTTTAATATTATAAAAATATTATTTAAATATATTTTTAACAATATTTTACTTTATTTAAAAAAAATTAAAATTAATTTTCTTATCATTTTTCGAACATGTTACATTTGAATTTTTAGTGAAAATGTGAAATAAATTTTTGTTTTAATATAAACCACTTAAATATATTTCCAAACCATCATAAATAATCTTTTATTTAGAGTTTACTTTATATGTTTCCTTAGTTATTTTCAAATAAATTTTTGTTTTTAATATTTTGGGAATTTTTATATTTTAAGTGATTGATTTCAAAATAAAATGGGTATTTTCTTCAATGAATGTTCCAGTGATATTTTAAAATAATTTTCCTCTATAACCACATCCTTTTATGTTTATTATGATTTATTAGGGATATGGTTCAATATTACCATCTTTATTCTTTATCTATATTGTTAAAAAAATATTATGAAATATTTATGAAAATTATATCCTTTCTATAGGTTATGATATGATGATATGATGAATTTTTTATGATCTTGTGGTTCGCATATGTATGGATTTCATTATTTTATGGGTGGTTCCATTATAAACCAAGGATAAATGGTTTTTTTATGAACCAAGTTTGGTTGGGTCCCTTATATCTGTCCGGTGTGTTGGGTAATTATGGATATCTCATGAGATAATAAATACTGGAATAGAGGTGAACCCAGTTCAGAAAGGGACTATATACAATAAGATAGTCTTAGGAATGAACCTTGAATAAGGAAATTATGGAATGGGGAGTGAATCCAATCAACTATTATAGTATCATTAGTGATAATTGATTAAGTAAATTATTTTATATGTTTATGTGTATTCCACAAAATTATGTATTATGCATATGATATGTTTTCATGGCTCATGATTGATTATTTATGATCATGCACTCTTATAGATTATGGATTATGTCTTATGTATTTATATTGATAAAATTTTGTTTCATGTTTCATGATTATGATATATGAATTTATGGGTATGATTCTATAATGTTTATCTCATGTTCTCATAACCTTATTCTTATCGTATGCTCACTAATGCTCATTTATTGATATATCTTATGTTTACCCTAACTGAGAATCTAATCTTACCCTTTCTTATGTATAACTTTTCTGGGTTATAGATAAAGTTTTTAAGTATGTTATGTTTAATAAGTGTACTAGTTATATAGAACTAAATGGGAAATTATATAGATCTTTTATGTATCCTTTGTTTAGGTATCCAAGTTTCCAAAGACACTAAAGCTCTATAGTCCTTGGGCATGTATTATTTCTAAATGTATTGAAAATTCATCTAAAATTATGTAATATTTATGTATGAATAGTATGGGTCACTATAGTCGGTATCAAAGACAAGGTTTAGTAACTTTTGTAAATTGAGATGAGGAAACTTTATTGAGAACCCTTATGATAAGACTAAGTATAGGTAAAAATCCTAAGTTATGGTAAAGAAAATAGTATGATTTAAATAAGAAAATACATTTATTTCTAGATAGTATAAGTGGTCTTAATTTTGGAATGGATGCATCTAGGGTTAATGGCCCCAAAAAGAGTTGGTCAAGTATATCTTAGCCATCATTCTGGTGTAGGGTGAATGGCCCCTTATTACACACCTGGTCTAATACTCCCAAGGGATATGATTAGGTTAATTAAAATATTATTTAAGATACATTATAAATAATTTTAATAGATATTAACCATATATGACCTAGGTTAAACCTAAAGTGTCATATATTAAAAATAAAGAGCCAATATTTTGACATCCTATGAATGATTTTTCATGATTATTCACTCTGACTAATGATGCTCGATGGTCATTCTAACCATTTTGGTTTTAGTAAGGTATTGAAGATAAAATAATTAAATTGAGGTGGTGATAGGTACACTCAAATATTGAAGTATATTATTTGATCATATTTATATGAATTCATTTATATCATGAAAAGACTCAAGGAATGTTTATTCACACCTCAACGATTACATGTTAAAGAAGTAAAAAATCCCAATAGTATGATGATTGCATCTCAAGTATATGGTTCATGTCTAATTAATGTTTGTGGAAATGTTCTCCCTAGAAATATTTGTATTCTCCTCATAGTTTATTTTTACGTGATTTTGGGCATGTATTGGAATTATTTAAATAAATACAATATCAATTTCTAAGGTGGGGAAGTAAAATTTGATATCTCAAATCAACCTATTTTTTCTATCAGTGTAAGGATAAATATGAACTTCCAATGGAACTTATATCTATTTTATGGGTATTTATTCCTATTAAAAAGGGTTATTTATCTCAGGTGGTTGGGAATAAACTCAACATCAAAAATATTCTTATTGTTTGGTAGTTTGTTTATGTATTTCCATATGAGTTATCAAGTCATTCTCTAAATCTTGAAGTCATGTTTTCAATAGAACTAATACCTAATGCTACATCTACTTCAAATACTCCATATAGAATGTAGCTTATAGGGTTATATAAATTAAAGAATAAACTCTATGAGAATATTTATAAGGTATTAATTCATCCATTTGTGTCACCATGGGGTAAACATGTACCTTTTATTAAGAAGAAATATGAATCAATGAGACATTTCATTGATTATCAGTAATTTAACAAGATTGTGATCAAAAATAAGTATCATTTTCCTATTATTGGTGATTTTTTTGATCAATTATTTGGTGATCAATATTATTCCAAGATTGAACTTTGATCTGGATAGTATTAGTTGAGATTCAAAACTAAATAAATGCTCAATATTTCTTTCTATTCAATATTTGGACACTATGAATTTATAGTGATTATGTTTGATCTTACTAATTCCCCATGGATTTAATGAATATATATTTTTATATTACCTTGATCAATTTTGCGTAGTATTTATAGAATATATTATTATATAATATAATATAAAGTAAGAGCACGAATATCACTTGAGGATTTTATTAAAGACCCTAAGGAAGCATAAGTTGTATGAAAAAATTACCAGTTTGAATTTTGGCTACATAAAGTTTCACTTTGGCGTCATATAATATCAAGTGAGGGTATATCAGTGGATCCATCAAAGTTGAAATTTATTGAAAATTGACCAAGACCAACCATTCTTATTGAAATCCATAGTTTTCATAGATTGTATGAATATTATTAACACTTTGTGAAGGATTTATCATGTATATATAATCTTCTCACAAAGTTAACTCAGAAGGGAGTTAAGTTCATTTGGACTTATGAGTGTGAATAAAATTTCAAGGAACTAAAGAGAAGGTTGGTAAGTGAGACTATGATCACACTACCCTGTAGTGGATAAGGGTTTACAATTTATAAGGATTAATAAAATAAAGGGTTGGGATTTTTTATCAATAGAATGATATGGTGATAGCTTGCACCTCACACTAATTGAAGGCTCATGAGAAAAATTACCCAACTCATGATTTAGAGTTAGTGGTGGTAATATTTGCATTAAAGATATGGAGGAATTATATTTACAAATAAATGTGTGACATATATACTGATCATGAAATTTTAAAGTATATATTATCCTATAAAAATTTTAATATGAACAAATGAATATTTTTTTATTTGATTAAAGATTATAATTTCTCAATACACTACCACCCTGGGAAAGTGAAAAAGGTGGTTGATGTTTTTAGACTAAAGTATCATGCTAACTTATATATCATAAGGATCAAAAAAAGATCTAATTTTTATGGATTTTAAAAGTATGGACATTGAAATATTAAAATAAGGGTATAAATCTTATTTTCTCAAATGAGTGTTCAACCATCAATGTATGTAAAGTTTAAATAGGTGAAAAAGGAGGATGTGGAGCTTTAAAAGAGTGTGAGAAATATTCATGATTTAAATATTGATTGTGATAGAAAGGTAAGTTTTAGGAATTGAGTATGTATCTCATAAATACCAAAATTGAATAATGAATTATTGGAAGAAGCTTAAAGATCGTTATTCTCTATTCATCTAGGAATTTTGAAGATATATAGATATCTGAAAGAATATTTATTATGGGACAACATGAAGAATGATATTGTATATTATGTATCATAGTACTTGTTATGTCAAAAAGTTAAGGCTATGGTACAAAATTCAAAGGGGATTTTACGACCATTACCTATGTTGTAATGGAAATGGGAAAACATCACCATGGATTTTTTTCATTGGACTCCTAAAAACATCTAAAGTAATAATGTTGTTTGTCTTATAGTTGATCTCCTTATGAAGTTAGTTCACTTCATTGATATCTATGAATATTTCTATCTTTTTCATCTTTCTATGATATACATTAAGGAAGTGGTAAGGTTATATGGGTTAATTTATTCTATTATATCAGATTAGGATATTAGGTTAACCTCGAAGTTCTAGAGAGGTCTTCAGTAAGCTCAAAGTTGTGTTTCAGTACATCTTATCATCCTCAAATATATGATTAGTCTAAGAGGAACATTTAAACTCTAGAGGATATGTTGAGATCCTATTCTATAGATTTCAAAGGTGGATAGGATTAATGCCTTCCTCTAAATGATTTTTCTTAAAATAATAGCTTCCCCTAAAGCCTTCAGATGGATCCTTATGAATCCTTCAATGGAAATAATTGTAGAACTCTGACATATGGGGATAAATTTGGAGAAATAAATCTATTGGAACCTGAGATAGCTAGGGAAATGTCATTTAAGGTTAGATCTATTCGGCGGCATATCAAGGTATCTCAAATTTTATGGAAGCGTTATGTTGACAATCATCGGAGAGATCATGAATTCGATGTTAGTGAGAAGATTTTCCTAGGAATTTCTCCATGGAATAAGGTTACAATATTTAGAAAGAAAGTAAAGATAATCCCTAGGTATATTGGTCCCTTTAATATTCTTTATCAAGTAGTACTAAAAAATATTTAACTTTTTTCAATAGGGACATATATATTGGTAAAAGTACATTTTCTATTGGTAAAACACTTTACCAAGACAAATATCTTTGTCACTAAACTATCAGTAAAAAATCTGTCACTAAATGTTTTTCTGACAGATAAAATAGATATATTACAATTATAATAATACTAACAGATAATATATATGTTGGTTAAAGTATTTAGTAATAGATTCTTATGACCAATTCTTTTATTGGTAATAATATTACTAACATATAATATCTATTTATAAATTACATTTGAATAAAAATATAAATTTTTATAACTAGTAAAATTTTATATTATATTTATTAATTTATCATATATGATTTATTTTTTTAATTATTAAACAGAAGATTATTTACACACATGTTCAAACTTGGAAAAAATCAATTATATTAATATAATATTTAATACAAAATTAATCAGTAGAAAAATGAAAGTTTCTTCCCCCAATAGGATCCATCACACCCCACCCCCAACCCCCACCCCCACCCCAAGTGCTAGTAACCCATCCATGCCCTAGAACCAGCATCCAAATTCAGCACCAGTGACCCATCCATGCCCTAGGACCAGCAAGTCAGCTACAGCTATACCGTAGCCTTCAGCGTATCAACACCAGCAGCCCATCCATGCCCTAGGACCAGAAATCTAGCTCTAACACCAATGAGAAACCTCAATTAGCTGTTATACCACAAAATTCAGCTCAAAGATCTCTACCACACATAACTAAATAGCATACCAAGAATGAGCCAAATCTAGCACCAACAAGAAACAAATCTATCCATCTTCAATGCCAGTGAGAAACCTTAAGTCATTGTTATTCCACACCCTTCAGCTCCAATATCTACATTACAATCAACCAAAAAACATACCCATAAATTAGTTCAAAATATCTGCATGAATTGAAACCAAAATAGAAATAAATGGTAGTATAAAAAATTATTTGTATAGTGATCAGTTTTCATTATCTATTTTGACATCTCAAAGATTTGAGAAAAGGATAGGACTTACACAAATCGGTACTCAAATAGTAAATTAGATAGATCAAACCACATCAGTTTCACATGCCATCACCTAGTCAAACACCTTTTGTAGATGTTAATTGAGTTTTGGAGTTACCAACCAGAAACTGAAATCACTAGGTAGGTAGGATTTTTTATGAGTTGCTAGGAAGGTGTGATTAGGGAAATGGGTCACTAATTAAATGAGAAAAATAGCTACGCATCAATTTAAAAGATTAATCAGATGATATATCATCTCTCTTCACAAAAATTAATGACAAAGATAAGATGAAATCAAGAAATAATGATCTGGTTCTGGCCTTTTGTTCCCAGCTTGATTGAAGCTTAAAAGACCTTCACAAGATCATAGTGGGGTCAATATCTGAACAACAACATCATGTAAAAAGCATGGAAGAGTATGTAGACTCATCTATTTCTAGAAAATGTGATGTAGCCCATTTTTTGGAATTAATAATTATAAATAAGGTGTAAATCTATACTTCAAGACTGGTAGTCTTAAAAGATAATTCTAGAAAACTAAAATTAAAAGCTTGTTCATATCTAGATAAGATCAATTCTACATTATCATATCTAACACAAACCATTGAAGAGTTTCTTGAAAATGTGGTTTTGTATGCAAATGAGTTTTTCTATGGAATCAAAGATACTGTGAATGAGAAAAAAATAGATCATAGCTGCTTCATCCCAAAAATAGGAAGATATATTAAAACAGAGCCTGGTAGCAAGACAAGTGATATTTGAGGGAAAAGTGAGCTCCTTCAAGGATATTTATTGATATGATTATAGTGTTATGATGATGATTGATGAAATAAAAATGAATAAACAACAACAATTGGATATTCAATTGGAAATATTCAATATTAATAGTTTAATAATATTCTTAGTGTGATAGGAAAAAATAAGTTTACAATAAAGAATTTACCAAGTGAAGTTTAGAACTGAAGTCTGATGTAAAATCAGACAATATATCCACAAGTGTTTTCAATATGAAAATATCTGACCCAACTTTTATAAATATATAACCAACCTTTTATGTGATTTTAACAAATATATTTCTTATTATTCTATTACATATTCTTATATTTGTTTCTATCTACTAAAATTTCAAAAATTGAACCCATGACACTATACAAAACAATATAACAAACATAATGGATTTAAAAGAGAAAAGATATATCAAGATTCAATTATTACCTCGAAATAGAAAGTTTTCAAACTTGACAGATTTTAATAAAAAAATAAATATGTGCATAATCGCACTAGAAGTGTTCATTGGAAAAAAGATAGAATTCATCATTGATATATCATATTAGTATGACCAAGAAGTGTTTATTATAAAAATGAATGTTTTAAATAATATATAATTCCAAGATTTGGAGTAATTGAATATAAACAACCATATTTATCTATAATACTCATAAAAGGATAGAAATTTTGGTTTGAATCATATTATATATTAATATTGTCATAACAGTGTGCATTATATGCTAGTAAGATTTTCAAAAAATATATCTTTTTCTGATACAGTTACAAAAAAATGATAAAAAAATGAAAATAGAAGTTATATAATAAAAAAATTAAATGAAAATAACATTAAATTATATTGAAGTAAACAACATGTCTTTTTGATAATCTATACATGGATAACAAAGTATATGGATAAAAAAGTAATAACTTGTAATTAAATGTTTCCAATATTGGAATATTTGTATTCAATAATAATTTTGTTATATTTAAACTTATAATGAAAATAATAGAATCTACATTGAAGGTAAGATTAATATAAGTTATGAATGATAAATAAATGCAATTAATTTATAATCAATAGAATAAACATAGTTAAGATAACTTATTATTCATTCACTTTAAACTTGATCTGAGTGACATTTTTTAGATTACTCTGTCCTTTTGTAGTGTGTTGGTTAATAATCTGATAAATTACTTCTCAATTTATTTTAAATCGTAAGTAACAATTAAGGGATTAGAATGATTTTTAAAAAATATAACATATGGTAGAAAAAATCTTTATTCTTAATCAAAACAAGGGCCAAAAAGCCTCTAAAGGCGGAAAGTGTGATTCAATCATGATTGACAAAGCTTCTCTAGAGTTCTAACATCCATGTACTAGTCTAATTAGGTGTATTTCATTTTGGATCACTTTTTTAGGGTCAAATTATTCACACTATTATTTCTATGATTATTCATAAATTAGGACACCATTTAAATTTTTTGAACCAAATAGAACCTATGATGATAGATTCAGATATAAATTTAGTGAAACTAGTTGATGTAAAGAATAATAAAGAAATATTTTCCAAAAAATAGGAATTTTATATTAATAAAACTCAAAATAATGGCCATATTAAGTTTCATATAAAAAAGAAATAATTAAATGTTGAGGGAAGTGATCAAATAGCAGTTTCAATATAACAGAATAGAGGTTATCATTTACTTGGTGTCAAGCAGTATGTGAAAAAGAAAGTAAACTAATATAAAATTCAAGTAAAAAACTGAATACATATCAATGATAATGTGTCATAAAAAATAAATAATGTTTAAAAATAAAATATATTATATGTATTGATGATTTTTTAATTAATAAAAGAGTTTTATTGAATTTGATTAAATTTTTTAATTCTGAAAATTAAATTTTAAATATGAATGAATAATTAAAATATAAAAATTAATTTCAATGATCATATATCAAATTATATAAAATATATCTTACACTTCATCCTTGAGAAAATCTATGTTATAGTTTTCTTAAAATGTGAGATGTTGCCTCATATATTTCTTACTTTTTAGTATCTTGTTTCAAGAATCATAATCATGATTGAATTATTATAACTACTCTAGATACTTCTTATTAACATAATTGATTCCATTTATAATACTATCTATCACATATCTAAACATATTGTTTAAAAAAGTTTCATTACATAATTATTATCTATAGCTTTATTAAAATCTTTGGACTTTAATAGGGTAACCTTCATATCCTCTAATAATTTCTAAAAAATATTGAAGAGTACTTATTAAAAGCTTTATAATTTTCTTTGTTGGGTTTTATGATAACATAAGAAATGGTAAATGATATAATAATCCAAATAGTTTGTAATGTATGTCTATTATGAAAACCCTTATCTACAATCATATAAACCATACACAAAAATCATAAAAAAACTAATTTAAGGATTAAAATTCCATGATTTAAGGATGAAGTCATGTTCTGGTGATAGTATAAAAACATAGTCTCACACTACCATACAAAGTACAATATATTAATAGATGAAAATATGAATTTAAAATAGATGAACATCCTAATAAGGTGAACCAATGATGAATGGTGAACAGGAGAATTGCAAACCTACAATAAATGGAGACCCTACAATGATGCGACTAAAGGAGAACCCATGATGATTTTGTGATGAATGGGGAATAGAGAACCAGCGATGATGTGACTAATGAAGAACCTATTATGAATGGAGATCCTACAATGAATGGCTAGGATCTGATGAATGGAAAACCCATGATGAATGTCAAACAAGTGAATATATGAACTTGATACAAACCTATAACGAACTTGTAATGAATGGAGAGCCTGAGACGAATGGCCAAGATCTAGTGAATGGTAAACCCATGATGAATGTAGCACAAGTGAACAAACAAACCTAATAAAAACTGATTGTTTTAGAATTTTATTATTATATTGGGGAAATGTTTTGCACTATAATCACAACTGGAGGTGCTGATTTTTTAGTGGGTGAATTTTATAAATGTAATAAATAATTACTCATAATATAAATATATTTATTTTTTAAAAAATATATATAACTTTTAAAAATTAATTCTTTTTAATCTGTAAATTTAGAATTGATCTTTTTTATGGATCATTTTTACATGGTTTATATTAAATATATTTATTTTATGAAATATTTTAAATTATTAATTTTATAATTAAATGTATAGACATGTGATTTTAATCAAAAAAATACATGTAAGTAGTAAAAAATTTATAAATATATATTCAATTATTGGTAAAAGATTTATTTTTACTGGAGAATTTATTGCAACAAATTTTTCAATTATAAATTTTTTTGGAAAGAATAATTAATAACAATAGATTTATTTGTTGGTAAAACATTTATTGGTATTAATATGATAAAACAATAAATTTAGCTGTTAGTAAAATATTTTTTGGTATTGAATGATTAGTACCAACAGATATATTTGATGGTAAAAAAAATTTGGTACCTAAAAATAATACAAAAAAGAGTTAATAGATCTTATAATTACTCATTTTTACAAAAAAATATATAATCTATCACTAAAATTCTATTGGTACAAGTCATTTATTTTGTATTTTAGGGATTGTAGCTTACCACTTGGCACTCCCACCAAACCTATCTCAATTTCATGATGCATTCCTTATATTTATCCTGAGGAATTACATACCATATCCTTCACATGTATTGAACTCAGAGGTTGTACCACTAGAACATTATATTTTCTATAAATAATAACAGGTAGAAATTTGGGATCATAGAGATAAAGTTCTATAGAATAAGACTACTCACCTAGTTAAAGTTTTTTGGAGAAATCATAAATTTTAGGAAGCTACATAGTAACTTGAGAATGTAGTGAAATGGATATATCCTCATTTTTTGGTACCAGAGTGACAAAATTTCAAGGTCGAAATTCATTTTAATGGGGGTCTCATGTAACACCTCAAGATTTTATATTCATTTCTATTGAAATAAAACATGAATTATATGATATCTTTCCTTACACGCAACCCTGAGTCTATATAAACTATGATATAGTAAACCGTTATAACCAAGAAGTTAAATTAGAATGTTTTAATATTAATAAAAAATTTATGAAAAAAAATTATATATATTTTTATTAATTCAAATTATTGATTGATTCGTAATAAATAAGTGCTCAATTTTCAGTAAAGTCATTTTATGCTTCAAAAATGCTTTTTACCGCAGTTTTGCGTGTAAAATTTATAATCAATTTTAACCATTTTTATAAATTTTATTTTATAAAATTAATATAATTTTTAAAATCATCATATTAATATTATCTTAGGGTGAATTTTTAGGATTTTTCTAAAAATATTTATTTTTCAGTAAATAATGAAAAATATCAATTTCTGTAAAAAAAATATTTTTTATTATATATACCATTATGTTTTGAATTTGATATTATAGTAACCTAATAAAAATTTAATTAGAAATAATATTATTAATCAAATAGAAATAATAATTATACTTTATTTTAGTATAAGTTAATTTTTGGGCATAAAACACATTTTTCTAAAAACATATTTTTATGTGTGTAATGTGTTTTTATCTTAATAAATTAATTTAATATCTATTTATTAATGTTTTTAATTAAATTGATAGAATATATGTTTAATATAATATTTTAAAATTCATTTTATAGTTTTTACAAGGAAATGATTGGAAGTAAATTAAGTTTTACTCTTAAAAATTCTATTTTCAAAAACAAGTTTTCGTTGCAGTTTTTATGCTTAATTAAAATTAAATTCACCAACTTATTGAAATTAAATATATTAAAATGGATTAAATATTTGGAATCATTATAATTAATATAATTTAATAGGTTCAACTTAATTTTTTAATACTGAATAGTAAAAACGGTAAAATTTTATTATCACGGTTAAGGTTAAAACCGGATTACCATGGGTTAAACCATGAGATAAGGGTAGTATTTCCTCCCAAACCTATAAAATTATTATTAGTTGAATATATTTCAACCTTATATTATACTAACTTCTAATACCTATTTATTTTCATCCACTTTCCCATGAAAGTAACCTTAAATCATTGAGATATTTTAAGAAATCCTATATGTGTCCCTCCCCTCACTTATAAAAGGGAAAATCTTCTCTATTATTCACAAAATTTGATCCTTATAGATCATAAAATACCTGATAAAAAAATTCCTATATTACTTCCCTTTAACCTAAATCTTTTGGTGTTATCATAAGACCAATCCATCGATACTTAAGGAGTAAGTCAAAGGAGATCTCTCAAAAAAGAGGTATAGATATTAACCAAACCCCTTCAATTTTATTTCTTCTTATACTTAATATAAACTTGTTGAATACATAAAAAATGATTAGTAAATTATAATAACTATATTTATATGTAATTATGATGATGGTTCAACCATTTACCACCTATTTTAAATCCAATGATAGATGAAAGTATTGTTTGTGCATATGTGTGGACTAATGCCTCCACGTAGTGATACGACTCACTTTCCACCACCATTATTCATGTTTGGTTATTATGATAAATTAAATGATTATATATGATATTTATTTTATAATAATGAATCTATAAATCTTAATTAAAATTGACCTTTCTTTTGCTCCGTCCATTGAAAAATGAAAACGCCACCCATGCATATGTACGGACTATCATCTCTTCCTAGTGATGTAATTGATTTTTCATGATCACTTAGTATTAATGGTTATAGATATGTATTTAAGGAATATATATGTAATTTAAATCATGATTTACATTCTATATATAAAGGATATCTGATTAAAGTGAAAGGACTATAATCACTAAACCAAAACATATATGAAAAACAAAGTTGTTAACACTCAAAATAATGATGATAATGAAAGATTAAAAAATGAATGGGTAATAAGATGTTATAATTAAACCATGTATGGTATTATAGGTATTAATATGGTTTTTTATATAATTATAATAAATTTAAATTTATTATACTGGAGGTTATATAAAGACACGGAAAATTCAAGGAAATTTTTTTTCTTAATTTCTTTGGAATTTTGTGAGTCTGTGGCTTCTGGCGGTACCTGATTCGGAGGCCCGGTGTGCCCAAAATAAATTTTCAAAGTTTAGCTCAGGTACGTTCAGTGAACGAGCGAGTGGGTTTTTCTATCTTTTGAACCGGTGCTTGGAATCGAAATCTGAGGGCACCGTTGAAACCGCAACGTCGGTATTTGCTTAAGGAGGACCTTTCTGGAGTTGTGTTTACTTGGGTGGTGTTGTTAAATAATTGGGTTAACTAAAGAGTGAAATAAAATTTGCACCACAATTTTATTTCTCATCTAAATAGTTATAACCTATTCTTGGGAGTTCAGTGGGACCCAATACATCCTAACCACTTGGTAGGATATTTGTGAGGTGGGGCCCACATGAGCCCCACCCCTTCAAATTCCCTAAACTCCCTCTTATGTTGGAAACCCCCCATAAATGTGTAACACACCCACCTTCCCCTCTTTATGACATGTCAACTCTCACAATTAAATTGAATGTTTTATGCCATCCAATTAATTTAATTTTGAGTTTGAATTTTGAAGTTTTAAAAATGCATGGCATGTGTTAATAAAATAAGCATTCCTTATTTTATTCGGGTGGGAGGTTGTGTGTTGAGTTTTTGGGTTTTGGGTGAGAGTTTACTCTAAGGTTGAAGAACACGAAGCTTCGACGAAGAAGGTCATCTCGTCTTCTCATATTCTTCCTGCGTCGAGGAAAGCGAGATGCCGCTTCTTCCACGAACGTTCACCGTCGACGAATACAGAGCCTCGTTCCGCGACACCATCTTCCGCAACGCCGTTTTCCCACGATGATCATCATTAGACAACTCCTTGAGGTAGGGGATTAATTTGTTAATATTAATAAATCCATGTTTATTTCCTTCTAAATCAAAGGGTGCGGATCAACACAATATTAAGTTGATTCGCAAAATAATATTTTTGTGGGTTGGGAATATTTGATTGAGGGGAAAAATGTAGGGGAATTTTGTTTAATACTCTTTGAGTGATTTAATCTCACATGCTAAAGCATTTAATGGTATGAAGTTAGTATAATTTATACTTGAATAAATTATACCCTTGTCGATACTAAAAGCATGTGTTGTAATGAATGCCATTTGAAAACACCTAACACGGAGGGTACGGGCCGAACAAATAGGGCCCGACAACCCTCTGTAGATTGTTTATTGATGTGCGGATCGACGGGCGATAACGAAACGGGCCGCAGAGGCGATTTGAAGACTCTGCAGTGAAGTTTGGGTCCCTTAATGACCTTAGACGCAGACGGTGGCCGAAACAGACCATCGGTGCACGTCCAGTGGTCCACGGACAGCGGCGGCGGCGTGCTACCCCGGCGCGGCGGTGCCGGCGACTGGTGGAGGTGGCGCGCCACCGGAGGAGACCATCGCGGCTCAGCCACGGCGGACCGGAATGGAAAAGTTGTTCCGGGTTTTGGGGGAGGGTGCGACATTAAATTCGCGTTGTTTCAATCAAGGGGGGCAGCCCCCCCCTGTTTCCCGTTCGGCCGAAATGGCTAAGCTGACTGGCCACGCGGTCCGTGCCCATGCTAGGCCAACCGACCGCGCTGAGCCGGACCGGCCGTGCCGGGACGGACCGCCCGCGCCGGGTCGGGCCGCCCGCGCTAGGCCGGACCCCCGCGTCGAGCCGGGCCGTGCCAGCTGGGCCGGGCCGCGCCAGCTGGGCTAGGCCACTCCCTAATGGGACGGACCCGGACTCGGGTCGGGTCGACCCGGTTCGGGCCGACCCAGGGGGTCTTGGGCCGGGTCGGTCTGGGCCCAAAACCCCCTAAAATTGGACAGCCTCGTTCAAAGGCCCATAACCTAGGCTACAGACCTTCGATCGATGTACCGTCAGTTGCGATGAAATCCTTAGATCGAGACAGTCATTTAGGTATATTATAATCAAGGTTTCGGAGAACTTTGTGTACGGAAGGGTTAGTTCGAACACAAAACCAACCGGGCCCTCAGAGCGGAAACGCTTATAACTTGAGCTTCGGACGTCTGATTGACGTGTCGTCGACTTTGTTGGATTCCTCTTATTGAGACAGTCCACTTGGGTTACTCTCATCGAGGTTTGGACGTAGTTTGAGTATGGTCGGGTTGGTTTGAATTAAAAACCAACCGGGCCCCTGGGATGAAAAGGCCAATAACTCTCAGACAGGGCGTCTGATTGATGCGTCGTTTGTCACGTTGGGTTCCTATTGACGTGACGAAACTTTTCGATACATCAACTATGGTCTACGTGATAGTTGATGTATTGACCTCTTGGATCATGGAGAGAACCCTCCCTAAACGACTGTGCTGTGTGCGGGGACCCTAGAGCTGGCTGAGACTTGACGACTGCTGATCGATCGACTCAGAGTGTTTCGGATAGCCCAGTGGGGAGCGCTTGGTTGTAGCGGCAGACCCACGGTGGAGGAGAACTTGGTTACAGCGGCATACCCGCGGTACTCGACAGAAGGAGTACCTTTATAGGCTATGAGGGGGAGCGCTTGGTTGTAGCGGTAGACCCATGGTAGGAAGCGCTTGGTTGTAGCAGTAGGCCCACAGTACTCGACAGGTGGATTAATACAGTAGTCCAAGGTTAGTGGGAAGCACTTGGTTGTAGTGGTGGGCCCACTGTACTTGATAGAGGAGGAGTTCCCCAGTAGCTATGGTTTCGACATCATGATTAAAATCTTGGTTTGAGATGAGTCTTGACTTTCAATCATTATCTTTGATGTGATTCACTTGATATCCTGTGTGGATTGGATCTTGTTTTCCTGGGTGGATTAAGTTATGCTTTCCTGTGTGGATTGGATCATACTTTCCTGTGTGGATTAAGTTATACTTCCCTGAGTGGACTGGGTTGTACATGAGCTCGTGAGATGGATCTGTACTGGACTTGATGACATAGGTATATGTATGGTCATATACCTAAGTAGTGTTGGATGATACTTCGTGATTGTATCTTTTCTTTGTGGTTTATCCTTTGTGGATTCAGGGAGACCTTCGGGGGTCTTGGGGTCCCTACTGAGTATCGTATACTCACCCCTACACGGGCTTCATCCACACTACGTTGTGTTGGTTGCAGACGACGGACATCACTGATCGTGGTTGAGTCTTGTAGAGGTAGACGGTACCCGGAGGTGGATGTGACGACGAGACGGTACCCGGAGGTGGACTTCACGATGAGATGGTCCCCGGAGGTGACAGACGGACGTGGAGAGCTGAGGTGGCCATCTGTACCTACCCTTCAGGTAGGGACTCCGGAGGATGATCCAGGAGCAGCTTGACACCTTCTTGTTGTTTTGTCTTTTTCTTGTACTTTACTGTTGGGCTTGTATTTCCGGCCCCCTGTTTACTTTCAGCACACTTGTTATATTGCTTTTCTTAGTGTTTTCTTCCACTTTTACTCTGGTTGTGTGTGTGTTTACATTTCATAAATGCAACGCCTTCCGAGTTATAAGGATTTACACCTTTGGTGCTAGTTGCCAGCCCCTGGCCTATGGAAGGCGGGCTTGGGGTAGTTAAGACACAGGCCCCAGGGGACGGTTCATGACAGGTTAGATCTCTTATAAAGCAATATGGGATTGAGGTAAGGGTTTTATGTTACAATCTCATTTTTACTAGGACTATTTATGATTAAATTTTATGATGATAAAATTATATAATCTATCTCTACCAAGTCTTATATATTTATTTATGCTATGTTTATTTCTTGATATTACATGTTTTCTTTTCATTTTCCTCTCTTTCATTATCCAAAATACTTAAAGGATGTTTTTGAGGAAAATCTTCTTCATTTCTTTCTTCAGTTGGGAATATTTAATTCCATGTCAACATTTTCTTTAAAAAAATTCAAGAATATTTTTAATATTCTACAAAGATTATTTAAATTAATTTTTAAATATATTTAACTTTGTTTGCAATTTTTTAAAAGGAATTTTCTTATCATTTTCCAAACATGGTGATTTTTAACTTTTTACCAAAAACGTGAAAGGAATATTTGTTTTAATATACACTACATGAATGACTTTATATGCCATCATAAATACTCTTTTATTTGAATATTTATTTATAAGTTTCCTTATTTATTTAAAAATAAAATGTTTTCCTTAATATTTTTGGAAATTTTTAGACATTAAATAAGTGATTTAAAAATAAGGGTATTTTCCTAAATAATTTCTCTAATAATATTTTAAAGGTATTTTCATTTATACGAACATCATTTGATATTTATTATGGTTTACTAGGAATGTTCTCCAATGTGTCTAAATTTATTCTTTCTCTATATAGTTTATGATTATAGTGATGATATTTTTATGACACTTGTATCCCTTCCATGGGTTATGATATTATGATAAGATGAATGTTTTAATATCTTACGGAACACATGTGTATAGTTTTAATTATGTAATGGGAGGGACTAAAATTTTATATCACTCTAATGAATTGGGAAAATATGGATATATCATGAGATAATAAGTACTATAATTGGGAGTGAACCCAGTTTAGTAAGGGACTTTGTCCAATAATATAGTCTTGGGAGTGGACCTTAACTAAGGAAATTATGGAATGGGAAGTGAACACAATCCGCTATGGTAGTCTTGGAAATGATCCTTGACTAAGAAAATGATTTTATATCCTTATATGTATTCCATAAAATAATTTATTATTCTTATCATATGTTTTCATGGATCATGATTTATTATTGGTGATTTCGCACTCTTATGTCTTGTTTCTTATATATTTTGATTGCTATAACTTTATGACATGTTTCGGGATTATGATATATTAATTTATAGGTAAGATTTTATAATGTTTAGTTCATGTTCCCATACCATTATGCTTATCTTATTCTCACTTATTATTATTTATTTATATCTATTATGTTTATCCTTATTGATCATCTAATCTCACCCTATCATATGTTTTCCTTACCCAGGTTTTGGAGAAAGGTTTTATGAATGGTATGTCTAAGAAAGGTGTTATTTTTGAAGAACTAAATGGGAAATGATATAAATATTTTATGTACTAATTGTTTAAATATCCACGTTTCCAAAGACACAAAACCTATATCGTCCTTAGCTATGTATTATTGTGAAATTTATTGAATATTCATCTAAAATTATTTACTATTTATGTAATAAAATTATGGTTCGTTATAGTATCAAAGAAAGTATGTAAAGTATGTGTCTATAAGAACTGGATACAGGAGTATGGATATGAGGTAAAACATCCAATGTTCACTTCAATTATACACTATTCATAAGGTGACCACTTCCTTTTATAAGATTACATAGTTAGTCATCATGGTTACACCTTCTTCCAACATTCACAAAAATTCCTTTATTTGTAATTATAACCGTTTGTAATTCCCCAACCCCAGAATCTCAAAGTCGGTGCCTTAATCTATTAAATTTGAATTGTTACAAGGAATAAATTACCAAAGTAACTATTAGTTTAGTAGTTTTGGAAAACTATATTACATATATGATTCCTATATTTAATTGGGAAAATAAAATAAATCATAACAAAAGTAAAAGTTTAGAATCCTTGAAACTCATTCCAAGGATTCATCTTCATATCTTTGGGAAAGGAAAAAGAATAAGGGTGAGCTCAAATACTCAGTAAGGGTTAACTATATAAGAATAAATCATGAATCTATGAGTATAATCAACATGGAAAGGTAAAAAACTGATCACACATCCCATTTATAAAACTAGATAAGGAAAAAACAATATGGAAAGGGAAGTAACTGAAACACATGTCATTTAATCAATAAAATGGGAATAAAATGAATCCATATATAATTTAAAGAAAATATCATGGATGAATAATAAATGAATATAAATTAAGGAAATTATTTATTATTTGACTTCATGTTTCCTAGGTACATGATACCTTTACCATCAATACCTTTCACAAGACAGTTTATAACTTACCGGGTAAAAACCCATCTAATTGGCCAAATGATTCATCGCACGAGACTACTGATTCATCAAGGGGATATCTATAATCATAACCCACCCATATATTAAATTTCCAAATCATTATTCATATATCGAATAATCTATTTAATATATAAACAATGTGCCTTATCAAATATTCATATTGAGTAAAAGATATGGATTTATCATCACATCCCCACCTAATAAAATATATTTCAAAGTGTACAACATATGTAAAAAATGGTATAATGTTTTATAAATAACTAAATCCATCACATAAGAGTATATTTATTTAAAATAAATGTAATTTCTAATGTAAAATGGTCATAAGGAAGTGATTGTTTCAAGATAAAGTTAACGATCACAAAAGAAAGTGGGATTGAAAAAAGAAACTTTTACCACTTGGTAATTCTCAAGTCAAACCCCTTGGATGGAATAATTAAAATTAAAACTTAAAATACCAAGAATTTTGAGTGAATCGTGATATTTAATTAAAAATGGGAAGTATATACACCACATTTAAGTGAATTAGTTCATAATAACAAATAATTCTTGAAGGAATGTAATTTGAGAAAAAATACCTTACTACTTGATTAAGTTTTGAATCATGAACCATGTGAAATAATAACATCAATTGAAACTTTTAATATCATTAAATAAATTAAATTCATGATATAACATGTCATAGGTCAGTATATACACCACATAAAAGAAATGAGTGGTGAATGTGGCATAATTCTTGTATAAATAAAAGTGCGATAAGAAATCCCCATACTTTACACTTACTTTTTTTTAATGCTATTTAACCTCCATTATAATGGTTTTAATCATGTTATTAATTTATAATATAAAAAAATAATATTTATAATATCATATATGATCTACTTATAATATCTTATTACCCATTTGTTAAAAATATTTCATTATTTTCACTATTTCGGGTGTTAATTTCCTAGTTTTTCAAGTATATTTTGACTTTTTTTTATTCCAATTACATTGATCATGATTTAATCATCTCTAGAATGTAAAACATTATTTAAATATCATATATATTTTATATATATATATATATATATATATTAATCCATAATATTTAGTTATAGGAGATTAAATGTATCATTCATGGAGATTGTAGGTCGTATGTATGCTTGAACGCTGCTTACATTTTATTATTATATTAAAATAGATAAAAGTAAATGATATATATGTATATTATAATTAAAATATAATTTTTATTTAATATGTAACACATATGTTTATTAAACTCTTATTTAATAAATTTAATGTAAAACGTGAACGAATCGCATCGCTTTGAGAAGGCGGTAGTCCACACATCCACAAATGATGTTATTGTATTCCCAAAAAATAAAAATAAAGAAGTTATGTGTTATATAATAAATAAAGAATCATAAAAATATTATAAATATCATATATATAATATATAAACCCTAAATCCATAATTATTCCCAATCATTAAAGGTGTTTTTGTAAGAAATAACGACATCGATTCGTGAGGTGGAAGTCTATCGTACACATAAACAATGATTGCATATCTCATTTGATGGAACTGTGTAAATTTTTAGGTTGTGACCTTTGCATAAAAATATATTATTATTTTGAATATACTTATTTTAATGTATATTTATGTTATAATAATAATTAAAGGGGTGGATAAATAAATAAAATAAAAGTGTTTGTTGAAGTATGTTACCTCTTCTTTGAGTAACTCCTTTGGTTTTCACCAAAGGACTTCCTTAGTTTAATTTATGACCAAATTTAGGCCTCTAGAATGAGTTTACGGATGTTTTTAGTTGATTTGGTTAGGGTTTTTATGAGAAAATATGCTTTATAAGTGTGAATAAGTGTGGTTTGAGTGCCTTTTTATAGTAGAGTGGTATTGGTATTCTTGTAAATATCAAAAGGTAAACATTATTGGGAGGTTTCTCTTACATCATGTACCTCAAATAATGAACCATTTTATATAAAAGAGGGTATATGGTAGAAATGTGTCCATAAAATAGGTTTTTTACAATGTTATAAGTCATTTTACCCCTTAATATTAAATTTTAACCACTAAGTAAACTCGTTTTTACCTTAATCAATGTAATTAATTTTAATTTGTTTCACAAATATTTTTGGTCAAAAACTAATTTGACCTCAATAGAAATTATAAATTTAGAAATAAGAATATAAATTTAAATAGTTAATATCATTAAATAAATTAAATTAAAGATATAACATGTCAAAGGGTAGTATATACACCACATAAAAGAAACTATTAGTGAATATAGAATAAGTATCACAGAAATAAAAGTGAGACTAGAAATCTCCTTACCTTACACTTCCTTTTGGTGAACGCTATTTAACCCCATGTATAATGGTTTTAATCATATTATTAAATTATACCAGATCCATAATCATATTTATAATATTATATAGGATCTTATTATAATATCTTATTACTCATTTATTAATAATCTTTTATTATTTTCACTATTTCATGTGTTAATAGCCTAGTTTTTCTAGTATGTTTTGACTTGTTATTTTTTCTCTTAGATAGATCATGATTTCATCATCTCCATAATGTAAAAAATGATTTAAATGTCACATATATTCATTATATGTGTATTTATAGTAATCCATAATATGTAGTGATAGGAGATGAAATGCATCGTTCATGGAGACAGTAGGTCGTATGTATGCATGAACGCTACTTCCATTTTCTTATCATGTTAAAAGAAAGAAAATTAAATGATATATATGTATATAATAATTATATTATAATTTTTATGTCATATATATCACATATTATTATGAAACTCATTCTTAATACATTCCATGTAAAGAGTGAATGAATCACATTGCTTTGAGGAGGCAGTAGTCCACACATCCACAAATGATGTTACCATATTCCCATAAAATGGAAATCATGAAGGTATTGTTGTATAATAATTCAAGAAACATAAATAAATTATTAATATAATATATATCATATATAAATTATAAATATATCATTATTACCAACCATGAAAGGTGGTAATGTAAGAAAAAACGACATCAGTTAGCAAAATGGTTGTCCACCATACACAAGAACAGTGATTACGTATCCCATTTGATGGAAGTGTGTGAATTTTTAGGTCATAAAATTAAAATAAAAACATCTAAATATATTTAATATAATTTTTTTATTATATAATAATGATATAAGAATAATTTAATGGGTTTATAAATAAATAAAACAAAAGTGTTTGTTGAACAATGTTACCTCTTCTTCAGGTAACTCTTATTGAATTGCACCAAATGACTTCCTTGGTTTTATTGATTCCTAAAGTGATGATTCTAGGATTAGGGGATGGATTATGTGATTTTATTTCTGAATGGTTTCGATGATATAAAATTATTTCTAGGGGTGAATAATTGAAGGCGTGAGTGCCATTTCATAGTGGAGTAAGAGTGACATTCTTGTAAATATCAAAAGGTAAACACTATTGGGAAGTATCACTTACATAACATGACACCAATAATGAAAAATTTTATATAAAATATTTTATTTTGTTTAAATATTCCAATCCAATGGGTTTTGAACAATTTTTTATTTCATTTGGCCTCTTAAGATTAAAGTTTAACTACTAAGTAAACTCGTTTTTTCCTTAATCGATGTAATTAATTTTAGTTTATTTCACTAATATTTTTGGAAAAAATTAATTTTAACTTACTAGAAATTATAAATTATGATTATTAAATATATGGAATCAATTTTTTCCAAATTAAAATAACATTAATGGTGGAATTTAATATAAAACTAATCCCACAAACACAACAAGAAAGCGGGTTTTTAAAGCGAAAATGTTCAAAAGTTTACTATGTTATTATATCAAAATACAATATAAATATGATTAAAATAAACTAAATTAGATTAATAGATTTTTAATTGATCTATTTTTAATTTAATATAAATTAAAAATATAATTTAATGTCATAAATTATTTATAAATATAGTTAGTTTTCAATTAAAATTCAGTATTTTTCACTATTCATCAAAAAATGAAAATTCTCAGAAAAAATACCAAAAATTCAACCTAACCTAATTTTGAAATTGTTATTGAAAAAATTAAGTTTATTTTGTAAAATAAAATTTATAAAAGTTTCATAATTTATTTTTAAGACAAGTGTTCCACTAAAAGGCGGCAAAACTGCCTTTAGAAAAATATAGCTTTTTATGTGTAAAATTGGATTTGTTCTTATCATGTGCCTATCAAATATATTGGGTGAATGTAAAAAATATTTGATTTAACATATAATATATATATTTCATTAATATTATTCACTAATAGTTATTAATTTAATTTATTAGGATAAAAATCATTTGGCACATAAAAATGGTTTGAAAACATTTTCTTTATATTAAATTGGTTTTTTTATATTCATTTATAATTAATTGGTAATGAATGAATTAAAAAATATATTTTTATAATTTATTTAATACTATTAATAACCTCTAAATTAATTTCAAATATATAATTTTCATTTTTAATAATAATATTAATATTATTCCGTAAAACTCAAACTTGTGTGTAACGCAAGCTATCGAAGAAAGTCTTTGTTGCGTGAAATGCAAGCTAACTCATTATGGAATGCATTTATAGCTATAGAATAGATTGGATTTATTTAAAATATTAAATATTTCTTAAATTATTAGTATTTTTTATTCCTTTCTAAGCTTAGTGTTTCATGTCATACATGTTATCGAATACAATGTTCTTACTTTAGAATTTTGGGGTGTTACGCCATTGATATTCAGTACCCCTTTTTAAAACTTAACCTAATGAATGGTTCTAATTACTCATTATAGAAACTTATGTTCTTTAAATCTTCAAGCCTATATGGTTCTACCATAATATATCAACTTTTTATGGTCCCACTGCCTCTTTGATAGGTTCTTCTACCACAATATGTATATCGATTTGATCCATATTTTGGTGAACTGAATCTAATGAATTAAAATGGGATTCACATCCCAAAAATATACCAATTAAAGACTATAACTATATTAACTCTCCAAAACTTTAGAAAATCATAAAAACTTCCCTTTCACTTCTATAACATGCAATGTTCTATATTCTTCTTTTATTCACCTAAGTCCCACTGAGATATGATATTGCCTTATAATTTATTGAATAGATGTTTTAATGAACATGTTTGCTATATTTTGGATTCCTAGTACCTTCTACAAATCTTACAATTTTTCATCCATCATATTCCAGATGAAGTAGTAATTCAAGTCAATATGTTTTTTATGCATAAAACATGGGATTCCAAACTAAATGGATCACACTCTAATTTTCACAGAATATGACTCCACCCTCTTGAATTATCTTGACCTCCTTTAGAAATCATATCAACCAAACCAACTCCTTCACTTATTTTATTCCATCAACATACTCTGCTTCCATTTTAGGAAAATTAACAATTTTCTACAGCCATAATATCCAACTTATTATTATTCCTCTATATTTGAACACAAAATCGTTCATTCTCTTTTATGTATTTGAGTATTTAGTGAAGTCTGCATCCACAAAGCCTTAAAAAATATATTCTTCCCCAAAACATACAGAACCTTCTTTTGATCCTTTCAAGTATAAAATAATCCATTTAATAGATTATTAATAATCTATTCAGGATTTTACATAAATAAACTTACAACTCCCACTACAAAATTAATTTCTATTCTAGTAAAAATAATTTCATAAATTGGTATTACTACCAATAATTAAAATAAAACATTCTCTAAGTACTAAAAATATTCTTCCATTTTTTATGTCTTCTCCTTAGATAATTTTAAGTTTCCAGTAATAGGGGTTCGATAGAATTATGTATTCTCATTACAAATATTTTAATAAATTTATAGAGGTATTCCTTCTATGATAACACCAAATTTAAGGATTTTATATCTCTATAAATTACTATCCCCAAAATTTTCTTTGATTATCTATGATCTTTCATCTTGAATATTCTTAAAAAATTACTCTTTAGCTTCTAAATCCTTCTATCATATAGTCTAGAAAGTAAAATATCATCCATATATAAGATCAGTATGATGAATGACCCACCATCCCAAACCTTCCAATAGCAACAATATTTAATGTTACACCTTTTAAATACTTATTCTAACATTAAATCATTGAACTTATAATTCAATTTCCTTATCACTTAATTTATCTCATAAATACTTTTCTTTGGTTTACAAACCAATTTATGGTTTCCTACTTATATGAAACCTTGTAGTTAATTCATGTAAATTTTTTCCTTAGAGTATTCATAAAGGTAATATTTACATCTATTTGTTATAAGTATAGACCTTCTCATCAAACATTATTAGCACTATTTGTATAATTCCATGTTTAACTACTAATAAAAATATCTCTATGAAATCAATGCCTTCATTTTTTTAAAATCCATTTACCACTAGTTATACCTTAAATATATTCTTTCCATCATCCTATTCTTTAAAATGGTAAACCCACTTGTTCTCAAGTTCTTATTTCCCTTTCGATAAATTATTTATCTCCTAGGTTTCATTGTAATTCAATGAATAAATTTCTTCATTCATTACTAGGGTCCACTATTTTTATTCACTAAGTGTTTCTACTTATTCTAGGTATTTGAGTTATCATGTATCCATTTAAATTGGAAAATTTATATTGGACTTGAACATTAAAACTAGTCTTTTAAATCTGGTAGATCTTATCAACTAAATAATATTATTTGTATCTCTTTCTTATGGATACATAACTTCCAGTAATTCGACTCAAGCTTCAGTATTTCTTAAAAATTTTAGAATATCTTCTGCTTGCCTCACCTATGGATTTTAAATACTTTATTCTAAGTTATATTGAACTTTTACCATTCTAGTATGTTTACTCTGATCAAATTAGACTTAGATATTTGATTCATTTCCCTCAAATTATTTCTCCTCTAAGTTATAAACCTCACATAATTATTCTCACTGAAGAGAACATCTTGTCTCTAGATGACTTATCTCTTGTCATCGTTATATGGTCGTAATAAAAAAATCATCTCCATACCAAATGAGAAGACACACCTTGGATTTTACCTTTAGATTTTATAAATACTTAGAATCAATATGAACATATTAAAAAATTACTAGGACATTGAGATGGCTAAATTCTATATGATTACTAGATTATATCTCCTGCATAAGTTCATGACCAACCACTAATGTTATACTCCTATTAATAAGGTATGTTTCTATGGTGACTATATCTAGAAAAATTATGTTGAACATTAATAATTGTATCCATATGATTCAATATTATCAAGAAATTTTTTATTCAACCATTTAACCACACTATTTTTTTAGTGTTCAAAGCACTATAATCTCATGTTTTCTCCGGTTCTTTAGGCAGAAGTTCTGGAAGTTTTATAAAATATAATCACCACTATTTTTAGAATGAAGATATTTTAACTTTTGGAAAAATTCCATTTCCACCATTAATTTACATTAAATGAAATTATAAAAAATATAAAAGTTATTATTTAAAATTAAAAACAAAATTTTATTATAACATCATCAATAAATGCTACAAAATAAATGGAAACTCCAAAATACCAAACAAGGGAAGGTCCCCAAACATACGAGTGAACCAATTTAAACTTCTAATATCTAGTATTACATTCATATAATTTGAAGGACACCCTTTTGGGATCTGAATTTAATTTCAATTTGTTGTGTGTTTATATATGGATTTAGATCACCAGAATTATGGTCACCATAAGTTGGATCGATGCGATGTACAGACAATAGTAGTGGGTCCTCTCTATAGTAATTAGGATCATAAAAAGTTAGAATCTTCTAATAATGTTATGTTGGAACAATATAGGTATGAAAATTCAAAAAAAAATTATGGGTCATCAGGTTACTAATCAAGATTAGGTGTTCATTCTTAGTGATCCATGATTTCAAAGGAGTGGGTATTACTAGTTAACTAGAAAACACTTAGTAAATAGGTGGGAAGGACCTTTAGAGAAAAGTATGACTGTATGAGATTTATGTTGTCATGTTTGGATTGAATATAATTAGTGATCATAATTTTAATCTCTTGTATATTCTAATTACGATAAAGGTTAAAAGTAGTGTTTCTTTTATGCACATAGGTCTCATTGTTCAAAGCACATTAATCTCTTGAATTTATTTCTTTGTTTTTGTATTTTTTTTTAAATGTTTTTTTGTTTTCCTTGAATTTTTGTGACTTTTCTTTTATAAGATAAGGAATAATTTTTGTAGTTAGTAGGTTGTTAATTCTACCTACTTATAGTACACTCAATCATGGGAAAATTAACTTCTATAGATTGAATTTCCATTTCATGGATACTCTAGTGAGATAGGTTTAATTATACTATCAATCCCCTTTATGGTGAATTTATTGGAAGAATAGGAAATTTGAGAAACTTTCTTCCTCAATAAGTGGTATCAAGGTGGGTTCTCATTTTTATATTCAATCCCAATAAGTGGTGTCAAATATTACAGTTCATAGCAGCTCAGGTACATTATTTACCTTGATGATATATTAATTTTAGTGGGTATTCATTATCATCAAAATATATGGAGCTAAATTATAGAAAGATCTAGGTGGACAAGGTTTATTGAAAAAAAAATCTTTGGGAGAATGTATATGTAATATCATTTAATTCAAAAGGACCTTGATGCTCCACTTATAAATGTGTTCATAGAAGATGTAAAAGGTGGAATGGGAATGGATGGATGGGAAATAATTGGTCCTAGTGATGATTTATTTTGGGAGGAATGTTTCATTTAACATTCAATAAATAAAGAAAATGGAATAAGTGATGAAGGTTATATTGGATATATAAAAGAATCCAACAACTTTGAATAAATTTTTCATGATGTGGAGGATATTTAACTTAAGTTTATCAAAAAGAAGACCAGTGGAAAATCATGTGAATGATTTTAATATGATCTAAGGGAATATAAAATTAATGAAGGTAGAGTTCACGAATGATGTGTGTACACTCCTATTGATTTCATCATTTCCAGAGAGTTGGGATGTGATGGTGATTGATGTTAGTAAATCCATTAGAAATATATTTTTGGTATTAAATGATATCATAAATTTTATACTCAATGAATAACCCTATCAGATAAAGGTCTAGGAATCTTCCAGTAACATTCCTATTATTGATAAATGAGGATGGGAACCTCAAAATAAGTAAATATATTAGAATAAACCATTTAAAGTTAAATCATAGGATAATATTCAAGTAAATTTGGTTGTTCCAGGCCTTGTATATTGGAATTTTATAAAAATAGGACACTTAAATAAGGAATGTGGGAGTTATAAGGAAATATTTGAAAGACCATAAAATTCTAGAAGATCAAATTCCATTAGAATAATGAAAAGAGGTAGTGGATTATTGTTAAGTTTTAACATTCAGACAGAGTCATGGGTGGTTGACTTAGGTGCATCATTCCATTCAATAGGAGAGCTATGATTCATTGAAAATTAGGTATCTAGAAGTTTTTGAAAAATGAATTTAGTGGAAGATAAACTCTAAAGATCATTAGTAGAGGAAATGTGAATATTTGAATGAAGAATGGGGAATTCTTGAATCTGAAAGAAGTTATACATATCCTAGGGCTATGTAACAACCTAATTTCAATTGGACAACTTGATGAGGAAAGGTATGGAACCACATTTTCCAATGAGGTATTCAAAGTTACCCAGGTCTCCATGGTAATTGAAAATGGTTTAAGTATGGGATATTTCACTTCATTTTAAGGTCATATAGAATTTCAATATCCATAACTTCAACTTATAATTATTTTTATGTCTAGAATTATAGGCTTGGTCACCTTAGTGAGAAGAATCTCAAGGTTCTAAATATAAAAGGAATAATGAAGCTTGACTGCATGTAAATCATAATTTATGAGAGATATATTTTTCAAAAAAAATAAAGGATTATTTAAATTTAGATTGATGGAATCTCAGGGGCCAAAATTTAGAACTTATTCATACTAATGTTTTATGACCTATCCCTATTTAGTCCCTCAAAGGTTTACTTTACTTTGAAACATTTATTTATGATTCTATGAGGAAACTTCAGATTTTATTTCTAAATCATAAGTCTAATATATTTTAGTCTTTTATTAAATATAAATCCATGGTGTAAATTGAGTGTGGTTGGAAGCTAAAATGCTTATGTTCTGACAATGGTGGTGAGTACACTAGATACAACTTCCAAAAATTTTGCAATAATAAGGGGATAAGGCATGAAAAGATAGTTCCTAAAAATCCATAGTAGAATGTAGTGGATGAGATAATAAATCATAATTTTACATAGAAGGATATAAGTATGAGGTATCCCTCAGGAAATTTTAAGGGAATTTGGGAATAGGAACCCAACACATCCACATTTCTTATCATCAAAAGTCTAACATCAGTGGTTGGGAAGGATCTTCTGGAGGAGTTATGGTTTATAATATAATCATAAGTTTTGTACCTCAAAATATTCAAAATATTGGAATACATAGATATTGATGATAAGGATAGGGGAAATCTTGAGGATAGGTCTAATGTCTATTTTTCATTAAGTGTGCTAATAAAAACATTAGCTGCCAACTATAGGATGAAGAAAAAAATAAAATTCTTCAATGTATGAGATGTTCACTTAAATAAATAGGTTTAGTGGAAGGATTTAAACTTGGTGGATAAATAATTTGAAGTTAATAAATTAAATATCAAATTCCAAGTTTATCTAAGTAAGAATATCAAAAGTTAGAGAAAAAATTGGAATCAGATGAAATCACAAGAATTCCAGAGGTAAGACAAGTGGAATATGTGTTAAAAAGTTTATGGATTACTAAGTCTTGAGTAGGAGAGAAAAATTTTAATTCTATAAAATTTAGAGCAGGTCCAAGTTGTTGTGTATAGCTGAATGGGTTTAGGAGTTCAACCTAGGTTAGAGATCATGTTTATAAATTTGGGCTTGATATGAAATATCTTCTTCTAAATGATGCAAGATATAAACGGATCCTGGAAGAGGTGGCTACACTTAGTGATACCAAATAGTGTAATTCAATGATGAATGAATAGATGAATTCATTGAAAACCAACTAAACATGAGAGATGAAAGATTAACCATAAGGTAAAAAAGGAACTGGATAATAAATTTATTTTCTAATTTAAAGAATAAATTTATAGAAATAAAAGATATAAATAATATTTTGTGTCAATGGGATTTCAATATAAAGAGGGTTTTTTATTTCTTTTAAATTTAAACATTGGAATTTAAACACACAAATATCTAGATGGTGCTAAGAATTGTAGTATCATAAGATTTGTACCTTAAATAAATGAATGTAAATATGACCTTTCTTCATGTAAATATAGAAGAATAAATTTACATGAAGAAGCCAATGGGTTTCATAGAAGATAAAAACTATAATTTTTTATATAAATTAAAAGAGTATTTATGGGATAAATCAATCACTCTAGTTATTAAATATGAAATTTGATTTATTTATATCATAATAAGGTTTTAAAAGGTGAAATTCAAATCATTATTTTTATTGAAATCTATGGGTATATATTAATTTCATTATATTTATTTAATATATGGATGAAATATAATTAGTTGTACTAGTTAAAGGAAGAATCTATAAGATAAAATATAACTTGGATAGAAGATTCAAAATGATGGATCTAGAGTAGGCTAAGAATATTTTGGGGAATAAGATCAAGAGAGATAGAATCTCTAAAACATTGGTTATATTTTATAAGGAATACATCTAGAATATAGTCCAAATATTTAATATGACAGGAAGTAATTTAGTCTCAAATAATTTGGATGGACACATTACATTTTCCAAGGAGAAATCACCCAAAACTAAATTTAAGGCCAAGTACATAGATAAAGTTCCATATTCATCAATGGTTGGAATTTTTATGTATGCAATGGTTTACACTTGGTCATACATTGCTTATGTAGTGGGATTTTTATGTTGATACATGTAAAATCCAAGAAAAATGAACTAGGATGATTTTAAATGGGTCCTTTTATATTTTAAATGAATGGAAGATGCAAAATTTTTATTTGGAATGGATGATACTTTGTGTGAATATTTTTATGATTACCATTTTAGATATTCAAAAACCCAGAAGAGCACAATTGGATTTTTTTTACCTACAGAGTAACAACAGTCGGCTGGATGTCAAAACACAAAATATTATTATGATAAGTATAATAGAATATGAGTATATAATGTCAAAAAAAGCTGGGAAATAAATTATTTGATTGATGGGATTGATGAATGATCACAAAAGAAGTCAAAAATTAGGAGTTTTTTATTTCTAAAGTATAATACACTTGGCCAAAAATACAATGTTATGGGAAAGGAATAAACATATTTACCTAAAGTGTCATTTCATTTGGAATTTTTGAGAATAGGGTCATGTTAACCAAGATGATGGTTGAAGAAATTATTAGGTGGCATTAAGCCTTAGTAGGACTTGGGTGAACAAAAGGAAAGTGAGAAAACACATATGTGTTTGCTGTGAAGAAGTGGGGGATATTTTCTAAGGTTCCCTAAAAAATTATTCAAGTGGGATATTTTTAGAAGGTGGATTTTGTTTCATTCCACTAAAAAAATTTGATAGATTCAGGTCAATAGAATTATGGTCACTAGAAATTGGAATGGCAAGGTGTGCATACAGTGGAAATGGGTCCTCCCTATGGGAAGTAAGATCATAAAATTTCATCATCTTCAAATGATGTTATGTTGGAACACTAGAGTTCTATAAGTTTAGAAAATTTTAAGGGTCACCTGGTTTGTAATAAAGTTGAGGTGGTCATGCTTAGTGATCTATGATTTTTGGGTAGCAGGCATTACTAGTTGACTGGAAAACACTTAGAATATAAGTGGGTGATAGAAAAGTATGACAATATAAGATTAATATAAGATTTTTTATATTGATCGGTCTTAGTAATATTGTTTGTAATCTATTATATCTTTCAATTATAATAAAGGTAATCGGTAGTGTTTTCTCATGCACATATGACTCATTACCTAAAACATGTTAATGTATTGTATTAATTTCTTGATTTTTTTATTTCAATTGAATGTATTTTAATTTTCCTTGAATGTTTGTGAGTTTTATTCAGTGGGATAATGATTAATTTATGTAGTGAGTAGGGTGATAATTCTACCTACTTCTGGTGCACTCAGTTATGGGGAATGGAACTTTTGGAGGTTTCATTTCCACTGTGTAGAGCCTCTAGTGAAATAATTTTTGGTGGACTAGTGATCTTCCTTCTGGTGTTTTTATTTAAATAATAGGTGGTTTGATCATATTTCTTTCCCTAAAAGTGGTATCAAGGAGGGTTCTCATTTTGATATTTGATCCCAATACATCCTCCTCTATTTCCCCAGTACACAAATTTTACACCTTCCAATATTCATGTGATCAAGATTAAATATTCATTTATCTATTATGACTTTCATATTCTTCTCACTGAGATGATTGATCCTATAATTACAAACCTCCAGATCATCTAAATTTTTGGTTTCATCCATTTCAATTTTTTTGTGATTATATCCCAATATAGGGTCCCATCATTTAATCCTTGTGTAACCACCATGGATCCTCGAGTCACTTTCTAAAATCCATTTGAAAATTTCATTCCATAGCCTTCTTATGAATTTGTCCTATGAAAATGAGGTTATTATTTAATCCTATAATTTTTTTGACTCTTTTGAGTAATAAGAACCCAATATTATTTATCTGGATATTTACATCTCCTTTTCTAATGATATTCAAGGATTCATCATCTAATCGATAAAATTTTACAAAACTTATGGATATATAATTCAATATGAATCTATGTTCTATCATTAAATGGAAATATGATTTGAAATAAATAAACCATGATTCCACCAAAATTTTGACATTGAGAAACAGTATGTTGCTTCCTTCCATAGAACTAATAGAATTTGAACTTCTATAAGTTGATTTCATTCAAAAGTTTTTCTTGTGACTTATTGAATTATTTTTTATATTTACTTTCTTCATACTTCTATATCATGCAGGACTAGCTAATGTTATCTAGTTCCTTTCTCAATAATTATCTTTGAATTATTTCTTTTGATATATCCTCTATAGTGACTATCTTTATCCTTCGGCATTGATTACACTACTAGATGGTTCCTGAACTTCCCTCTAATGAAGTTATTAATTGAGAATTAAATTTTAGAAATTTTAAAATACTATTTTGTCTTTCCATAGGAGTTAATAATATAAATCACCATCACATCCTAAATATTTGGAAGAGATGATAACACAAGTATCACTTATAAATTATCAGTAAATTTCACCTTTATATATTCAAGATACCCTCTAATCATATTGAATTCCTTCATGTGATTTTCCACTGATATTCTTTCCAATAAAATCATGTTGAAAAACCATCACATCATGAATAATTTATTAATTACCATATTTTATATATATATATATATATACAAGGTATTTCATAAGATCCATTATTTTCTTCACTTAATTGATGTTAAAGGAAACATTTTTGTGAAAATGACATCTAGACCAACCCAAGTGTCTTCCTATATAACCATTCCCATTCCACCATTTCTATTTTATCTAGATATACACCAATTAATGTAAAATATAGGTCCTTTTAAATTATATTATCTTACATATGCATTATCTAGAAGCTAAAATTTGTTCCATTAAACTTATCGACCTATACCTTACCTTCATTAAAATCCATACCTTCTGTGATAGAAAAATCACACTAAAAATGAAATGAAATCAAGGAAAGAGTGAGAGAAACATGATATGTATCTGAGTGTGTTAAGATAGTTCTAAACCATAAGCTATAATACCACTTGATGTGAAGGGTTGTGTGATAACTAGAACTAATAACCTTAGTCCACTAGAATATCAAATACATTTGAAGCTCTGTATGGTGGAATTCAAACCTCTAAAAAATCCAATGACTAATTTTACCAGAATATAGGAATTCTTCACACCTTACTCACTAAAAAAATCACACCTTACACACATTTGATAAAAATTCACAAAAATATAAAGGTAAATATAACCAATGAAATAATAAAACAAAGGAAATAATATAATAGGTTTGTGTTCCTTAGAAAATGTGTAATAAATATATTGAAGAAACACTAATACTTTCATTATCACCTAAAGCACAAGATTTTAAATTTTAACTGACAAATATTTTAGTTAGGATTAATTAAAAAGGATTAACAATTTTTAATTCTCTGATAAAAAGCATATCAAAATCACTATTCACATTCTGATCCACTATATTCTTAAATGATCCAATATTCACAAGGTATCCATTTCCTTTTACAAGAGTACTCAGATGATCATCCCTATTACACTAACTTCCAATATTTATAGAGATGCATCCATTTGGAAAGGTGACAATTAATCTTTAGGAGGCCTTTTAAATTTTATCACTTTCCCAAGTGAATAGCTCAAATTAATATTTCTAGAATGTTTTGTTCACCAAACTTCCAAACCTACATGGTTCCATCAGAATATCTCAACTTGCAATGGTCCTACTACCTCCTAGATAATTTCTATTGCCATTTTTGTATAAATATCTAATCCATATTCTGGTGAATTAAATCTAATGAAATAAAACATACTTCACATCCCATTATGATGAACTATACTACTTGTTTTATTAATTTTATTTTTTTCTCCTTCATTGGTGAATGATGAGAATGTCTTGGTTTTCCATTTTGAGGATTGGTTGAAATATTTTATTTAGTATTTAGTGAACATATTTTAGGTTAGATAATATTTAAAGGAGATGAATCAGGACCTTATTATAGGGAATAACCTGTAAAATGGTACACCTTCTATATATTTTTTTCTATATAATGGGTCTAGGATTGGATCCTCAAGCAGTCAGAAATAGCGTTTTAGTGATTCCCACTAAATTGATGATGGGAAATCCCATCATGGTTATGGTTCTTCCTCTTCTCAATATGGGTGGTCTTCTATAGTACACTATCAATGTGTAAATTCAAGATATACTCAATTACAATTCCATCGAACTTTAATGGAATGTCATTTATGTGGGAATATAGGGATTCTATAATGTTTCAACTATAGTTATTCATATCCAACTAGTGTTCATGGTAATGGTTAATACAAGGGATCAGCAGCTATAGAAATTTTTGTATTAATGGGTGGTAGTAGTAGTTCTTCCATCCAGTCAGGGTGCAGAGGTGGTCATGGTTCATAGGGTCAGAAGATGTAGTAGAGCAATACTCCTCAGGGTATACAGGTATCTACAAGATGTAAAAGTGTCATAGGGTCAATCCAACTATATACAATTGATATGACACCTAATAATCATTTTTAGGGGACTTTTAATATTTGAGGTATTATTTTATTGGCAATACCCTTGTGTCTACTTTATTTGATACTGGTGCATCGCATTTGTCTATGTTTTCCCACTTTTTTGGGGATCTAGGGCTTGGAATAGAGTATTTTTGTAGGATTATGTATATTGATACACCTATAGGGGTGTGATCAAAATGTATTCATAGATGTTTTTATTTTTACCTCATGATCAGTGGAGATTGGTATCTCTAAAATTTTATGTGCTAGGGATACATAGCTTTGATGTGATCCTATATATGGATTTGTTGACTCGATATCGAACCCACATCAATCACTATCATTGATGGGTATATTTTTTATCTATTTAGGGTGACTCTTATACCATTTATGGTGAATGATATTTATATTTAGTTCATTCAAGACCAAACCATCAATAGCTATAGATAATTTCTTCCTAGTTTTCCAATATAGTGTTGGATGATGAGGAGATATGACATACATTCTTTCCAATTTTGTTTGAAAAATTCCAGGATGTTTTTATATGGAATTATTAGGGTTTCTATCCAATAGATATATTGAGTTTATGATTAAAATTTTCTCTAAAAAATCATGCTTATATTCATCCTTACAAGATGGATCTGGTAGAGCTTCCTAGGTTAAATTCTCTATTAGAGGATATTAAGTTGAATGGTTTTATTCACTCGAGAATGTCCCCTTAGGGTACTCCTATTTTGTTTACTAATAAGGAAAATATTTTGTTGGGATTATGTGTGTATTACTGGATGTTGAAGCAAGTAGTGGTAAATAACTAGTATCATCTTCCTTGTATTGATGATTTTTTTGATTAGTTAAGAGGATTCAAGATGTTCTCCAAGATCGATTTGAGGTTAGGTTATCATCAAATGGGATTGAGGTCCTCTGACATTCCTCATACTACTTTTAGGAGAAATTATTACCTCTATGAGTATCTTTTGATTTCATTTAAAGTAATAAATGTGCCAATGGTTTTTATGGATCTGATGAATTGAGACTTTCATCCATTTTATATTCCTTTATAGTGGTATTTATTGATGATATATTGGGGCACTTCCTACTGAGGGAGGATTATTCTTGACATTTAGATATCATTTGGAGTACACTAAGTGAGAATAATTTTTATTCTAAGATTTTAAAGTGTTGATTTTTTATCAGTGAGGCATGATTCTTGGGGAATGTGATATCAGAGGTGGGTATATAAGTGGACCTTGATAAGGTTGAGATGTTATTTTATTGGTAGTATCCTAGAAAAAATGATATTTATAGCTTCTAAGGATTGTAATAGTATTATAGGAGATTAATTTATGAATTCTCTTGGTTGATAGAATTGGTGATAGCCTTGACCAATGAGGGGGTGAAGTTTGAATGTTCGGGTCCTTATGAGAGAGCCTTCTGGAAGTCCAAGGTAAAGTTGAAATATATGTCAATTTTGACTTTACCTAATCTATGTAAGGGGTATTTCATTTATTTTGATGCATCATGGGTTAGTATGGGGTCATTATGATGTATTATTGGCATGTTATTACACATGGATACAGGCAGTTGAGGTTTCATGAGAGAAATTATATGACCCGTGATTTGGAGTTAGTGGCAGTGGTGAATGCTTTGAGGTGTTGGCATCACTACCTTTTAGGTTAGAGGTTAATGGTGTATACATACCTAAAGGTACATGGGTATGTCTTTTTATATCATATCATCAACCTTTAGTATATAAGGTGGGTTGATTATCTTCATTATCTTGACTTCGAGATGGGATATACCCCTAGTATGGAGAATGTTGTGGATGATGTTTTGAGTAGAAAGACTCGGGCATGAGTGGTGCAGGAGGCTTGTAGAAAGTGGTGGTTTATGAGCCTATTCACTAAGATACATCTCAATTTTTAAAATTTTTTGGGAAATGTGACCCTTGTATTATTTTCGTTTACCTCCTCACTCCTCAAAAGGGTAAAGGAGAGTTATTTATTCAACTCAAACTATAGTTTTATGATGTATATATTATATTGTGGGGATCCACCACCCAATTAGTCATAAAATGATGATGATATACATTATTTTTAAGGTAATGTATTAGTCCCTTGAATCATTCATAAGGAGATGATATGGGATTCACATTCCTTGTGATGGGTTTTTCACCCAGGGTTTACCAAGATGTATCATGATGTGTACAAATAATACGAGTTCTCTTGGATGAAGAGGGATATAGTGGGGTTTGATATAAGATTATCCAACTATCAGTATATTAAGGCTAATTATTAGATACCCAAAGGTCTCCTCTAGTAATTTCCCAATCCCTAGTGGAAATGGGATGATGTGGTGATGGATTTTTTAATGGTGTTGTTGAGGTCCCCTCAAGCCAACAATACAGGATACATTTTTTTGGATTGGATGAATATGTTTTCACACTTACTACTGACTAGGGAGATTTAGTTTATTGATGATATAGGTAGATTGTATATCCAAGAGTTAATACATCAAAATGATTTTCTAAGGAGTGTCATTTTGGATTGGTATTCTTGATTCACATCACACTTCTGGAAGAGCTTGTAGAATGCACTTGATAATTGTTTTATGTTGAGTATAGAATATCATTATCATACTTATGGATAGTATAATCATGTTATTTATATTCTGGAAGAAATTTTATGAGTGTGCATCTTGGATTTTAATGCTTCATAGGATAACCATCTTTCCTTATCTGAGTTCTCCTATAACATCAGTTATTAGGAATTGATTCATATTGAACCATTTGAAGAATTGTATGGCATGCTATTTTTTTTCCTCTGTATTGGTTAGATTCTAATGAGTTAGTAATAATAAATCCAATTCTAGTTTAGGAGACATCTGAGAAATTTTTGTTTATTCAGAAGAGGATAGAAACTTCCCAAAGTAAGAAAAATTCTTATGATGTTTTGTGATTCCATCCTCTAGAGTTTGAGGTGGGTGACTAGGTATTCTTCTAAGTGTTTCCCTAATTAAGACACTTTTTTATTTAGAGGTAGGGGAATTTGGAGCCCATATATATAAGGCCCTTTAACATTGGAAAGAGAGTATTTACAATGGAAAACCAGTTAGTAATTCCTCAAAGTTACCATGTTATACATAATGTATTTCATATATCTCAACTTAGGTGATACCACCCTGGACCTTTGCATATGATTAATATATATGATGTCGAGTTATAGGTTGATGGTTAATTTAAGGAGCATCATGTCTGTATAGTTGATTAGAGTGAGAAGAATCTATGTGTAAATATGGTTCCTCTATTATGATTCTAGTGGAATCATGATTTTATCCTATAGGGTATATGGGAGTGGAATTTTGATATGAAAGAGTAATGGATAGTGTTGAGGCTTGGTGAAATTGGATGATGCATCTCAGGGATGATTTTCCATATGGTGGAGTGGTTATAACACCCAGTATATATATAAGAATTGAATTCTTTTAAAAAAAAATCAAACCATGTGTATTTCGATGGTTTTTGGTTGTTTGAGGTGTTGGTCGGGGGATCATGGGTTCAGTTTCTAGAGTTGAAACCAGGTTTGGGCTAGAATTTTACTAAAGTTCAAGTATCTCCCTATAACAATAAAAAGTTTTGATGTGATGAGGGGTTGTGTAAGATTAATTCTCCTAGATTCTAGTAAAACCACACCACATCATAAGGATTTTTTTGAAGACCACTTGTTAGAGCACACATTCAAGCCTCCTCATCAAAACATGACTCACATGAGGCCTCATCTCCACCATATTCCTTATCCTAACTCTCATGTATGAAAAAAACATTTATCTCATATGTTACCTATAACCATATAAGTACAAATTAATAATATTAAAAAAATTATATTATGTTAATTTATAAAACTAGATAAAAAAATACTAACCATAATATGTCATTATTTATCATCGATAATCTGTCCAGTACTACTATATGTTCACATCCTCTTGTACACATCAAAATCTATAATGGTAGGATAACTACAAACTGCATAAATTTATCATATACATTTTTTCTTAAAAAAATTAAATATAATTATTAAATAATATTAATTACTAAATACTAATAATGTATACTGAAGGTATGAATCCAGGATTTATGTGGGACATCTTATCTCCCCTGATTCTGTTGACTAGAATCGAATCTCCTTGAGAAATTATCTCCTATAAAGTATGTGAACAATCCATCCCAAGCCTAATCAGGGATGTAATCAAGTTGATGAGGCATACAAGACTCATCAAATATAGCCACATATTCTCCCTACATGGATCTTCTCTGAAGTCTATGTAAAAACTAATGAAAATGGTTAGGCATGCAAGCCTCCCATGCATCATAAATATAGGGTCTCATTATCTCATCAACAAGAAACCATAAACCCGAAAAATATTTACTTATATAGTAAATAATAAATTATCTAAATTAGAAATAAAAAACATTGTTTATTTATATATAGAAAGCAATTCTTGAACATGTGATGACATAACATGGTGGTAAGCTAATCCCATAAAACCCATAGAGCATAAAAATAGTTCCTCAAAATTGCACTAGTCGACCAATGGATATATTTGAAAAATTATAAAAATAAGAATAATTAGTAACATAATTAATAAATAAATTAAATGAAATGAAAATTAAATAATATTTATATTAAAACTTAATTTCTACAATAATCATAAAAGTCTAGATATGGACGTCAATTTGGAACAGGATATAGAATCATAAATCATGCAAGGCCCCGACCCCTCCTAGTAGTTTGTGTTGGGTCAACACCCTTGGCTGAAAAATTAGGAGGCTCATCACTAGGTATCACATCCTTAGTCAAGATATTAACCATTTCATCATAATTTTCTCCACCCATGTGAAACTTATAATTAATTTTATATCAAATTATATGATCTATAAAAAAATATAAATAATTTAAAAATTATAGATCGTTTTTTAAAGAATCTAGGTGAAAATAATGATACCTATAATTATTAATACACATATGAAATATAAAAAAAATAAATGTTTATTGAAAATAAATAATATATCATTATTTATCTTCATCTTTATCTTTATCTTTCAGATCATTAATTACTATACAAGCTTAAATTCCATCATCCCTTATAATATCAAAGTCATCGGTTACATCATCGACATTATCAACACCATCATCCCTAAACTATAGGGTATCTTCATCGATATGAGCATCTCTTTGATTAAGATATATATTCAGTGATGTTTCTTGCAAAATTTCAATAGTTTTCTCTTTAACAGCACCACTTTCATTTTCCATAAAATGATGAGATTTTATTTTTATTATACTCTACCATTGTTTAAACCTATCAAAGAAGTATAGTATTTTTCATAATAAAATTTATGTTCTTGATATTCTAGAAAAAATGTTTTATCTTCTATAATAATACTTTTATATTTAATATCAACAATTACATGTCATGGATGAACACACAACCCTCAATCAATATCAGACCAATGATATTTAAATATTGTTATGTGATTCTTCCCTAGATAACATAACTCAATTATTTTATCTAGCATACCATAAAAGTCAACATAACTTTCTTTTTGATGATATACTTTTAAAAAACACTATTGTTCGTTTATTTTTTTAATTCTCTATATGTGTGTGTATGAAATAAAAATCCATTAAATATATAAGAATTATAATATTTGACCAATTTGGATGGTGTTCTACTCAGTGCATCTAATTGTATATCAAATTTATTTCAATGTTTTGATACATGGATAAAAAATAATTAAAAATATATAAAATAAAAAAATTATTTCATATGTTTTCTCACAAAAAAATTAAATTACATGCCTTTGAAACTGGTAGGAAAAATCATATTGTTATTTTTCAAGATCAGTTGGGTTAATTTGTGTAATTTTTCTTTTGATATGATCATCATGTACTGTAAAAAAATAATATAAATTTAATTTTAACAAATATTTAAAATAATAATAAAACTAGTATTTACTACACAAATCACTCCATTTGTTCACAGTTGAGTAGAATATATATATGAGCATTGTGCAATTCTTAATTGGAAATTCATCCTTCATGATCACATCCAAAACACAATTGAGTAGAATATATATGATCTTTGTGAAAATATTAATTGGAAATTTTTCCTTCATGATCACATCCAAAACTAGGATCAAGTTTATTAAATAATTATGATTGGTGGTCTATGACATAATCAATATTTTCCTCATAATGAAAAAATTGAGTATAATTTAAAGTATATTCAGATTGAAAATAATAAGAGTATAAATTTTAAATTTCCTCCTATTAGTATGCTTCATAATTTGACCCTTCAACTGATTTTTTGTAGTTTACCATCTTCTTCAATTTTTTCATACATATCTTGAATGGGTACATCCATCATAACAGTATTGGCCCTCTATATTTTTCTTTATAGAGAAAATATAATATAAAATGTTCTGCTAAGTCACACAAGATCGGTGGAAATATTTTTCCAATTTACATAAAATTATAACAACATCATTTTACAGTGTACTCAGTACATCATAGTATATTTTTTTCCCATAAATGTATCAAAAGAAATATTATATTTTAGTATCCCAAATTGAATAATTTATCATCCCTCTACGTTCATTTGGTAGTAATCTTTACATGATGACATGACAGTCATAACTATTTAACCCGGTAATATGTATATTTCTGACACAATGAGGAAAATTAGAATCATATCTATCTGGTAAAATCAAATATTTAATACACTAACAAAACAATAAATTACTTTATTTATAAAGTTAATAATCTTCTTTTTCCTTTATTAATTTTTATGATCTTTTATTTTCAAATAAATCAAGTTTGGGACACATGAAATTTTGGGTGAGATCTAACCATGCCTTCAAAGTATCTTTAGTCTTGTTTTTTGTGACCAACATGGAATAAAATATGTTATCGAAACAATTATTCTCAATATGAATTGCATCTAACATGTGATAAAACAATAAAAAATACCAATACAGATGCTCCAAAAAATAACCTCACTTTATCCAATTTTTATCTCTCCTAAAACTACCTATTTTTTATTGATTTATAATTGGTATAAAAGTAATATGAGTTAATGATGAGATGATAGATTTTATTTGAATACCTAAGATCGATTTTGGAGTTTTATATCTTTCAATTATACCTTTTGTAAAATTATATCTATTCCATCAGAATTATTAATCTATAGGAAAAAATATCTAATGATAGTTGAAAAAAATACTTTCTTCTATTGATAAGAATAAAGGCTTTGTTATCATTCATAAATTATATACAAGATTTTGGATTATGTTTCTCTATCCAAATAATATACCATATTCCAAAAAAGTCATTGATTATCCATATTAATTCATCTTTTAGAATAAAATCCATATCTCCAACTACATCGTGTGTAGTTACACTATTGTTCCATGATAAAATTAACTCATAAATCAAGGGATTCAAAAAAACATCAATATTATTTTTTGTATGCCCTAGAATTAGTAATTCCAAATATATGTATATATATATGTTTCCTTCACCAACATCCAAGTTGGTAATTTTTATGAAGTTATGAAAATAGACAAATAAAAATATTAACTATTGTTAGCACCAAATGGAAAAAACCGTCATTATAAAGAACCAACCATATGTTACACGGTTCTAAAGAAAAAGATAGATGCACCAGATCAAATTGTTCCAAGAATCACTATCAAGGGTATGATTTAATCTTCTGATGATAGAAACATTAGATATATGTCATGTCATCAATGATGTTTTATTGTGAAATTTAAATAGATGTTTTAGTCAAGATATAATCAAAAAATACCTAAATTGTTTAACATGAATAAATATGGGTTTTCCTTAATATACCTATTTATACCTCGATTTTCCAAATGTTGGAAAATTAGCTAACAACTCATATTCACCATGATATAATATATATTTATTTTAACATGCTTGTATATTTTGATAATTAAGACCAAAATTATGAACCATCTTTTTTATTTCATAGAAATTTATAGGAAATGTATTCCCTTTAGGCAACAACAATTTAACCAAATAAAAAAACCTGATCAAATAAACTATTTGAAATTATAAAATTGGATTTAATACCCATAAATTTTGTAACAAAGTCTAACTTATATTATATTTTATTTGGGATATAATTTATCCTCAATAGATTTTAAAAAATAATAAATTCTATGTGGTTTCAATTCAAGATTAGATCTGTCATTCTGAGTTTTTGTTTCTTCAAAAGATTGTTGGAACCATGACCATTCTATACAAGAAATGGAATATGGTTTGTGTATGTTTTCAATCCTCAATGGAAGTTCAAAATTTTTGCTAAGAAAGGGACCATACAGTTCAATCAAACAACAGTATTGAAGGGGGTGTCGTTTCCCAGTGTTCGCCAAATTTTTGGGCCTGAAAATCGGAAAATGGAGAAATGTGTGTTTGGAAAAAGATTTTGCGCACAATATTGAAGATTTTTTGGAAACTTGCATGAAAGGATTATTTTGGGATTAGTGCATAAAAATATTTCAAAGGGAAAAAGTGCGCAAAAGACATAAATGTGTGCGAAAGATGAGGTTGCGTGGAAGAATCTTACGCGCCCAATGTGACGTCAAAAGGGGTTTTGTGTGCTCATGAAGAATATTGTGTGCACCGACAAAGACGCATTGGAAACTTGTACATAGGGTCATAAAGACCTATAAATGGACATCTACCCCCCATATAATACTTAAGAATTTTCCAATGAAAATCCAGTTGCTCAGCCGTGCGAAAGATTTGCGCATGAAAGATTGGAAGAAATTTAATCTTGTGCACAAGGTAATCCTTTAGTCTAAAAAGACCAAGTGAAACCTTCAATGCAGTTTCATGAAAGACAAGGGTTTCATGGAAAGTATGGGTTGTGAAAAATTCATATTTCATGATAATTCCCAAATCTTGCGCACAAGTTGAGGTACTACGCACAAGTGTTGTGTTATGCTTCTGATAGGCTTCTGAATATCTAGTTCAGTGGTTCAGTGCTTTCAAGTGCATCAATTTGGGATTCGATGCAAGCAGTTTCTACTGATGGAATGAGACAAATAATTCAATGCAAATCTATTGAATAGACCATCAAGTTGATAAACTGAGTTTGGCTTCTCTCAAGGCAGTGAGCTAGGGGGTCGAGGGAAGTGATCTAAGGGACTCAGTGAGCTATCCCTGAACCTTTGTAAAGCTAGTGTGCCTGGAATAGAGTGACTATGAATAAATCTTGTAATCCTAAAACTAGTAAAGATTAGTGGATTAAGGTATGACCGACACACTTTTAGCGTATTCTCCTTGCACATATCCCTTTGTGGTGAACCAAGTAAAAGTATTGGGTCATCTAACTTCTTTCACTTTTTTGATAGATTTAACAAGTTCCTATCAACGTGGGAACAAGATCCATCAATTTAAAAAAGAAAAATTTGACACCCTGATTCACCCCTCCCCTCTTAGGGTGTTCTGGGGTCCTTCAAGTGGTATTAGAGGGAGGTTACCTATATTTGATCTGTCATATACCAGCATGGAGAATTCAACTGGTGTTAGGGGATCCCTCTCCTTGATGAATGTAATTTCTAGATTTAGAAGAACAGAATGAGATCTCATCTAATATCCCTTGGAATTGAAGTCTTATTTTCCACTATTCAAGGAATACAAGTTACTAATCCAACAGGGCTAGCTATGACTGATGTAGATAGCAAAATTCTTGATATAGATGCTAAAGCGTAAAATGCTCTCACCATAGCTCTTTTTTATCAGATCTATCTAAAGGTGATTATTTTCACCTCAGCAAAGTCCATGTGGGATAAACTTGAAAATATTTATAAAGGAGATAGCAAAGTGAAAGAGGAAAAACTACAAGTCTAGCACAATAGGTTTGATGATATGAAGATGCATCTTCATGAGAATGCAGACTCCTTCTTCAATCGAATTACTGAAGTGGTTGGAGGAATTTGGGGTCTAGGTGAATAAATAAAAGACATTGATATCATAAAGAAAATATTGAGAAGACTTTCACCCCTGTACAATGCTAAAGTTTCAGACCTTGAGAAAATAGATCTTTCCAAACTTTCTCTGGATGATCTTTTGAGCAGCCTAGTGGAATATGAAATGAGAGTCAAACTAGAAGATGCTACGACTCAAGTGAGAAAGAAAAAGGCATTCAAATCCATGTAGAAACTAAAAATTACAAAATATATTAGTGGTGAAGATGATGATGAAAAATAAATTCTTTCTCTCATTTCCAAGAAGTTCCAGAAGGGAAAAGGGAAATTCAAAGTGAAGTTACCTCTAGCTTGCTTCCGTTGTGGAAAAGTTGGGAACATTGCCTCTCAGTGATTAAGAAAGATCGATGATGGAGATAGAGAATTTGAAAACATTGAGAAGCCTTATAAAAGGTTTTTCAAAAATGGAGACTTTAAATCTAGAAATAAAGTACTGAATAATAGTTTTGTTTGTGAAGAGGAAGATGATGATGATGAATTCTGACAAGAAGAAGAAACAGAATTTAAAACTGAAAACCATGCTTCCATGATGGCCACTGTTAAAAAATAAGAACCATCAGAGGATAATGGTGGAGTTAATCAGTTGACAACTAATTCCAATCCCAAGTTTGAACTTAAGAATGTTGTTAGTAAGCTTAAGATTAAATGTAAGAGTTGTAATAAGTAGAAATCAATTATAGAAGAATCATTTGAATATGTTGATCAGCTCGAAGCTAAAAATGAATGACTGAAATTTTTTTTGAAATTAAAGTCTAAAATCCTTGAAATAACTGATGATTTAGTGGATCTGAAGTTGATAATTGAAGAGAAGGAAAATGTCATCAATGACCTCACCTCTAGACTGGAATAAAAGTCCAAAACTATTGAGGGTCTTGAAGAGGAAGTTGTTACTATTAGGAGTAAACTTGATAGTGAATTAATTTCAAAAGAATCAAGGAAGAAAATACAATTTGGAAGGTTCTCAGATGTTGATATGTTGGAGAGAGAGAAATGTGGTTCTAATATAGTTGAAAATATTTTTAATGTTTAAAGACCCGTTTACATGGGAAATAGTGGAATCTGTTGTGAGGCCTAATTGTCAAATGCTACAAATAAAGGTGACCAAAATCATATTAATCTTAAATTGGTTCATGTGGAAAAGTCTTTTAAAGTTCTGAAAAATAAATCCTCAACTCAATCTGAAAGAAGAACAGAATACTATCCTCGAGCCTCCAAGAATAAGAGGTAGCCAGACTATTATCCCACACAAGAAGGAATGAGGATAAATAGAAGTGAGAAGACATTTCCTCTCATGAAGTGTTAGTTATTTGGATATTTAGGCCATACCATGTCTTATTGAAAAGAGTCAAGAATCTATTTTAATGGAGAATAAATGGTAGTTCAACAAAGTAGAACAAATTCATATCATAATTCTTTTAGAAGAAACAATTTATATGGATATTGTTTTTGTTGTTCTATCTTTGGTCATAATTCCATTGATTGCAAGCAGAGGAGGGACATGGACACCTCATACCAGAGTCTAAGACAATTCAAAGATCATCAAAAAGATAGTGTTGCTCTTACATATAGGTTTTCTCCTCTAGAATAAGATTTTGAATATGAAGAACCCATGTACATGGAAGAGAGAATTGAAAGGCCATCAGTGTCCTACACTCAATCCAATGTCTCATGGAAAGAAAAGAAGAAAATTGAGAAATCCAACCTTGTAGAGGTATCCCTTAAAGCTACAAAAAGATACAACATGTGGATTCTGGATAGTGGTTGTTCGTCTTATATGATAGGTAATGTAGGCTTGTTAACAGATGTCAAGAGGGGGGTTGATAGAATAGTATGGTTTGGTAATGATGGAGATCTAAAAATCAAAGGCAATGGAAGTACTGAACTAGCTAATGGAGGGATAAAGAAAACTTAAGTCCTTTATGTGGATGGCCTATGTCATAATCCCCTCAGCATGAGTCAACTCTGTGACTGGGGACTTATAGTTACTTTTAATCATAAAGGCTACACTATTAAGGGAAAGACTGAAAATTCACTTATAAAGGGATGTAGAATTTAATGAAACCTATATCAGGTTGATAGTAAAGAAAACATTTTCTACATGACTATTGAAGAATAAAATAACCTATGGCATCAGATACTGGGGAACATCAATCAACAAGACATGGATAAAATATCAAAACTAAATATTTTCATAGAAATTCCCAACCTAAAGCATAAATATGAAAAGTCTTATGATGCTTGCATTTAGGGGAAGATGGTATATAGTTTACATCATCCAAAGAAGAAAAGGGAATCTCATCTTCTTGAACTCATTCATATAGATGTATGTGGCTCGATAAATGTTGTTTGAACTCATGGAGAAAGGTACTTTTTCCTTTTCATAGATGATTAAAATAGAATGTCATGTGTAATGGTTATACAAAGGAAACTGCAAGTGCTTGACTGCATGAAAAAATATCATCGAATCGCTGAGAATGATACTATATGAATAATCAAAGTGTTTTGATTTGATAATAGAGGGGAATAAATGTCCATTGAATTTGAAAATTACCTATAGAAGCATGGGATACAACATGATGTAGCTACTATGAGAACTCCACATTAAAATGGAGTTGTTGAGTGTAGCAATCGATAGGTGAACAACATGGAAAGAACTATGCTGGTTGAGAGTTGTATTCCACGAAATTATTGGAAAGAGGGCATTCAAGTTGTAGTGTATATTCAAAATCGAATAGGGATTTATATGGGTGATACAAAGACACCGTATAAATTGTGTCATGGAAGGAAGACCTATTTAAAATAATTTCATGTTTTTGGAAGAAAATGATTCATTAGAAACAAAGAAGGAAATCAAGGGAAGTATGGTGAAAATGCAGATGAAGGAATTTTCCTTGGATACTCAATGAACAAAAAATCCTACAAGTGTTTCAATAAGCTCTTAGGAAGGGTTATGGAAAGCAGCGATGTTAAGATCGTTGAAGAGAAACCCAAAAATTCTTCAAGGATGTTATATTATTATATGATAGAAAATGAGGAAGAAAGTGAACATGGAGTAAATAAAAGTACAGAGTTAGATGAAGGTGTATAAAACACTCAGGATTCACATCATGTTGTTGACTCAGAAGAAGAATCTAAAGAGGAAACCTTGGCTGGAGAGAATGTGGTTGAATCTCAAAGGAGGAATCTAAGAGCATAAATTGATCAATCCAACATTATTGGGGATTGGATTGCACCCACACAAACAAGGAGAATGATGAATAACACACAATCAGTATTTTTTCAGTTATAGAACCATCCATATTTGAAGAAGCTGCAAAGGATGAATCATGGCTGAAAGCCATGAATGAAGAGTTAGATCATATTGACAAGAATCATACATGGGATCTAGTCAAGATACCCAAAGGTCACAATGTGATTGGTACAAATTGTATTTTCAAGAAAAATTTTGATGATCATGGAAGTTTTATAAGAAACAAGGCATGACTAGTATGTAAAGGATATTCACAGATTGAAGGTGTCGATGTTGAAGAAACCTTTTCTATAGTGGCTACACTGGATTCAATCAGGATTTTTATTTCCATAGTAATCCAAAGGGGGTATAAATTATATCAACTGGATGTCAAGAAAACATTCTTGAATGGTTTTCTCGAAGAATAAGCTTACATCGAACAACCAGTGGGTTTTCTTCTTGGTACTGATGAAACAAAGGTTTTTAAACTAAAGAAGGCCCTCTATGGTTTGAAGCAGGCACCACGAGCATGGTATTCCTAGCTGGATTCTAATCTCAAGAAGCTATAATTAAAAAGAGGAGGAGTAGATCACAATCTTTATGTGAATAATTTTACAAAATATCAGTTTATGGTTCTAGTTTACGTTGATGACATTATATTTGGTGGAAGCAAGCATAAATCAGTGGATGAATTTTTCAATCACATGAATTAAGAATTTGAAATGTCTATGATTGGGGAGCTCACGTATTTCTTGGGGCTTCAGGTAATTCAAAAGAAGTATTACACTTTCATTTCTCAGGAAAATTATGCAAGATAACTGCTAAAGAAATTTAATATACATGACTCTAAACCAATGTCAACTCTGATTGAGGTTGGAACCAAACTTGGAAAGCATTAAAATGGTACCTCTATAGATCCCACCATGTACAGGAGGACTATTAGAATCTTACTTTACCTAATGGCGACACGGCCTGATATTGTCTTTGCAACTTTCTTAGCAGCCCGATTTCAAAGTAATCTGAAGGAAGAACATATGATAGTAGTAAAAATAATCATGAGGTACATTCAAGGTACTCATAATTATGGGTTATACTTTGTTGCAGGAAGGGACAGTGAATTATCAGCATTTTTTTATGCTGATTGGTCTGGAGATTTAGTGGATAGAAATTCCACCAATGGTAGAGCATTCTGTATTGGGAAGAAATGTGTTGGATAGTTGATCAAGAAACAAGAAAGTACTTCTCTTAGTACTACTAAAGCTGAGTATATCTCTGCTACAAAGGAATGCACTCAACTACTATGGATGAAGTAACAACTGATAGATATTAGTGTTGAGGTAAAACAACCAATGGTGATTTACTGTGATAACAAGAGTGTAATTGATCATACGAAGAATCCTATTCAACATTCTCGTAAAAAAACATATTGAAATCAGATATCACTTTATCAAGGAAAAATTTTCACAAGGTGCGATTAAAATAAATCATGTGGGAACTAATGAGAAAGTGGTTGATATCCTAACCAAGCCACTATCAATGGCTGTGTTTGAGAAACATTGGTTGACACTTGGTGTTTATCCACCTCCCAGTGAATAAGGAGGCTATGAAATACCCCTCTCCTTAGTTATGTTAACTATTTTTAATCTATTTGTGGATGTGATGTAGGTTTATGGGGGAGATACTATCCGGGGGTGTTTTGAGATATATAATGAAAAAATACCGGTCATTGGATTTATTGACAATGGGTAGAAGGAATAAATTCAGGACATGTGATGGACATGTAATGCTTATGTGACACAATTTGAATTCGGTGTTAGGAGGAGAAGGAATAAATTGGACATGTAAGGCTTTTGTGACATAGTAAGAGAATATATTGGGTGTCTTTAAGAATTCCAAAAACACGGTAACCCAATTCAAGCTTCCCCTCTTGTTTTCTACACCAAGCATTGCTCACATATACTTAGAGTGTTGGTTGAGTTGATTCTTGTGTTTTAGGTTTTGCTTGTGGATGGTGCTCTATTGAATTTATCTAGTGATTGACAACAAACCCAAAGGGGGAGATTGTTAGAACCACGACTGTTATATACAGAAAATGGAGTATAGTTTTTGTTTTTTTTCAATCATAATTGAAAGTTTAGAATGATTTCCAAGAAAGGGACCATACAGTTCAAGCTGACAATAGTATTGAAGGTGGCATCGTTTCCCAGTGTTCGCCAAATTTTTGGGCCTAAAAATCAGAAAATAGAGAATTGTGTGTTTGGAAAAGGATGTTATGCACAAGATTTAAGGATGTTTTGAAACTTTCATTCAAGGATTATTTTGGGATCAGTGAATCAATATATGTCAAAGTAAAAAGTGTGTGCAAGACATAAATGTGCGTGGAAGATGAGGTTGCACCGAAGAATCTTACACGCCCAATATGACGTCAAAAGGGGTTTTTCACGCTCATGAAGAATCTTGCGCGCACCTACAAAGACGCATTGGAAACTTGCGTGTAGGTTCATCAAGGCCTATAAATAGGTATCTACCTCCCATATAATATTTAATAATTTTACAACAAAAATCTGGTTGCTCATCCATGTGAAAGATTTGCATGCGAAAGATTTGAATAGAGTTAATCTTGCATGCTTGGTTTTCCTTTAGTCTAAAAAGACCAAGTGAACCCTTTGCTGCAATTACTTGAAAGACAAGAGTTGCGTGGAAATTAGGGGTTATGTGAAAGTCATCTTTCGCAACAATTCCCAAATCTTGTGCGCAAGTTGAGGTACTGCGTGCAAGTGTTGTGTTATGCTTTTGATAGGATTCTGAATATCTGGTTTAGTGGTTTAGTGATTTCAAGTGCATCAATTTGGGATTCGATTCAAGTAGTGTCTCATGCTAGACTGAGACAAAAACTTCAATGCAAATATGTTGAAGACACAATTAAGTCGATAAACTGAGTTTGGCTTCTCTTAAGGCAGTGAGCTAGGGGGTTGAAAGAAGTGATCTGAGGGATACAGTGAGCTATCCCTAAAACTTTGTAAAAGCAATGTTCCTGGCATAAATTTATTGTGAATGAATCTTTTAATCCTCAAACTAGTAAAGACCAGTAGATTAAGGTACGACCGACACACTTTCGGTGTATGCTCGTTGGTCGTAGCCCTTTGCGGTGAACCAAGTAAAAGCACTGTGTCATCTCCCTACTTTCATTTGTTTGACATATTTAATAAGTTTTTATCAATTTTGGAACAAGATCCATAAATTTAAAAATAAAAATTTAACACCCAGATTCACCCCTCCCCTCTCAGGGTGTTCCGAGGTCCTTCAAAGATAGGCCAGGAGCATCATATACTAAATTTTGAAATTGTGATGGTTCTCGAACCAAAAAAATTGCATTTCCTTATAAATTTCATTCACCATATTGATAAAAAAAGACATAATCACCCCAAAAACCAAAACACGGAACATGATCCCCAAAATTATCAAACATTTCATATCTTTTAAGAGCACACATATTACATGAGCACTTAATTGTTCCTTATGAAAAAAAAAATTGAATTTGATAATGTAAATAATATAAATGATTTTACAACCTCAATGTAAAGAGAATTTATACTAGAACCATTTGGATTTTTTTATGATTTATCTGATTAAAATCTCATAGTAAAAAAATTATTTATTTCCTAGGTCCATAATTTTTTTAAAAAAAATACAGTAATTAGTTTATTTTATAAAAATTATTATAAAAATTATTTTAACTAAATTTCTAATTAATTGTTACTCTTTATAATATATTTTATAAAATATTTCATTCTAAATATTATTACAAATTTTTAAATCTTAAAATATGAGTAATATGGAGTAGGATTTTTTTATCATGTGATTGCAGGAGGCTAATGTCACGCACTAATAGATCTATATGCAGCATGTTGACACAATATGTTTAAGTGGTTCATGTATTTATAACAATTTGTAGTAAATTATATCAATTTTTGTTGATTTATATTAAAAAATAATAATTTTTATTAATTTATACTAATTTATACAAATATATAATAAATTTTATTAATGTATACTAATGCATAAAAAATTATTTATTTATACTAAATTCCACTAATTTCTATTAAATTATACTAATTTATTCTAATTTTTATAAATTTATATTAAATTGTATCAATTTATAGTAAATTTTACTAATTTATTCTAATTTGTGAGGAATTATTACTAATTTAGAGTAATTTAATTTAATTTATACTAATTCATATTAATTAATAATAAATTATACTAATTTTAAAAGAATTAATTCTAATATATAGTAATGTATATTAATTTATACTAATTTATAATAATGTATAACAACTTTTATTAATTTATACTAAGATATATCAATTTTTATTAATTTATTCTAAATGGTAGAAATTTATACTAATTTAGATTTACTTATACTAATTTTTATGAATTTATAATAATTTTTATTAATTTACCAAAATTTATATAAATTTATATTAAATCATATCAATTTGTAGTAAATTTTACTAATTTATACTAATTTATAAGGAACTAATACTAATTTATAACAATTTATAATAATTTATACTAATTAGTACTAATACATAACAATTTATATTAGTTTATACTATTTTATACTATTTTGTGTTAATTATACAATTTTTTGTAAATTTATACTAAAATATAACAATTTTAATTAATTTAAATTAACATATACTAATTTTTATTAATTTATACTAATTTTTTAAAATTTATATTAAATTATATTAATTATTATTAATTTATAATAATTTATATTACTTTATACTAAATTATATCAATTTATAGTAATGAATATTAATTTATACTAATTTTTGGGGAATTAATACCAATTTATAGTAATTTATAATAAATTATATTAATTTATAGTAACTTATATCAATTTATAGTAAATTATATCAATTTATAGTAATTTATATTTATTTATACTAATTTTTATTATTTTATACTAATTTATGCTAATGTGTAATATTTTTTTATTATTTTTTACTCATTTATACTAATGTATAACAATTTTTATTAATTTCTTCTAAATTGTGTTAATTTATACTATTTTTTATGAATTTATAATAATTTTTATGAATTTATATTAAATTTTATTAATTTATAGTAATTTATAATAATGTATATGAATCTATAATAATTTATACTATATAATATCAATTGAATGTAATGTATATTATATTATACTGATTTTTACTAATTTATACGAATGAATAGTAATTTATATCAATTTATAATAATTTATACGAATATATACTATTTTTTATTAGTTTCTATCAACTTTATCAATTTATACTAATTTATAATTATGTATAAATTTTTTATTAATTTATACTAAATGATACTAATTTATATGAATTTATACTAATTTTTATGAATTTTTAATAATTTGTATTAATTTATAATAATGTAGATGAATTTATAATAATTTATTCTAAATAATACAAATTTATAGTCATGTATATTGATTTATAGAAATTTATACTAATTTACATGAATTAATAGTAATTTATATCAATTTATAATAAATTATATCAATTTATACAAAATTTAGATGAATATATAATAATTTTTATTAATATTATCAATTTATACTAATATATATTAATTGTTGTAATTTATACTAATTTTTAATAATTTATACTAATCTATAATAATTTATACTAAATTATATCACTTTCTAGTAATTTAAGTTAATTTATACTAATTTTCTATGATTTTTTGCTAATTTATAAAAAATTATTTGAATTTACACTGAATTATATTAATTTTTAGTAATTTTATAATAATTTAAATTGATTTATATTAATTTATAATGATTTATACTATTTTTTTATTAATTCACATCAATTTATACTAGTTTTTATTAATTTATATCAATTTATACTATTTTTTATTAATTTATATCTATTTTTATTAATTTTTATTAATTTATACTAATTTATAATATCTTTTATTGATTTATACTAATTTAATATTAATTTATAACAATTTATAATAAATTATACCAATTTTTAATAAACTATACTAATTTATAATAAATGTAATTCCAATTTAATAAATTAAAATAACTAATTATATAAATTAAACTATAATTAAATAGAAAAAAACAATCATAATTAAAAATAAAGTTTAATAAAATATCTCCAAATTGGTACTTTATCAAACAATTTGAAGATCCAATCCAGAATCTACTAAGTTTAGGGTTAGATCTAAAATCAAAGGGTTTTTTTTGATAGATTCAGAAGGCTTCTAAGGATATCATGGGGAGGAGATAGGGCTGCACATATTTATAGTTTCATTTCTTATGATGTAAATTTCATTACAAAAAAAAATTCATCATTTAGACTATCTGTGACGGTTATTTGTGATGAAATGCTTATTTATGACAGGTATTTGCGACGGATAAATTATCCATCACAAAAACCACCGCCGAAAATATTTTTTCTCATTTAGGGAAAAAAATATTTATGATGAATCTTTCATAAATAATTGCTATGGAATCCTTCTTAAATGCTCGATTGGAGGCGTATTTACAACGGATCAATCGCAAAAAGTATTTGTGATGGATCCATCTCAAATACCCTTATCAGGACAGCTATTTGTGATAGATCTGTTACAAATATTCATTATCAGAATGGGTTATTTGTGATAAATGTAATAGTTTATCCGAAATAACTATCTTAAAGGAACTATTTGTAACAAAATTTCCATTCTATCGTAAATAGTTCATTCCGGTCTGCGCACGCGTATGTGTGCCAAAAAAATTTACGACAGACTAGTTCATCTGTCAAAAAAACTCCCATGGAGAAATTATTTTCGATGGATGAACTAGTCTGTCACAAATAAGTTGATCTTATAGACTATTTATGGCGGAATTGTGATTTTTCACAAATAACCCATCGCAAAAAAATCAATTTTTTAGTAGTAGTTGTGTCATAAGGATCTGGGGATCGAGTTTGATTATTCTTCCTTGGAGGGTTGCACTACATCATGACCCTAAGGGCCACCCCACATTTTTAACTTAGGTAGGGACATTATTTTGTGACCTATGTGGTTATGTCGTAATGGTTTGTTGATCATTTTAAAAAAAATATTAAATGGATATAAAATGATAAATCCAATTACTATGGATTTCTCCCCTCTTTTCAGCTGTTACAGACAAGACCCCATCATCCTTGGTGATTTATCCTCTAAAAGTTATTTCTCTCTCATTCAAATTTGAATTCGAGTTTCGTTCATCTAGGGTGACAACTAGAGGTAAATCTATCACTCCACTTTAATATTTCCCTATTTCTTCCATTATTTCAGCATGTTCCATCGCTTATGCCCAAAATTGGAGGGATTAAATTTTGTGATTCCAACCGGTATGAGCTGATTCATCAAGTGATCTTCAGTGAGATGGCTTCCATTATACCAAGGTGGGTGGTTCCTTATTATTCCTTGTGGTTTATGATCATTTCATGTGATGTGTGATACACGATCTAACCATCCATGTGAAATTAGACCTAAATTGACCTGAATTATTTTCCCTTCACTAAATTGAGCTGGGTAAGGATGTATAGGGACATGATAGACCCTTAAATTGATATGATTTTATACCTTGGCCACTGATGGTCTTAGGATTGAATTAAAAGTGTGTTATGCTTATACCTAGAACCCCTTAGGAGGATTCCTTGAGTTATATGATTTTATAATGGACTCAGATTGGTGTCTTTAGCCTCATTAGACTTAGGAGAGGTGTGAAATTGGATAAGGTAAACATGAGGCTTGACCATTATGGAACTTATATGTTACATTATCCCTCTTTGGATGGTTTATAGAATTGAATGGGGTGAATACTGCTCCCCCTTGACTTGAGCATGCTTGGATATATTTTAGATTGGGGTGAGACTTGTGCTTTAGTCGTGTATGTGAGGATCGACCAATATTACTTTTGATGTGTGTAGATTATATGAAAATATTTAAATGAATTTCTTAAATTATATTGATAAACTATTTTTATACCATGTTTTCGTGACATATATGAGACAATATCCCCTTGCATTATTACTGCTGGTTGTCATTGGGACATTATGTCTGCATATTTCATGTTGGACATGATAAGGGATGTTATTACCAATATGAATTTTTTCATGATCAAGACATTAGTCTCATGGCAATGGGATGAAATTCCCATGTGACCCCAATGATGATGGATACAGGATACTATATTTGATGGACCCAGGCACAATGTATATTAATTGAGAGTGGGGTGAATCAATGAAAAATATTACACTTTTATTATATTTATAATATCTTGAAAAATCAACAGCTACCACTCGTTACATTGAGTGATATCACTACTAAACTCACACACGATGAGGAAATCAAACCAAAAAAACACCTGATGTACAAGGTTCACTACTTAAAATTAGCAGCTGCTACTTAGCATGATTGGGTAACATTTAAGATCATACAATCCACTAAAATCACTATGGTGGATACAAATGAGTAGGGAATATCCATAAACGCATGTTACAAGAATATTAAAAGTTTTTCCGCAGACGTCTTTCACCACTATCTTGATCTTCAATGAGATAGGGATTATCATTTTCCTCTGATTGAACTGTTTCTTGAGAATTGTATAGTTCCCCCACACTTCTTCGCATTGTAGAACAAGCATGAACTTTTTCATTTTCTTCTTCTTCCTTTTGTGTGTACTTATTTTCGCAAAAACTCTCCTCTATTATCTTCCATGTTATATCTCTCAAATCTTTCTCTTCTTCTCCTTATATATCTTCCCATGCAAGATCCATGTTCAATTTTATCTTACGGAACAACAACACTTTCTATCTCTTTAAATTTTAATTTTAAATTTTAAATTCATATGAGTAATTATCATAAACTTCTCTTCAACCACTCCCACTTCATCTTCTTCAATATTTTGGATTAGTTCATGTCATCATGATGTGACATCATATATTATATCATGACCAAATAGTTATCCTCAACCACTTATTCACATTTCTCCCTTTGTAGTGTGATAATCTTCTTCACAGTAAAATCTATCTTTCCACCTCAAAACAATACAGATATTAAGTTTCATTTTTTTAAAGGTTGATGGTCCTTTCCCCTTTATTGAATATAAAAAATACCTATTTTGAAAACTGGGGAAAGAGGAAACCCATTACAATCAGAGTCAAAATTCCTTGAAGAAGCAAGTCATAAAGGTCATAATGTTTCTATAATTCCAAAGGGAAGAAAACATCAAGGCAAGCACTAGAAAGAGCCTCATTTCCCCCCTTTCTGAAAAATCAAATAGTTAAAATAGTAAAGTATGATGTGTTTCCCCCTACCAAGAAGTTTCTCCATGCTAAACTATAAAAAAACGTTAAAGTACCTATCCAACCAACACAGACATGTGGAGGAGATATGGATGAAAGGTTCTAGCACACCCTTCTCTCTTTCAAGTCACCCACCTGACAAAGCATGCTAGGAACTCATAGAAATTCCAAATAAATTCAATGCAAAACTAGACTAAATACACTAAGAAAAATTCAATTCCATGGTTCCCATGCGTCTATATAAAATGATGACAAATGGACGAATGATGGGTGTTATCACACCCATACCTCTTTTGAGTCCACCCACCCAGCGGCAACTACAAAATTTTTCACCTCCATCTAAATGAAAAGAGGGAAAAACTAGTGAACAAAAATATATATGTACCCTAATAAACAAAAGGACCTAAACAAACCAAAAAAGTTCCAGTTGAACTAGTTTGATACTACCAAAATAGAGGATCAGTCTTTGTTCATTGCCAATTAGAGGACCACCAGCACCATTAACCAGCAAACATCCTCCACTTGAACCACCACTGGTATTCATTGATCTCTCAATATCATGACTCGCATAAACCTAATCTAAAGACCAAAATCTAAACATCACCACTCAACCACTAAACTTATCCGCCATATGGGGTCCAATCCACCACCAAGTCATCGAATACTACCGGCCTAGAAGACGTCAGACCCCGATGAGAAACCACCACCTGAACATCAAACACCGCTATTTGAAAGATCCATGGATCTTCACAAGATCTTTAATCAACATTGGGGGATCCTAGATCTAAACTAGATCTAGGAGTAGGGTAATCAAGAAGAATTATCATCAAAAAGTAGAACCCAATAAACTCAGCAATCAATTTGGCAAATATATGGAAGTGGACGAAGTCTTTCATGAATATTGGAGCACACAACAGCCTCCCAATATGATGACAAGTATTTTTGAATCAAAACCACCACCAATTCCCCATCATGGAAATAGGGTGGATCAATGCTGTAGAGGAAATCAAGACCCTAGGAGTAGGAGATTCCATTCCTAGAGATCCAGGAGCCATATAAAAACCAATTCCTGACTTTTTGATAGATCTTAAGTTTCATGGTTTCTCATCATTACATGACATATTTATAAAAATTACTCAAAATTCCATAAAAAACGTGTCTTTATCAATAAACAAGGCTATCTCTCAAATCACATACCCAACTATAAGCCTTTATTCATCCATGGCTTGCATCATGACATGATTATCATATTCACAGTGTGACCCTTATTCTTCATCTTATTGTATCATGATATCCCTTCATGATGTGTAATCCTTGCAAGAATAGATTCAACATCATCATATCAAATTATTTTTCCAAATTCTCCTTATAGAAATTAAAATTATGAAAAAACTCTGTTGACTTCTGAAGAAATAGTAATTCTATAAGTCACACTTAAATTTTTGGAAAATTAAAAAATCTTTATGCATCAAATAAATTCTTTACATATTAGATAAAATCCTTATGTATCAAATATAAAATATTAAATATGGAAATTCTTATGTGTGAAAAACCTTACATATCAACCCTATTTGAGGTATTTGTAGATTTTTTACACAATGAAAAAATATTATATTTTGATTAAAGTTACTCTTTTATATCTCAATGCAGCTCAACACTTTTCCAAATTCTCTTTCTAATAAACTCTTATATATGTAAATAAAAAAACTCGCATATCAAAAAATTTTCTTATTTTTAGACCATTTTCTTAGATTTTACCTTATTTATTTCATTGATATTTAAAAGGACTCTTACATATGGACAAAAATGAGCTTTATGTATTTGAGACTTAGCTATTTTTTCAATATTCTTATGCTCAGCACCAAAGTAACCTTAATTTATTAGAAATTGTCACTCTAACATATTTACTTTTTCAATTTTATATCTCATATTCTCAACATGACTCTTACATATTGAATAAAGTTACTCTTATGTATTTACATTGTCAACTTCCAGTCCCAATTATGTTCAACACCAAAATCCACTAAAATTCTTACAAACAACTTCAAACTTCTTCCAACCACATCTAAACTTCTTAACAATATTTATCTCATATTATAAACTTTATTAGATATGAGTTTAAAAAATATTTATGTATTGCAACAAAATCCAACACATAAATATATCCACTACTTTTCTTCTCTAATTATTCCACCTTATTAAAACAACACTATGTTAAAGGATTCTTCTTCAACTATAGATCTCAAGAAACTCCCTCTAGGTATCAACAATATTACTAAGGTCACAACAAATCTAGATCTCAATATCTTCCTAAATAAATCTGGATCTCAATACTATGCTCAGTTATTTTTTATTATCCTTGGAAGCATGATGTACTTCCCATAGTGTAATTCTTCTAAGGGAGGGAATGAGACACCCATGTGAGAATGATACTTATTGGATTCTATGATCTGTTAATTTTTATTTACCTAAGATATGGGATGTACTAATAAAAGTGTAATGCTTCCAAGGAAGGGGATGGGATACCCATGAGAGAATCATTATTGTTGGGATGTTATTACCTCTCTCTTATGAGGTGGCTTGAGACAATGGATGTGCTTCCCTCTTGAGATTATTCCTATGTCTAAGGATACAACATCCACTCTTGATGATTGCATCAAGACATTATACCAATTATTATACTATTAATTGGGGACTTTGTACCCATTTTGGTTCATTTTACTGTAAAATTAGGCCCACTATTATGGGTTTTTATCAAGATGTATTGTCTATTGATATGACTTGGTTCTCGGGATGTATGGCCCATATGTCATATATAGTATTATGATGGTATGTACTTCTCAAGTGTTATCTATTATACTATGATGGGATTTCATGCTCATTGCTATGACTTGGGATGTGATTCCCAGTTGGTAATTATGTGATATTTTCATAGACACTTTATCATTGGCTGAAGAAATTATAGCCACACATGGGTGGCGGTATAGAATCAGTGGTTGTAACTTATTTATTATTTCAACCACTATAATTGATTTGTTTATTTAAGAATATATCATGAACTAGTATATATTAGATGTGTTAGGTACATTGTTTGTGATGACCTAATTAGTTGTACCCACACCCTTTCTAGGTTCATTTTTTATCTGGGTAGACTTCATAGTTTCATATATTGAAAAGGGAAAGGGGTCTATATAGGATGGATGGTTTGGGGGACTTGGTTGGAGTTGGGATACAGAACCTGGCATGGAATAGAGACCGGTTTTGGTGATTGAACCATACTTTTTGTTTATTTTACACCCTATTGTATATGATTGACCCATAGGAAGACCTATTTATATCTTTTATTATTATATGAAATTATATCTACCCATTTTTTATATCATGGGAGTTGTTATTTATTTATTTATGTCATATAGATCTGATGTATCTTTTATCCTGTCTTTATACTAATAAATATTTATATAGTTCTTCCACTTTGATTTATATCCATCTATACCAATGAGGGTATAGTATCTCCACTTTACACATAGATCATTTCCATTAGTTGGTAGTATTTTATGTATGGGAAGGCACACTTGAGGTATATGGCACTCGATTCGGTCATAGTAGAGGTGAACTGATCTGGGATTCTATAATAAGTGTTATGATATAATGAATCATATTGTATGACTCACATGGTATTCTACGATTGATAAATGGAAGTCGAACCTTAAATGTTAACATTTGAGTAAACTTCCACATAAGCTATCATTAATCATTTATGTTTTATTGTAACACCCTGATATTTAAATATATAATTCCCTTTAAAATAAATTCTATATTGAATAGCTTGTTTCACATGAAACACTAAACAAAAAAATAAAGATACATTTTATTGAGATAATATTATAAGTATTAAATATTATCATTATGACATAGCCATTAATTAATCTCCTATAAATAAAATTAACCATTTTATAAAATTAATAATTAAGGTATAATAAATGGTTTCAAGTAGTGGGATTCTTACTTATGAAGCTCATTTGTCCAAGCTTGGAAAGGAAGTGGTGTATGTAACGACCTAAAATTTTATCAATGTAAATTTCCTTCTTAAAAGTATTTAATATAGAATAAACCACATAAAATAACTTTGAGAACAAAATACAAACATTATAAATGAATAATTAATGAAATAAGAGGTATTTCTATAAATTAAAGAATCTATACTGATGGAATAACAACTTGACCTTTAAAATAGTAATGTGACCATTAGGAATAGTAATTTGACCAATAGAATAGTAAACTCTTCTGTGAAAGTATAAATAAAATTTAGGCATATTATAAATGATAATATGATATAATTATATCATAGTATAAGTAAATAAATGTTTTAAAAATTATTAATTAATTGTTGGTATTTTATAAAACATAAATGTTTATCTAGAATTTTATAATTAATATAATGATTTAATAGAAAATTTATTTTCATAAAATAGATTCATAAATTAATATATTTTTTTCTTATTATTATAAGATAAATTTATGATACCTTAATTAATTTTTCAGAATATTATAAAATTCGTTATAATTTTAAAATCGGTATTTTCCAAATAAATGATGATTTTAATTAAAAATTAAATTTCTCATATTTATAAAATTATTTTTATTAAATGGAGTTAATTTTTTAATTCTAAACATCCATAAATTGTTAGTATTGAGTTTTGATATTTTTCTAAAATAGTTGATTTTTTTATGAATAGTGAAATACGGTAATTTATGGTGTATAACAATATAAGTTAAAATCACTATTTATTGAGTCATAGATGATGTAAGCACCATAATCTCAAATAATACTTATTTATTTAATATATTTATTAATAATATTCAAACTAGTCATAGTCTTGAGCCAAAATAAAAAACTAATGAATAAAATAATCAAAAAAACACTCATCTCCTCCCCTATAAATACCACCCCTCGCTACCTCTTCTCCTTATAACTCCAAATCCTATAATATTGTAAAATTTATACTCAATACTATTATAAATCCTCTCCCCCATTTCTATGATCCTTTTTTCTCAACAAAATACCAAAACCAATTTCCATAAGGAGGTCCTCAAGGAGAAAAATTCAAGAGGTAAAATCCTCTTTCATTTTTTTTTAAATTTTTTTGAATTTATTTTCTTTTATTATTATATCCTAACCTCCCCTTATCCAATTGTAATTATAACTATAGTATCTTATATATACTTTAATTTTATTATTTTAATGTAATAATTCATCATCAAACCTCTTCTTCTCTCTCTTTTATTCTAAAAAATGAAATCATCATTCGTGATGTGTCGATTCACCACAATCATGGACGATGCATTTTCATTTTTATTTTACCACATTTAAGGCTGGTAATAAAACCATTATAATGTTTGAAATATATTTTAAAATTTATTTTATAACCTTTTTATGTTCTATAACTAACTTATATACATAATATTAAATAATAAAACAAAAAAAGTTCATTGTGTTTGGAAACCGCCAAAATTAATCTAAATGATTTTCATTAAAATTTTATCTAATGAATCATCATAATATATAGAAAAATAATAATATATAAGAAAAATTAAACATTTTTAAGTTCCTTAATAATATAAAATTTCAATTTTGGATTATTATCCCCATTTTACACGATCTTCCATGCATGAATACAAGTGAAACAATCATGAAAACCAAGAAAACAAACACTCTCGGAACGACGAAATTGAACTCTATAACTCATCATAATGGAAATAAACAAACTTAATAAAATTATAATGAATAAAATACATGTAAAAGAGGTTCTGTATTTATTAATTAATGAATCCAATTTTATTATCCAGGATATTAAAGTGATTGAATCATTCATACTTAAGTTATAGGGACTCTCGAACCCAATTCTTTTCTTTGGGTTATTCTCTATTCCACGATATGAATGTTCATATTATGTTCTTAAAGTTTCATTTCCATTTTATTTTCAAGTATATATATGTTTAAAATATTATTTTATTAATAATTCAAATATTTTTTTAAAATAACCCGTCTTTCTAAAAAACACACCTTTTACTTCTCTTGATATTCTTTCTTCTTCACTCGATATTGATGATTCTTATACCAAGTATGTTATTCCCTTTTTTATTTTGGGAACCCAAAATTTTGTTCATAAATTTATGATTTATGAAATTATAATTAAAATCATTTCCTTTTTATTATTTATTTTATGTCTAAGATTGATATATGTTCTAAGTTGCATGCATAATTATATAATTTTTATGATGTGACGGGTGTGACCAGAATTATATAGCACTCTAATTCATTGGGTAATGTGATTTATATCATGAGATAATGTGAAATATGAATTAACATGATGCTATATTTTTTCACAATTATGATGTTATGATTATGAACATATGCTATGTATAAACATTGTGCTAGCTTTGTTCATACGTATGTGTGGTAGTTGACCACTAAGAAATGTTGATTCATTTTTATGCATTGTCACACTCCATGAATTTATCTGATTATTCCTATAATTATTATGACTATGATCCCATGATTATGTTATTATGATGATGATTATTCTCACCCATGTTATTTTGATTCATGTTTTTATATATCCTCTTGCTAGGATTTTAGATCACACCTTTCTTTGATGTATATCTTCAGGTGACTACTTATACTAAGGAGTAAACGAGGGCCACTAAGAATCTAGAGAAGAATGAATTAAATAATGTTTATGTTTTATTATGTAAATGTTATGTTTGGTTCTAATTTTCACAAGACATTAAACCTTTGGATAATTTTTTTAATGCTTTTATGTTTTTTATCTTTAAAATGACGTAATAGTAATTTAATAAAAAGTAGGGTCGCTATAGTGTAACTAGGGTATGTGTCATGAACTATGACTTGGATTTTGAAAAAATCAAGAAAAAAATTATTTTTTTATCTTGAGTGGTTTTTCAAGGGGAAAATGGTCATTTATCTTGTGATAATATCTCAAATAAAATTTATGACCACTCTGTTGGTCCTGAAATAAGGTGTTTTACCTAGGGAAAGAGTGTGGCGAAATTTTGATCCATTCAAATTTTAGTGGAATATTTAATATTTAATTAATTAAATATTATGTATTTATGCACGTTCACTTAGTGATATTTTTTAATAGATCATTTAATTTATATTTTGACTCCATGGTGGATTCTGGAATGGGGGGATTCTCCTAGGGAAGGTATAAAATCTTTGCGGGTGTTAGGGTCTGGGTTGGGCACCCCTTTTCCTTTCTTTTTCTCTTTTTTTATTTCCTTGTATTTTTCTCTATTTCTTTCCTCCTCCTCGTGGATTTTTTTATATGACCTAGGTTAATCCCCATTTGGAGTGTTCATCCGATATAGAAATAGATGGATAAAGAGAGTGGATCATGTTGAATTTTATCTAAAGAGCTCAATTGGAGTGCTACGATGGAATCTCAAGGATCTGGGATTGAAGCTTCAGTATTTTACGCTCATAAGTAGGAGTATTCTTGATATTTTTTCAAAAATACCCATATATTAGTTTTTTTAAGTTTTTAATTTGTTTCATGTGTTTTTTGGGGTTCCATGAGAACCATCGTGGGGTGTTTTTTTAGTGATTTGAGGGTTTCAAGGCATCGCAAAGGGTTTTCTATTTGGGAAAACATGATCGCATGATGTGTGTTCTTGAGTCACACATCATGTGTAATTGATTTTGGTTGAATTATTGAAGAATAATTTTACATGACATGTGTTCTTAGAGTATTCCATGTAGAGTGGATTAGTTTTGTGGTTGAGCACCCTACTAGACACCCTATGTGTTGGGTGCATGGTCGTCTAATATACACAATTGATTCCCATGTACAGTACATGGCCTGATTATATGTTGGGTACTTAGCCTAACCCCATGTAGGATACATTTCTAGGTACCCCATGTGAGATACATGTCATTTGTTTTTGTTGAATGACATTTATTTAGGCATTTTACACACCAAGTGGGTCGAGGTACACGGGTAGGTAACCCTTGTAGGGTATATATTGTTTATAAGGTAGGCATGTGATGTAATTTTAAAATTTCACACTAGGACAGGACAAGTAACATGTCTAAGGAGGCATTTTAGTGGTACACATCGTGTACCCAAGGTACATGCCATATACCCCCTCCTGGGAGATTTTTCACCTATTCTTTGCCCTGTAGCTATAATCGGACGTATGAGTAGTCCATTCTAAGTGTTTATCTTAATATATTACATTAGTGATATCCCTTTTGTGTTTAGAGTTTGTTAGGATGTGTTTTGTATTAAAAAACTTCCAACAGTATTATTTTATTAAGGTTTTGATTTAGAATCCTCTTGCGGGTTGGGATGTGATATGTGAGGATTGATGAGGGTTGTGAGTTCATTGATCATCTTGTCTTCGGAATTATAAGGGGTTTAGTTGAGTATTAGTCAGGAAGTTCCAAGAAGATGTGACCAAGTAGTTTCTTAAATGATATCACTAGATCGGGTTTCTTGAGGTCTGGATCAGTAGGATCTTTTGGGTTATAATGTTGTCGAGGGGCATTGGGTACAACTTGGTGTTGTTGATAAATTGTTGATATAGGTCTAGGGGACCTATTTTAGGAATTACCTTATGGGTGTGGTTCTACTTGAGGTTCCCCTTGTGGTTGATGTGATCTATGGGTGTGTAACGAGAGGATGGTCAGTCTTTCTTTGGTGGTCTTGGACTGAGGATTTTTTTTCTAGAATAAACACTTATAGGGTGTCCTACTTGTGCTGAGGTTTTGGGGGCCAGGTAGGGTTTCATTATTCTTTTTTGACCTTTTATATGGTCGGTGTCAATGATTCGGTGGTTTGATAATGGATATAGGAATTTTCTCACTCTGTTTTGCTGGTGTCTATTGCCCTAGTATGTTAAGGTTGTTCCTATTTAGGTTTTGGATGTGGGAGAAGACCTTTGGGATGATAATGGATTAGGAATTGGCCATGATATTTCTCAAATGATCCCCTATACTATTGGGCTATTGTGAGGTGATTATAGGGATCTAATGGATGATCTAGATGAGTCCACATCCCCTCTAGTTATGATGTTTCTCTGGTTAGGGGATTCAGACTCATGATTTATCGAGACAATAATAGAGTGGGTTATATTTTCTAGGGATGCGTATGCTCCCCATGAAACCTAGTCAGGCACCTATACACCAATAGTGGGTCTAGATATTTTATTCCAACCAATTCTATAGGACTATTTAGTCTTGATAGTTTCTATAGTTTTTTCAACCTAGAGATCCCAATTACCCACTCAAATCATGCTATTGGATTCCTAGAGCCTAGTATATACTCTTTTGTTGGTCAGAGTGGATTACTCAAGAGGGAGGTGAATTGAGTATCCAATAAAAATTTATGTTTAAAAACCAAAATTCCCTAATTTGGAAATCTCCCCATTAAATAATATTTTAGGTATATTTAATTTAATGTTTTGGAATAACCTCTCAAAAGTTTTATCAAAACTCAGTTGGAATAAATTTTGGATATCGTAATATTTTTTAGATTATTCTACTTGAATTAAATAGTAAATATATCACATGTAAAAGCAAGCTATAAAAGTATAGTTTTTAAAAAAAATTAAAAAAGAGTAAGAAAACTTTAAAGAACACATTATAAATAAAAAAACAAGAGTTATGAGACCTAATCCTATCTACTTGATAGTATCATGTTTCTAAGCATGTTTATTAAAAAATAAATAGATCTAAAACCCGGATCGTGTATACAGAGACAATAGCACACAAGGATGTCCAAGATTATCACTAATCCTCTTCTACATTTTTCATGGGAGTATATATATGAGGGTAATAAAGAAAGAGTATGTCATGACCCGACCCAACGGGGCTCGAGTCGTGACTCCCCCAAGCCCGCCTCCAATAGTCTAGGGGTTGGCGACTAGCGCGGAGTATGCTATCACACACAAGGGAGGCATTAACCTAAGGTTCCTATACACACGCACCCACATACACCTCCATGAAATAGTGCAGAGATATATAAAACTGAATAGAAAATTCATGCATACATCTATCCCAAACCAGAGTGCAACAGAACTACAAAAGGGAAAAAACAGGGCCCACCAAAAGAAAACTTCAAAAGCATCTGACCTGCTTAGAAGTAGGGGATCATTGTCAAAAGAACCTGCCGGTAATCTCCTCAGCACAGCTCTGGTAAACACCCCGGTCAGTCTCGCTCACAAAGCTCCACCTGCTCCGGGTCCTCCTGGGACTTCGTCGAAAGGTATGTGGTCTGCACAAGACACAAACATGTATGGGTAAAGCCCGTGCAGGGGTGAGTATAAAAATACTCAGTAAGAACCCCAAAAACCCAAAACAAAAGAGAGAAACTGAAAGGAAATAGTCATCTCATCCCAGCCAAAGGGAACCCAAATGAGATAGAAACTCTATCTCGAGACCATCCTCGGCTAACACAACTAGTCAGCTCAATTCAGGTGTATGGACATACCTCCACCTTGAAAATCTGCTCAGGTATATTCCCATACACATATCATGAACATTACCTCAGGTATACGCCCATACATATACCAGGAGAATCCAAAGAGATATAAGTCCACACATATACCATGAACATCCAGATATACTCGATACACACACCAAGCCACAAGAGGTACTGACCTCATCACCAGAAACGGTTAACAACTAGGAGAACACACTCTACGAGCATTGTCATCCAGATGAAACTCATCCGAGAGATACACTCCATCAGGTCCCACACAAACATCCCAGATGCTCACCTAAGAGATCATGCTCTTTGAATATCATCACTTAGAAAGTCACGATGAAATAGCAAAAACACCAAACTCCTCAGATAGGGAATCACTCCTAGGGTCTTCTAGGGGTTGCCAAAACCCACATTGGTATTAGAAGATCTCATAGATAGGGGATCACTCTCAGGATCCGCTGGCAGATACCACAACCCAATCTGGTATTCGAAGATCTCACAGATAGGGGATCACTCCCAAGATCCACTGGGGGATACCACAACCCGATCTGGCATTCATAGATCTCACAGATGGGGGATCACTCCCAGGATCCGCTGGGGGATACCATAACCCAAACTGGCACTCGACCAAAACATGTCACTCAGGTAGAGGATCATCTCCCGTCAAGGCGGTCACAACGATACTGAAACCCCATCTGGTATAACTCACGTAGTAGGGGATCGAACTGACGATGCGCCAACCCTACCGAAACCACGCACTAAGTAGGGTATCGTATAACCAAAAATGCCACAACCCTACTATAAACAACATGTTGAGTAGGAGATCGTATACCCGATGATGCCACAACCCTATTGAGCACGGCCCAATGCATAGGGGATCATATTCCCGAAGATGCCACAAACCCTACTAGGGTTAACCTGCTAGATAGGGGATCTTCCCCCGTGGGTAAGTGGTCACAACGATACCAAGAACCCAATCTAGGGTTGCAAAGCTCGAGGATCCCACCCCGGGCCCACCGGAGGGATGACACAACTCTAACAGATTAGAGATCCTATCGAGGGGATCACAAACTCATACCACGGTTGTGATGCCACACGAACCCTCATAGGAGCGAACCAAGGGAGCACCCTCAACCACTATTGATCTAAATGTCGCAAACCCGAATGACCCGCAACATCACCACACTATGCACCTTCTAGGCTGATACTGAGGCCACCATCGCAGTCTACGTGGAAAAACACACAGGATAGGCAATTTACTTGCCCAAAACGGACAACCAGTGAACAAGGTACTATTCACTATAGTCTTCCCGTGTGGGGCCCACACCACAATCCCGAAACTCATCAAGCGGATCACACCATTGCGATCCCCTCATAAAAACCCACGAGATCGACTACTCAATTGTCCAAAACGGACACCCGGTGAAAAAGGTATTATTTACCATAGCCAGCCCAGGTGGGGCTCACACCATGATCCCGAAACTTGTCAAGTGGATCACACCATTGTGATCCCCTTGGAAAAACACACAGGATCAACTACTCAATCGACCAAAACGGACACCCGGCGGAAAAGTCATGTTTCTCCGTAAACGCTGGAACCCGGCCTCATGGGGCCCACACCCTGTTCTCAGTACCAACACCCGAAAACTATCTTGAAAAGTCCTCCGTACAATCAGGGTCTCAACGCCACTAACGGCATGTCATTTGGACACTCCGTGCAGGAGTTATGGTGGATCGAAGTTGAAAATAATAAAATATTATTATTATTTTCAACGTTTCATGGCCCCGGGCCAAAAACCCGACTCACAAAATTCTCTGAAAAAAATTAAGAGGTCCATCTTGACGCAATCTTTTCGTCTTCACAAACGGCTCTCAAATCAAACTCCCGGTTTGCGAGTTACATGGGTTTAAAGAACCCCCGGAAAAACCTGGCCGGACCACCGCCTGCCTCGCCGGAAACCACTGCACCGCCGCCGGAAATGACCGCGCCGCCACCAGATTTTGCCATGCCACTTCCGGAAATCACCACATCGCCACCACGCCACCACTGCTTTTCCAGAATCCACCATGGCCACCGCCCTCGCCACCGGAAATCCGGGTTTTCCCCCGAAAAACTTTCGGGAGCCATTGGGAGCACCCCGGTGCTCCAAATTCAGATCTGAAACATGTTTGGAAAAGCTCGGGACCCGAACTACACAACCCTTATGAAAATTTGAATAAAAACAATAAAAAAATGAATCTGAGATTTTAAAACTCAAACGACCTACCTTTTAGCAGATCCATGATGCTTTTCACGCTCCGCTGGTGCTGTTGCACGATCCGGGAGCGTCCGCCGTCAAGATATGAGCTCATGGGTTCTTTGTTTGCTCGATTCGATGGATCGTCGGTGAAGAACAGAGGAGTAAGGTGGAGGGGCTCTTCAGCCTGTAGAGGAAGTAGGATTGGTTAGTTGACATTTATTTCTTTTTTTTAAACAATTAAATCAACACACGACCCCACCTCAGACCAAACCTCCCGGTGCAGATAAGATGAGGTCGCCCCTAGGGTAAACGCGTCGTTCTGAATGCAATGGAGGGATCAGATTTTTGATCCGAGACTCCATTCAGAATTTATTCGAGCCGACGCTCATAAATAAACTTTTCCATTTATTTATGAAAATTCCCATGGTGACTTTTTCCACAGTAGGCCCGCGCCCGCAAAGTTTACACCCTGCCTAGGGTAAACGGCACGCTCTGGCTGCAACCGTGACCCCATATTTTTTATCTGAGCTATCGTTTAGGTTAAAACACAACACTGCCACATGCATAGTATAAAAATACTTAATGTTTTTATAAAATTTATTTCGGGAACACCGGGCCTCAGAATCGCACGCCATCTTCACCCCTAGATCTGTAAATATTCATAGGAATATTACAAAGTCTGACATAGCTAAAACCTGAGTCACTAAATCCTCCCCGCCTTAGAGATTTTCATCACCGAAAATCTATAAGCACAAGCAAAACAACTGGACTCTCAACTGGGTCTATCATGCCAGCAAGCTCGCCAACACACACCCCTGCCCAAACGCATTAGTCAAAGGGACTCATCCACCTCACCTCAACACTATCCTCTTTAGGCGGCACTGACTCACCCGCACGGTTTTGATCGCATCACAAAAATGTGTCTCGGTGGGGGAAGGATCCATCTTCCTCATGCATTCAAATCACATCGAACAACACTCACACATGGTCTTACCAACACCCTGAACAAAACTCGAGCAAACAATGGAAAGAAAAGAGTACCGCTAAATGGTGTCTATCAAACTATTGTAGAAAGTAGAAAGGACACAAGATGTGCCTCTATCCATCCACGGAGCCTCTAGGTCAACAACCTCTAGGTAATGCAGTTGTCCTCGCCCTCTCCCTCCATCTCCCTGAGCTCGGTGTGGACCACCTGGGGGTGGTGGTGGTGGCATTTGATATCGCCTATCACCTCCCACTACTGCACCAGCTCCATCGCCACATCTGTCGCCCTACGGACCTCCAAACTCAAGACGTTGTCGCTGCCAGGGCGGCCTATCGACCGGCTCCCTCTCAATAGTATGACGGGTTGTACAATCTCTAGCAAGATATCCCCGACCGTCTCAATCATAACACCGCTTCTCCTGTGGCTTACCAAAACTGGTCTGCGATCCATGTGAGCCCTAAGCCTCAGATTCTCCATCCTGGGGTCACCTCTGGAAATGTCGGCCACGTCTAGACCCTTGTGCCTGCCGCTGGCTACCAGTTGTCGACGTCTCAGCTGCCACGCGCCCAACACTGACGAGCTAAATCTTCTCAGTTAGAAATCTCTCCACCACCAAGGCTCACTCTAGCACTCCAACATAGGTGGGCAGACACAAGGAAACCACACCTACCCGAATGTCTCTGTGTAGGCCCTACTCGAAGGTCCGAGCCCTAAATAACAGGTCTCGAACCATATCCAGGGAGTAGCGCGATAGGTCTGTAAACCTCACTGAGTACTCCAACACAGACATACCCTCCTGATGAAGCTGCAGAAGCTCCTAAATCTGCACTGACCTCAGTTTCACAAGATAGAACTCTTCCTTAATGAGCTGCTCAAACTCTGCCCACGTGAGCATCTCCTCATCGTGGGACAGCTTCACTAGGCTCCACCATCGCCTAGATGAAGCATGCAGAAGGCCCGCCTCTAGGACCACCATATGATTAGGAGGTGTCCTCATGAGACGGAAAACTCAGGTGACTACCTCAAGCCAGTCATCAACTGCCTGGGGGTCTGGATCACCCCGGAACCTTAGAGGTCGCTACCCCTAGAAATTGTGCAGCGCACTCACCCTGCATGCAACCTCATCCTGCCCTACCGGCACAACCAGGTGCTCGACAGGTGGTGGCCCCTTGGGCGGACCACCTAGAGGTCCTACCTCAGAACTTGCACCCTTCCCCAAGGCCTCTACTCAGGGCGGATTGTCACCACAATCTCGTTGCAGACCTCTCGCGGGCTGTCATTGTGGAGACATCCTGAAATACAATCAAGATGCACCATAGGAAAAGAGTATATCTGGAGATCTGACTCAAGAAGAACAAGGGAAACCCAAAAACCCAGTCCTATATGATGCATGTACTATTATGTCCCTACGACTAGTGTCCAAACGTCCCAAGTCAAAAGGCAGGTTATCAGAGTCCTAGTGAATGGATATGTCGGCCACCTCACCAACCCTGGAATCCCTGGCCTAAAATCCAAACTCGAAACATAATAACATTGTTTCTATGAAACCCAAACCAAACTCACAGTTAGACCAGCTATGCTCTGAGATCCCAAAGGTGGAACCTCCTCTGATACCACTCTGTCATGACGCGTCCCAATGGGGCTCGAGCCATGACTCCCCAAGCCTGCCTCCAATAGGCCAGGGGTTGGCGACTAGCACCGAGTAGGTTATCACACAAAAGGGAGGCATTAACCTAAGGTACCTATACACACGCACCCACATACACCTCCATGAAACAGTGCAGAGATATATAAAATTGAATAGAAAATGCATGCATACATCTATCCCAAACCAGAGTGCAATAAAAGTACAAAAGGGAAAAAATAAGGCCCACCAAAAGAAAACTGCAAAAGCATCTGACCTGCTCAGAAGGAGGGGATCGCAGTCAAAAGAACCCACTGGTAAGCTCCTCGGCATAGCTCTGGTAAACACCACGGTCAGTCTCTCTCACAAAGCTCTGCATGCTTTGGGTCCTCCTGGGACTCCATCATAAGTCATGTGGTCTGTACAAGACACAAACATGTGCGGTCAAATCCCGTGTAGGGGTGAGTATAAAAATACTCAGTAGGCACCCCAAAAACTCAAAAAAAAAGAGAGAAACTGAAAGGCAACAGTCAGATCGTCTCATCTAGAGAGAACCCAGATGATAGAGAAACTCCATCTCAAGACCATCCTTGGCTAACACAACTAGTCAGCTCAATTCAGGTTTATGTCATACATACACCTTGAACATCCGCTCAGGTATACACCCATACATATATCATGAACATTCACTTAGGTATACACCCATACATATACCAAGAGCATCTGCACAGATATACGTCCACACATATACCATGAACATCCAGATATACTCGATACACACACCAAGCCACAAGAGGTACCGACCTCATCACCAAAAATGGTCCACAACCAGGAGAACACACTCTGTGAGCACTATTATACAGATGACACTCGTCCAAGAGATACACTCCATCGGTTCCCACACAAACATCCCAGAAGCTCACCTGAGAGATCACACTCATCGGATATCATCACTGAGAAATTCAAGATGAAACAGCAAAAACACCAAACTCCTCAGATAGGGGATCACTCCTAGGGTCCTCTAGGGGATGCCAGAACCCACACTGGTATTCGAATATCTCATATATAAGGGATCACTCACAGGATCTGATGGGGGATACAACAATATGATTTGGTATTTGAAGATATCACAGATAGGGAATCACTCCCAGTATCCTCTGGGGGATACCACAACCCGATCTGGAATTCGTAGATCTCACAGATAGGGGATCACTCCCAGGATCTGCTAGGGGATACCACAACCCGATCTGGCGCTCGATAGAAACATGTCACTCAGATAGAGGATCGTCTCCTGTCAAGGCAGTCACGAAGATATCAAAACCCCATTTGTTATAACTCGCATGGTAGGGGATCGAACCGACGATGTACCAACCCCACCAAAACCACACGCTGAGTAGAGGATCGTATAACCAATGATACCACAATACTACTATAAAAAAACATGTTGATTAGGGTTCGTATACCCGACGATTTCACAGCCCTGCTGAGCACGACCCAATGCATAGGGGATCATATTCATGAAGATGCCACAAACCCTACTAGGGTTAACCTACTAGATAGGGGATCGCCGCATGTGGGTAAGCGGTCACAACGATACCAAGAACCTGATCTAGGGTAGCGAAGCTAGAGGATCCCACCCTGGGCCCACTGGAGGGATGCCACAACTCTAACAGATTAGAGATCCTATTGAGAGGATCACAAACTCATACCACAGTTGTGATGCCACACGAACCCTCATAGGAGCGAACCAAGGGAGCACCCTCAACCACTGCTGGTCCAAACGTCACAAACCCGAGCGACCCTCAACATCGCCACACTGCGCAACTTTTCGGCTAATACTGAGGCCACCATCATGGTCTACGCATAAAAACACGCAAGATAGGCTATTTACTTGCCCAAAACGGACAACCGATGAATAAGGTACTATTTACCGTAGCCTGCTCATGTGGGACCCACACCACGATCCTGAAACTCATCAAGCGGATCATACCATTGCTTCCCCTTAGAAAAACCCACAAGATCGACTACTCAATCTTCCAAAATGGACACCCGGTGAAAAAGGTACTATTCACCAAAGCCATTCCAAGTGGGGCCCACACCACGATCCCTAAACTCGTCAAGCGGATCACACCATTGTGATCCCCTCAGAAAAACACACGGGATCGACTACTCGATCGTCCAAAACGGACACCCAGCAGAAAAGTCATGTTTCTCCGTAAATGCCGGAACCCAGCCTCGTGGAGCCCACACACTATTCTTAGTCCCAACACCCAGAAACTATTTTGAAAATTTTTTCATACCATAAGGGTCTCAACGCCACTGACGGCACATCATTTGGACACTCTGTGCAGGAGTTATGGCGGATCGAAGTTGAAAATAATAAAATATTATTATTATTTTCAACATTAAATGGCCCCGGTCCAAAAACCTGACTCACAAAATTCTATAAATAATCTAAATAATTCCTTATCGACTCAAGATTTGCGTCACCGCAAACGGCTCTCAAATCGAACTCCCGGTTTGCGAGTTACAAGGGTTTAAAGAACCCCCGGAAAAACCTGGCCGGACCACTGCCTGCCTCGCCGGAAACCACCGCGCTGCCACCAGAAACCACCGCTCCACCGCCGGAAACCACCGCATCGCCGCCGCGCCACTGCTGCTTCGCCGGAATCCTCCATGGCTACCACCCTCACCGTCGAAAAACCTGGTTTTCCGCCGAAAAACTTTCGGGAGCACCCCGGTGCTCCAAATTCATATCTGAAACATGTTTTGGAAAGCTCGGGACCCAAACTACACAACCCTTATAAAAATTTGAAGAAAAACAACACAAAAATGGAATCCAAATTTTAAAACTCAAACTGCCTATCTTTTGGCAGATTTCCAACACTTTGAACGCTCCACTGCTTCTGTTACATGATCTGGGAGTGTCTGCCATCAAGATTCGAGCTCGTGGGTGCTTTGTTTGCTCGATTCGGTGGATCATCGGTGAAGAACAGAGGAAAAAGGTGTAGGGTCTCGTCGGCACGTAGAGGAAGGAGGGGTGGAGAGTTGATATTTATTTCTTTTTTTTACAATTAAATCAGCACACGACCCCGCCTCAGACCAAACCTCCCGACGTAGAGAATATGAGGTTACCCCTAGGGTAAACGCACCGTTCTGAATGCAACGACGGGCTCAAATTTTCGATCTGAGACTCCATTCATATGTTATTCGAGCCGATTATCATAAATAAATTTTTCCATTTATTTACTAAAATTCCCTTCATGGCTTTTTCCACAGCAGGCCCACGCTCGTAAAGTTTACACCCCTCCTAGGGTAAACAGCACACTCCAGACGCAACTGTGCCCTCGGATTTCTGATCTGAGCAACTGTTTATGGGAAAACACAACCCCTCCATGTTCATAGTATAAAAATACTTAATATTTTTATAAAATTTATTCCGGGAACACCGGGCCTCGGAATCGCACGCCGTCTTCGCGCCTAACTCTGGAAATATTCATAGGAATATTCCAAAGTTTGAGAGGGCTAAAACTTGATTCACTACAGATTACTTGAGTACTATTTCATGATCTATAAGAGTATGTGCTATCATATATTTATATAAAATATTAATCATAAATCAAATGTAATAAAAATAGAGAGAGAGAGATGAAAGTTTGATGTAGCAAAAGATTGAAGTTTAGTTATTCTATAAAGGGGTATTCTCTTCTTGATGTCTTCCTTTAGTTATAATAAGAGATCTAAAGATAGGAAGGTGTTCTCAAATCTTATAGTTAATTTAATATAAAGACTGAGTGTCTAGTTCTTGAAAACAAAGTACCATTTTTCATTTTTCACTATCATAAAAAACTCTCTATCTTTATCTAACTTTAGTATTCTTTAAAAATAATTTTTCCTCCAAAAATATCTATTGGGAAATAATAATTAATAATCCTTATACTCATCATTAAATCTAGAAGTATTAAATGCCACAGAACAAGTATTTAATTCTACACAGAAGGTGGTTGGAATATATTACATTAAAATATAATTCCACTTTAGTCGTGATCACTTAAAGAGTTCTACATCAGATTCTCCATGGTATCTTCAACACTTTGAGAAAACTCTATGATCAGGATCCTCATAGGTCATACGGTCAATCCATCAAGCATACAATCACTTCAAGTGAACATGCGGTCCCTTGATGTCCATACGGTCACTTTAGTGCTTTTCCAAAATCCAACTATTCCTTTTGGTCTTTTAACTTCAATGTGAGGTCACTTAAAGTCACACTATAGCTTCATAAATTATCCAAAACCCCATTGTTAACATACTGTGTGATCGTTTGTTTACTTGTGCAGTCGGTTGAGGATTTTGTGACAAATCCAGCATGGTCAATCGGTTAGGCATGTGGTCGATCCAATTGTCATGTAGTTACTTAAAACCTTTATAAAAAATTAGTGGAGTCCCAAACTTATTCTTGTTTTCAATAAAATACCCTTATTTCAATCCATTATGCTTATGGTCTCTTGAGCACTTTGGAAAATGTTCAATTTTTGACACACGGTAGCCGATCTGGCTACATGGTCGATTATTTGTTCAATATGGATTTATGATAATTTCCATACTTTGTAAATTTTCCAAAATTCCTAGAAAAATATGTAACTTCTATAAAACACATGATTTATTAGAAATAAAATAAGAAAGATTTGTGATTATTAAAATAATTAATTGTTATACTAAGCCAAAAATCCCCCCCATTTCGATGATCACAAAACATGGATAAATAAATACCAAAAATAAAATAAATAATTATTTAAATAAACCATTACAATCTAGTATATCATTTCATACATCACTTTCTATATTTACTCCCCTTTTGGTATTATCAAAAATATTTCATAAAGGGTGAGAATGTAAATGAATATAGTAAACAAAAAAGAATTTAAATAGAAAATATACTAATAAAAATGATATAATTTATTATCAAGAATAATGATTTAAAAAATGACCTATTAGAGTGCCTAATTTGAACCTGATTCATCAGTGTCTTTAATGGTAAAAGGATCACTGGGATATTTTCCTTATCCAATAACTAGAGTAAGATAATATGTGATGTGATAAGAATAAGTAACGTTTGTAATCATAAGGATTTTATTGATAGGTCATATTTAATGAAGGGATTGAGGTAGGCTGACACCAAAAGGTCTTTTAGGAGGTGTTATAGAAAAAATAGTGGATGGAGGGGTAGTGGATAAAGTAGAGGTAGTGGCCGAAGTTATTGCAGGAGAAGGGGATATGCTGGGTAAGGTGTTGTAGGTGCTAGAACTATAACATTGGAAACATAAAGATAAGGCTCCAATACCCTGGTGATTTCTATCACAGCTATAGAACCATGCTATATGCATTGTAAGAACTCATCCTTCTCTAAAACAAAATGATCCAGAAGAGGTTTCATGATCAATGGTTTCTCTGTAAAAGATTTGAAGGCAACGGTTAAGGGAGGAATCTTCAAATCTCAGGATAAGGATCTAAACTGAGTCTTTAAATATTCCTTAGTAAAAATAACATTGGGATAGTACTTGATAAATCCCTTAATAACATCTTTTCCCTTTGCAGTCTTCACTATTTCTACTTTAACCATGTCATAAATATTTTCCCCATGAGCAGTAATATTCTTATGAACTTGATTAATTATATCCTTAACACTATCTAATGGACTTTTGATTTCCACATGTACAACTCTTTTGATAAGATCCTTGTGTATAGAAACATATGCAGGTAGAGGAGTATAAGTAGAAGTAGAATTCCTGGAAGAACTGGTGATAACATAGAGATGCCTCCTATCTCACTTATCCAGCTTATCTATCGATTTTTCCTAAAGAGAAACTATCTATCCTTTGAAACCTTCCATTTATACTCTAAAGATTCCAAAATCATGATCCATATGATATAATTTCAAAAACAATTTAGGTTGTATATAATCAACCAAACTCTCAATAGTAAAGGCAACATCTTCATGCTTATCATATTCATTATCACTTTTTATACTAAGAAAAACTTCCTTTGTAACTTCCAAAAGATCATTCTTAAAATGAACAAAATTGACTGAATTAATGATGGATATTGGAATAGAATAAGTAGAATCCAATCAAGGTTGAAAAGATACAACCAGAGGAGATGAAGCGGGGATAGGGTTAGGAGTTAAGTTATTGAACTCTAACTTAGAATGTCTCAACATAGATCCCTCATTATATAAAGAATCATACTTTGGATTCTCTATTTATTGAATGGAACTATCTAAATCTTCAAGAATAAAAACTTTAGTACAAGGAGAGGAATTATAGATGGGATCACCTTGAAAAATATTATCTGATTCATGTCTAGGAGAGGAAGTTTTGGGAGGTTCTATACAGCTTATCCAAACAAACTTTACAGGATATCATCAAAAAGAGGCTCAAGCATTCCTTATTATTTAATATCATGTGAAGAGGGTTACTAGACAAAAGGTTCTAGAATTTTGGTAACAATAGGTGTGGAATTTCCATTCATATTGGGTGGACTATCATCATCCTTATCATCCTAGTCCTTACCATCACCAGGAGTAGGTGGATTGAAGATAATAAGAGGTTCCTTAGGAGATGAATCCTATCTAAGAGGTGTAAAATCAAAATCAGTTATCCCCTATCTCAAACATGGGAGGAATTTATACAATATTAGTCTTATCCTTATCAATCCCTAAGTTAGTAAGATTCTATCCAAAAAGAAAATATCATGGTTCATTCTTTCCATCAGGTGTTTCCACCCCTTCTATAGACCCCCCATAAGTTTTCACTCCTTTCATGGGTAATTTAGTCATTTCTACTACATGAGACTAAGGAAAAAAATCTTTATAAGACTTAAATATTTCCTCATTTAGATCCACTTAAATATCTTCATCGCTCTCTTTTAAAGAGTAATCATCCTTAATTACCTGATCATGATCCGAACCTGAATCAATTTCATCTTTAGGTTGGATTTCATTATTTTTAGGATTATAGTTCTCATATAATTTCTATTCATTAGTAACCCACATTTTTCTCTAGGGTTTCCACCCTACTTTCATCCTTTTATAAGTGTTTTAGTTTAGTCAAACACCACTTGAGGTGGTAAACATTTATTACTCTTGAGATACTAAACCTTTAAGATATATCAAGGCTTAAATAAACTTCTAATGGGGAAAATAATTAAAATAGGAAGAGATATTACTTATCTTATCATTGTGCCTCATGAGAAATATTGTTAGATTTATTTGTGATCCCTTAACCATTAAATAGAGAAAGTGAATATCCTGATTTCTAATAAAACTAAAGTCCCTCTTTCAAGGAAAAATAACAAGTTGGATGAACTTGAGAAATAAACAACATTCTCACTGAACTCTACTGCATTCATCCTTCTAGGATTCCATTTCCATCCATCTCTTCTATGAATTGATCAAATTCAAAATTAGGATTTTTGATGGGATAACATATTTTAAAATCTTCAAACTCACCGCTATTAGGTACCTCAAGACTCAAAAATCATAAAATTGAAGAAAATATTTCCTCTTTACGAGAAATAATCATTCATATATAGTCTCATCTTTATCCAGTTTTAAGAAACATAGTATGGTAAAACTATTTTACCAAACATGGTTAAAAGGGTCTCTCATTTTCTATAAACCACTTAATACATAGCTAATTCAATACATCTCCCCACAAAATAAAATGATTTTATATAAACCATTTTGAGTCCACTTACTTCTCTAAAACTACTTCTTGAGACAAAAGATGTAGCCTTAATGGCTTCTAGGTTCCACTGGTGCTAGATTTCAATATTTTAAAAGAACTGAAAACCTTAGGAAAATATTCTTAAGTAGATTGATTTATCTTAGAAGATATTTAAGGGTTGTAAGGATAGGGTTATGGTAAATGAAGGGTCAAAAGAGAGATCGTCTTGGGTTTGAAAGGAACACAGTGATTTGGATTCTATTTTAGGGACACTAAAATCATTTAGGGATCATTGTATGGTAAATCATAAGAAATAGATAAAATTTATCTATAAAACTTAAAAACACATTTGGTAGCTTTAAAAAAAAGAAACATTCGATCTTATATTAAATATAAGTAGAAATTATAATTAAACATAAATTATAAAAAAATTATAAGAAATATCTTAAATAAATTTGAAATAAGATAAAACAAATTAATCATAAAAGAAATTAGATATAGTTAATCATTTCTAACTTGTTTCTGATATAATTAAATCTCCCGCAATTCATATAATTTGTAAAAATATCAATAATATGATGTCCATTGACAATGAATTAAAGATTTATATCCCCTTTTTGAAAATGATATCTCAAAAAGTGATATCTTATTTTAATGTAATTTGTCCTAGAATGAGATATAGGATTTTTAGAAATGTTGATAGCACTTGTGTTTTCATAATTTATAGGTACATGTATAAATTTATATCCATAGTCTAGTAATGTGTGTTTCATCCACAAATTTTCTTCACAACAACTAACTACAGCTATGTATTCATCTTTAGTAGTAGATAATGCAATAAAATTTAATTTTTTACTAAACTAAGATACTAGAGACTGGCCCAACAAGTGATAGGTTCCAAAGGTGATATTTCTATCTAACATATAGCCATAAAATTCAGTATCATAATAGATAATTAGATCAAAATAAATCCCTCTAAAATATAAATGTACTAAATCTGTTACACTTTTGAGGTATTTAAAATTTATTTTAACAGTTGTAAAATATGATTCACTCGGGTTTTATTGAAAATGAGAACACATAGAAACACTAAACATAATGTTAGGATATATAGCTATTAAGTAAAGTAAAATACCAATGATACCTCTATAAATGTTTTGGTAAACTATTTTTCTAGTTTCATCAAGATCCAATTTATAGGTGTTGCTCATTAGATTGTTACTTTCTTTTGAGTTATCCATGCCAAAAAAATAAAAGATATTCAATATACTCACTCTGGTTTAAAATAATTCCTTATTTATTTTAAAATATATAAAAACCAAGAAATAATTTTAGTTCACCCATCAAACTCATTTAAAATTAATTTTTCATTAATTTTGAAAATTCGGTACAAAAATAATTTATTGAAGAACCAAAGATAATATCATCAACACATATTTGTTCAACCAAAACATATTTTGAAGTTATTTTTATAAATAAGGTAGGATCATCAAAAAAAATTGTAAAACAATTTTAAATAATAAAAGTGTTGATCCTATCATACCGATATATGGGTTCTTGTTTTAAACTATAAAGCACTTTAGTCAATTTAAAAACAAGATTTTGAAAATGGGGATTTTAAAAACTAGAGGGTTGTTCAAAAAAATTCTTAAGAATATAACCATTTATAAAATCACTCTTGACATCCATTTGATATAATTTTAAATTTATATGTGCTACATAAACAAGTGGTATTATAATAGATTCAAGTATAACTATAAGAAAAAAGGTTTTCTCATAGTCAATACCTTATTCTTAACTATATCCTTATTATACTAACCTAGATTTGTTTCTAATAATATTTCTTGATTCATCAACCTTGTTTCTATATACCCACTTGGTCATTATGGTTAAATAGTCCTTGGGTCTTTCAATAAGTTCTTGTACTCTTCATTTCAAACTGATTCAATTCATCTTGTATAGTCATCACCCAATGTTCATCACTAATTTCCTCATTAATGTTCTTGGGTTCAATATATGACAAAGAGGATTGATGTTTGACCTAGTTTTTATGTAAGTCTCAAGTTTGAGTTCCTCTATTTATATCTCTAACAATAGCATCTAGAGGATGATCTCTATGGGTTCTAATGGTTCAAGGTAGTGAACTACTGGTTTCTTATAGGATTTAATTTGGGTTTAGTCTCTCTAAATGGTATTTACTAAAAGGTTTTTCTAATTCAGAAACAAGGTAATTGTTCTTGTAGTTTTTTATAATTTTTAAATTTGATATATCATCCACCAGGTTTTCTAAGAAAACTATAGGTTCATGTGGATTTGTCTCGTCAAAAGTGACATGGAAATATTATTACACTAAATTTGTTCTTTTATTAAAGACTCTATAATATTTACTAGATGTATAATATTCAAGGAAAAATCCATCATCACTCTTGGATTTAAACTTGTCTAGATTATATTTTGTATTGAGAATGTAAACTTTGTAGCCAAAGACTTCGAAGTATTTTACCTTAGGATTTTTCTCATTCCATAATTTGTATAGAGATGTATTTAAAATAAATCTTATGATTATAACCATGTTGTGAGCATAAGGATTCAAAATCTTGATTTTAAAACTCATGATCATGATCACTTCTCACACTCTTAATGGTAATTCCACTAATTTTCTCTACATATTTTGAATACTTTTTAAAACACCTATAAGCATCACACTTGTGATTCAGGAAATATACCCATGTAAACATTGAATAATACTAAAAAACTACATAAGAAAAATGTTTTTTTGGCTAAACATGAAACTATAGATGGTTAAAACAAGTCTAAGTGAACAAGTTCTAGTGGTTTATAGGTAAAACCTTTTTATTTGGTTTGAAAGAAACATTATGTTGTTTTTCCCTTTTGATTGGGATTGAACACTTTGTCTTTTGAGAAATCTATTTTAGGTAGATCTTTTACTAAAACCTTTTTTACTATATTTCTAAGAGATCATATATTATAGTGGCATAATATTATATGCCACAACCAAGATTCATTATGAAAGGAATTTAAACAAGAAACATTTTGGGAAAATAAATAATTCAAATCGTCTTGATAAACATTATCATTCCTTAAAGTAGTAAACACTAAATTAAACTTAGAATGATAAATTTTACAAGAATTATTTTCAAACTTGACCTGAAAACCATCATCACATAACTGATATATGCTTAAAAGATTATACTTTAAGACATCAGTAAATAAAACTTTATAAATTAATCAGGTTTTAGAATTACCAACTTGACCAAGTCCAAAAATTTATCATTTTTCTAACTAAAAATTAAATTTTTATTTTTCAAACACTTTTAAGGAAAAAGTGAGAAACCATGAGTTCAAACACAAAATGAAATAGAAGAGTCATTAAAGATCAATTTAAGTTTACTAGAATTAGTCTTCCAAAATAATTTCCAAGAGATGTCGCTAACTTAAGTGTCTGGTTCATCCATAAGAAGATCTTCGAACTAGAAGGCCATCTTGTCTCAGGACTGAATATACTTCTCCAAGATGATCTTCCCATTATTGATTTATCATTTTTCATTATCACCAAAGGTGAAATGATCACCATATACTTTGGTTAATAATTGAAATATTGAGATGTCCATTATCATGTGTCTAGAATACCCACTTTCAAAATACCATAGCTTCTTATAAGAACTGTTCAATTAGGTTTCCTACAAATAATCAAATACACACTGATTTTTGTACCCAGATTTGTTTGGTCCTATAACTATTATCAAATAAAGACTTATTAATCCATATCTGTATAATATATTTATTCCTAGATTTATTAATAGATTTAAAATAATTTTAAAAATAAAATCTTTTTGGTCTAAACTATATTGTTCTAGATTTAGAGGTTCTGGTTGTACTATTTACTACAGATTTATTTACAGTATTTGAACTAGGAATAAAGTAGTTTTTATAGATTTTATTTTCTATCTTGGATAATAACCAAAACTATCTCTTAGTTTAGGTATATTATAACTACCCATAATTTTATTTATGGTTAGATTTATTACTAAAATACCTTAAATATGTTTCTTTAGTTACTCATTTTCTAATTTTAAGTCATTATTTTCCATGAGAAGAAGTTTGTTTTCTCTTTTTCAATAGAAATATCTTATTAAACAATAGTAGGTAAAGTATTTTATTTCTTTAAAACCTTATATTTATCTTTAATATCATTTAAGGTTTCTTCTATCATGTTATAATTTTCAAATAAATATTTACTAGAAATATCATTTTCATCATGGTTTTATGTTCATAGAGATCAAAAATATGACCAGACGAAATATATTGTACCTATAGAATATTATTCATGAACTATTGATTTAATTTTTCATTTATATCTTCTTAGATAGTATCAGAGTCACTTGATCTATCCTTAGAAACACTCTAAGTGGCCTTCATTAGTTTATTGTATTTTATTCCTTAATCCTCATACTTTTTCTTATATTTCAACTTTATAAAATCAGTATTGATGTTTCCTTTTATTTTACATTCATAATAGGTAAATTATCCAAATTTACCATCCCTCTTACATTATTCTTTATTATCATAATTTCCCTTGAATTTTTATTTCCTAAAGAAATTATTATTTCTATAAAATTTCATGAATCTTCTGGCAAGGTGATCCATCTCCTCATCACTATCAAAGTCATCATCACTTAAATTGGTGATCTATTCTTTGATTAATTATTTGTATTTTGAATAAGATGCTTTTAATGCAATTGATTTTTTTGGTTCAATATCCTCATCATTTACTTTAAATTATTCCTCATACACCATAAATTTTCCTATCAACTCCTTTATTGTTATCTTTCTTACATCACATGATTCTTGAATAGATATGGAAGTTCCTCTCCATCTATCAGGTAAGCATATTAGAATACTTGATACTTGATACATTTCATTAATAGTTTTCCCCAGTAGATGTATCATGTTTTTAATCTCATTAAAACTAAGATATATTTGTGAAATGGAATCACTGGGATTCATCTTAAATGTATCATAATTAATAATATAGGAATTTAAATTCATTTCTTTGACACTGGATGTGCCATCAAGTGACGCGGATAAGGTATCCCAAATTTTAAAAATTGTATCACATGCATATATTATGTTAAATTTATATTAATATATTGAATAATATAAATCATTTATTTCTTTATAGTTATTGTCATATAAATCCTTAGTAGCATTACTTCATTTAGTTCTATCAGCTTTATGTTTTTCATATTTATCTTTAATTAAATTCCATATATCAAAACCCATACTTTCAAGATGTATTTTCATTTTGATCTTCCATTGATCGTAATTAGTACCACTAAAGTATGGAGGTCTGTTAGTAGCAGTTCCCTCAAGTCTAGTGTTACCTATAAAGATATAAATTTAAAATAAACATAAATTTAGATCATTTAGTTAAAAACATGATCACAATTAAAACTAGATAAATAAAAATAATAAAGAAATGAAATAATTTGATACTAAATTTTGGATGTAGTGGAGTACTCAATAGGGGGTTGAATTGAGTATTTAATAAAAAATTATATTTAAAACCCAAAATTCCCTACTTTTGAAATCTCCTAGTTAACTAATACTGTAGGTATATTTAATTTAATGTTTTGAAATTACCTCTTGAAAGCTTGATCAAAACTCAGTTAGAATAACTTTTGGTCATCCTAATATTTTGATTTTATTCTACTTAAATTAAATAGTAAATATATCACATGTAAAATATATATATTAAAGTATATTTTTGTAAAAAATAGTTTTGAAAATAGAGTAGTAAAAACTTTAAAGTACATAACAGAAATAAAAAACAAGAGGTTAAATCTCAAGCCGAGGCCTAATCCCCTGCACTTGAAAGTAACCTACTACCAAGAATGTTAATTAAACAATAAAAATATAAGTAACCTGAATCGGTTCTACAAAGACAATAACACACAAGGCTGTACAGGCTTATCACCAAACCTCTTCCATAGATATCATGGGAGTACAGATATGATGGAAATAAATAAAGACTATATGGGTACTATTATATTATCTATAGAAGTATATGTAAAGACCCTAACTCTAGTATACCAGATCTTTTAGTCACTTTATTATATTGAAATAAGATATAAGTGATCACATCCCAAAGGACCAAATACTTTAATATTATCGGTAAACTAGATTCATAATTGAATCTCCCATTATATTTGAAAACATAAAATAAAATATCATATTTTCTTTGAGAACATAATTATTCTCTCTATTATATCCTTGAATATCATTCATAGTATAATTCCTAGAATCCTAGGTAAAGAAAACAAAATAAGGGTGATCTCAAATTCTCGGTAAGGGTTACGTATAGTAAAAACTTATTAGGCCCGATTTTTTTTTGTATTTATTGTCAATAGATCAACATGTTGATTATGTTGATGTTTTGGTTTCCATACACACCTCACCATAATGATGAATAGGAATCAACCCATCAGTGTGATTTATTCAATACGATCCATCATATTGTGATTTCTATTAGAATCTATTGGAAATCATATTGATTCTGGAATACAAGTATTGATTATAATGACAAGTTGTATCAGAGACTACATTTGATGCTAAATCTAATGAATCTTTTATATTTTGTATTTCATAAATCATAGTTTTTATATAAAACTTTTGATGAAAGTATTATGAAGGAAAGGGGGAGTGTTGCCAATCATATTGAGGATTGGATGGAAAGAAATAAGTTGATGGAATTCTGGGAAGTTAGAATACTTCCTGGTGTAAGTCAAATGATGCTAAAGTTGATCTTCAACATATTCAAAGTCACGATGAAGTCATGATATAAGATGGATTTTGTGGAAGAGAGAATCATGTGATGTAAAGCATTCTAGGTGATACTCATTGGTGTGAGGAAAACTGAATACAAAAGGATAAAAATCATCAGTATGAGAATCATCAAAGTGACAATATCATAAGGATGAAAGATTGATCTTACTAAAGTAAAGAAGTCCCTGCCAATATTGGTCCATTAGATGCAGTATTCCACTGATCCATCATAATGGATTATGACACCAATTTATATTATTGGTATAGTTTGTATATCATAGGCAGAGTATTATCATAGGAAAAAAATTTAAGAAAGTTTGAATTTTATTTCAAGTGGTTCAATATTGAAAGAAGAATAATTTTGATACATTACATTTAGGTCAAGATCCATTATAATGGAAGTGACACTGATAAATAAATCAGACTCAGAATCATCAATCTGAGGAATTGAAGAAAATGATAAATACTTTAATGATATTTTATAATTATTTTCAATGTATTAAATTTAAGAGTTGATACAGAGCATTTTCATGAGAAGACTTTCAGTTTTTACAAGAGGTCATAGTAATGGGCCATCTTCAATATTGCATTTGTTTTCATCATAATGATAATTCATCTAATTTTCATATATGATCATTTGGTTTAGATCAAAGTAAAGAATAATCAGTTATACGCCTTAATAGTAATGAAAAGTAAAAATGGAAAATCATAATAAAGAATCGAACTGAAGAAATTTTTGTGAACTTGAATAAGTCTAAAGTTATGAGAAGATACCAGAAGTAATATGAAGTGTTGAAGAATTCAATGATTGATTTGAGATTTAAGGAGAATTAAAGATTTGGAAACTTTGGTTGAGTGGGAAATATTTTCATAATACCACCCAAACCATATTTGGGTTACCTATAAAAGGATAGCATAGTTTATTCGTAAAAGTGTGCAAAACTTTAATTCATAATGTTCTTTGAGAGATCTAACATTTGTTTTGTTAGGTATTTAGTTTCAAACTGAAGTTTTATTTTTAGGTTGAAGATGAGTAAGTTCTATTGGAATGATTCCATCGAAGTGAGGTTCAATTTGATCATTGGATCAATCTCTGGGATGATGCTTCATCAGATAAAGTCCATGAGATCAAGCCCATTAGAGTGACATTCATCAGAACAAGGTTCATCGGACCAAGTTCCATCAAACTGAGGAATTTATAGATACTAATTAAGTTCCTAATAAATTGAAAAAATAAGAGAATAATGAGAATTTGAATGAGTAAAATTGTATAGAGACCATTATAATAAGGTTACCAGACTGAGGAAGATCGAACTAACTCATATTGAAGAAGATTTTTAGACTGAGTTTTTGGAAGAAGTTTCCAAACCAACAAGTTACTTAAAGAATTGTTATGTTCTTGAATACTATACACATGTAAATTTTGATTCAAATTACTTTTGGAGGAAGTGAAGTCTTTATGAAGTAGATAAAAAAATAATTAAGAAAATTGAATCTTGTAACTGTGGATACTTACCAATTTCTTAAAAGGCTTTTTTTTCTGGGATGTATAACCAGCTATCGGAAAGTGGATACTGGAAAGGATAGTTTGGGGGTATAACTAACTATATCAGGAAGTTTTCAACTAGGATTTTAGAATTATTCACTGCTTGTGCCTTTGTATTATGGAAATAATATATTAAAATAATCCATTTTGGCGGGACTATCCAACATGAAAAGAAGTAGGTCTTTGCATCGAACCTTGTAAATATCATGTGTTTCCTTCTCTTTATATTTTTTTCATATAAAAGATGAGGTTGACAAGTTATATTTGAGTGGATTGTAACTTTAGAAAGTTTTAAAGGTTAATAAAGTTAACTAAATAGGTTAAGGAAAACATTATTATAAAAAAAAACCATTGATTCACCCCCCCCCCCTCTCAGTGATCTCTATCCTATTTTGGAACAAAAATTAGTATCAGAAGTTAGGATCCCTCTAAAAGATCCATCTATGAGAATGGAAAATTTGAACTCAGTAAAATATAAGGGGATTCGTGTTTTCAATGGTAATAATTATCATATCTAGAAAGATATAATTTTGTTATATCTTATGTATCTTGGATATGATGTTTTGGAAGCTACTAAGGTTGGATTTCCTCTTCATATTGAGAATAATCCTCTTACTACTGCTTATTAGAGAAATTTTGAGAATGATGGGAGAGATAAAATTATTTACTCTCATCACTAATATAAAGTTAGTTTCTTATATTAAAGGGAGATGGAACTGCCAAAGGTATCTGGGATAAGTTGAAAAACATTAATGAAGGTAATACAAAAGTGAAGAAGAAAAAGTTACAACTATGGAGGCTAAAGTATGAAGATCTAAAAATGGATAAGTATGAATATTTTGGTGAATTATTTACAAGGGTAAATGATATTGTTATAACCATAAGATGTCTTGGTAAGAATTTGGAATACACAACCATTGTTAAAAATATCTTGATAATTCTTCCTGATAAGTTTGATACCAAATTTTCATCTTTAGAAGATAGAGATCCCGAAACACTATCTTTGGAAAATATTCATAGTAATATTATTACTTATAAAATGAGAAGAGATAAGGATATAAAAATTAAAGAAAATGGTAATCAATAAATGGACTTCAAATATTTGTTAAAGGTTAAAAATAAAGATAAAGAAGTTGAAGAAGAATCAAGTGATTCTGAAGTATAGGAAAAATATGAAGATTTAAATATAATTATTTCACTCCTTTTAAAGAAATAAAATAAGGTTAATTAGATAAGTAAAACTCTCAAATATTTTAATTATGAAGGGAAATGACATTTTTCACAAAAATTGTCCAAGGAAAAAAATTAGAGAGTATGAGTATGAAGAAGATGATGAGAAACTTTGAAAATAAAAGTGGAATAACCATATGGAAAAAAATTATGACAAGAAGAAAAAAAGTTATATGAGAAAAATAAATAAGGATGATTCCTCATCTAGTGGTGAACATAATTATTAAATCAACTTTATTTCTCATGTCAGAAATGGAAGTGATTCATCTAGTAGTGATAATGATTATGATGAGATGACAGAAATGGAATGGATTCTCAAAAGGAATTTGGATAATTCACTTGAAAAAAATAATCAACTCAAGAAAGAAATAAGGAAGTTTAATAAAGATGTTAAAGACATAAATTTTGAGGATGGTGAGCTTGAAATAAAATTGAAAAGTTATAAAGAATAGTTATCTAGTAATGAGAATCTCAACAATATAGAATCTACACTTGTTGAAGAAAGTAAACAAAACAAGTTAAAGTTAGTTGAATCTGAAAAAATCATAGATGTTCTAAAAATTAAGTTGTCTAAGAAATAAGAATATTTTTTTGAAACACAATAAATGTTTCTTATAACACAAAGTGAGATAAGAAAGATGAAATAAAACAATACTACAAAATAAGCCTTTAATAGCACTAAAAATGGGCTTTATCAGTGATAGAGAAGAACTGACTACTAGATTGAGATTAAAATCCCAAGTCTTTTATCAACATTGATAAAGGTATCCTTTATAAGATCTTAAAAAAATCACTAATAAAGGTTCATTTATCAATGCTTGTAAAAGTACTGATAAAGCGGCATACTGTAGTGTGTTGTTACAGCACACTATAGTACCAATGTAGTGTGCCATAACAGCACACCGCAGCACCAAACATACCATGAAATCAGAAAAATCAAGTACAAATATAGAATTTAAATGAAGATAAAACAATCTAGGATCATTTTCTCAGTTTTGGTGATGTGATGCACATTTTAAACAAAAATGATACTTATATATTAAAAAAATGCACTTAGAGTCATACTGATTACACCATGCATTGGATTGTGGTGAGGCTGATTCTTACACATCTCAAATGACTTATAGATCATTTTCTTAAAGTATCAAAATAATCTGAATGTGTTTGCTCAGTTTTGAGTATACCGCTTGTCTTTTTTACTAAAATTTCATTTTAAACTGGAAACATGCACTTTGACTCATATCAGTCACATCGTGTGTCAGTTTGATGTGATACTAATTCCTACACATCAAAAATTAATTATGAATTGTTTTTCTAAATTATAAAGATAATCTGAGTGTGTTTTATCCGTTTTTAGTGAGTGACACTTTTTGAACTAAAATATTGATTTTAAACTGATAATGGACATGTTGAGTCATACCAGACACATCATGTACCAGATTGTGGTATGGATTATTAAAAAAACCTCACAAATAAATTATGGATCACTTTAATAAAGTATCAAAACAATCCAAAATATTTTTTCTCAATTTTGAGTAGGTGAGTTGTCTTTTTTACTAAAATTGATGTCAATTTTAAATAAAAAGAGGCACTTAGAGTCATATCAGTCACACCGTTCATTGAATTGAGGTTATAATAATTATTAAAATTTTCAAATGGCTTATGGATCATTTTCATAAAGTATCAAAACAATATGAATGCATTTACTTGGTTTTGAGTATGTCACTTGTCTTTTTTACTAAAATGTCATTTTAAATTGGAAACACGTACTTTGAATCATACTGATCACATAATATACTGGTTTGATGTGAAACTAATTCCAACACATAAAAAATTACTTATGAATAAATTTACTAAACTATCAAGAAAATCTGAGTGTGTTTGATTGGTTTTTAGTGAGTGGCATTTTTTGAACTAAACTATTCATTTTAAACTGATAACGGAAACATTGATTCATACCGGGAACATCGTGTATCATATTGAGGTTTGTATTATTACTACACATCAAAAATGACTTATGGATTTTTTTCCTAAATTATCAAAACAATCTGAATGTTTTTTCTCGATTTTGAGTAGGTCAGTTTCCCTTTTTATTAAAATTGATGTTAATTTTAAATAAAAAGATTCACTTTGAGTCATACCGGTCACACCATGCATCGGATTGAGGTACGGCTAATTCCTATACATATCAAATGACTTATGGATCATTTCTATAAAGTATCAAAATAATCATAATATTTTTTCTTAGTTTTGAGTGTGTTAGTTTTCCTTTTTACTAAAATTAATGTCAATTTTAAATAAAATAAAGCACTTGGATTCATACTGGTCACACCATGTGTTAGATTGAGGTGAAGCTGATTTATACATGTCACAAATGATTTATGGATCATTGACCTAAATTATCAAAATAATATTAATGTGTTTTATTAGTTTTGAGTAGGTCAATTGTCCTTCTTATTAAAACTGATGTCATTTTTATATAAAAATGTGCACCTTCAGTTATACCAGTCACACTATATGTTGAATTGAGGTACATCTGATTCCTACAGGTCTCAAATAAATTACGGATCATTTTAATAAAGTATCAAAATAATATTAATGTGTTTTCTTAGTTTTGAGTAGTTCAGTTTTCCTTTTTATTAAAATTGATGTCATTTTTAAATAAAAAGACACACTTGGAGTCATATTGGTCACACCGTGTATTGGATTGAGGTATGGCTAATTCCTAAATGTCTCAAATGAATTATGGATTATTTTCCTAAAGTATCAAAATAGTACAAATTTGTTTTCTTAGCTTTGATTAAATCACTTATTTTCTTACTAAAATGTCATTTTAAACTAGAAACATGCCCTTTGACCTATACTGCTCAAATCGTGTATCAGTTTGATATGAGAGAAATTCCTAAATGTCAAAAATTAATTTTGAATCGATGTACTAAATTATCAAGAAAATAAAATTTTGTTTTCTTTATTTTCACTGAGTGACATTTTTTGAACAAAATTGTCAATTTTAAACTGATTATGGACATATTGAGTCATAATAGTCACATTGTGCATTGAATTGAGGTGTGGTTGATTTATAAATGTCTAAAATTATTTATAGATGATTTCCCTAAAGTATTAAAATAATCAGAATATGTTTTATTAGTTTTGAGTGTGCAAGTTTTCTTTTTACTAAAATTAATGTTGATTTTAAATAAAAAGAAGCATGTGGAGTTATACCAGTCACATCGTGTGTCGGATTGAGGTGTGGCTGATTCCTACACATCCCAAAGTATCAAAAAAATCCTAACTGCCAATGTTCCATGTTTACATTATCTTTTTATGTCGAACTTCCAACACTACATATTGACCATATATTCTTAGCTGAAAAAACTTTCTTGTTGTTGAAAGTCAAAATAGCGGAGGCTTTCAATGACAAGAAAGGTTTTTTAACTAATAAAATCAAATCAATATGCAGTTTTTGAATTTTAACAAAGAATGAAAATAAAAATAGAAAATATTTTAACATTGATATAAAGAATCATTTTATCTCTTTTGTGGTTTGTTGTAGATATTTGAAAGAAAAATATGATTTCCAAAAAGATATGTGAAAAAAACTCAATAAGTATTAGATAAAATTGATAAGTAAATTAACTTACCAATAGTAGACAAAATGATGACAAAAAATATTTAAATAAGTTATAGGAATTCACCTTTTTCTGATGGTTTTATTCATTCTTGACGCATTTTCTTATTGACATTATCTCAGTTTCAAGATCAAAGTCCAATCCCTCACGGGAATGAGCAGCTTCAAACAAACCACCCCAACTCGAACAAAAGAATCTACTTGTACAAGAAAAAAATTAATATATGATTAATAAAGAAAAGAAATAAATTAAACATAAATATGAAACAATATATTAATTTTATGGATAATTATTTTATTATGCAAACATTGTTGACCATGGGGATATGTCGATAGTAAATAAATAATGATGATAAAAAAACAAATATATCTCTACAAACAATCAATCAACTAATTAGGAGGATGAATAGAAAAAAAAGATACATTGGATTGAAGCTTTTAATCATCTTAGAGAAATTAAAAATATCCTATTAGGTTCAAAAAATATTCATTTTGTATAATAAATAAATACACATAAGGTATTCATTATCAAAGGTGAATGTCTCCCATTTGTGAGAATTACATGGATGGTAATTAGAGATTCCTAAGGGTGGAACCAAAAGGAAATATTAAATAATGGTCTATTTTTATATGGATTAAAGTAAAACATACATGGTGTTTATTAGATGTGTGATAAAATAAATGAAGTGATTTTTAAGAATTATTAATGAGTGGGTTTTCATTTCAAATAATGATATATTTTTATCAACTATAAGAAATAAAATAAAGGATGAAATCAATTAATAAAATGTCATTGGTGATCGGAAAGTTTTGGTGAAAACTCAAAGGAGTAAGACTCTACAAAAAACAACATTTTTCCCAAGTAGAGCCTAAATCATTAGGAGAGGCTGACAAGGATGATAATTGGATCAAGTCTGTAACACCTATGATTTGAGGTATGTAGAATTTTTTATACCTTTTTATGTGTTTAAAGTTCTTGGGATGAGTTGGTAAGAGGTTGGTAGAGTTTGGAATGGTTTTGAATAAGTTTGGAGGCTTTTCTAAGGTCGCACGGTTTGAGCACGGTTAGGAAAAACCATAATGGTTCTCCAGGTAACATGAAGGGGGAGATAGTGGCCTTCACATGGTTTACCATACCGTGTGAGACAACCGTTCAAGACCCCTCCTCTTTAGGCAATAGCATGTTCACGGTTAGCGCACGGTTTTCCAAACTATGTGGGCTAACCATACGGCCACTTAAAGAAGGGATTTTTAAATCCGGGTTCACTCGGGCTTGACCTATTTCACTCCAAACTTCTTCCCACTCGAGAATCACTCAATATTTTTGGTTATCAGGGGTTTTAGGGACTCTCCCACTCGTTTTTGAAGTGATTCTAAGGGTTTTCAAGGTGGTTTGAAGGTGGTTTTTCCCGGGAAAGTCTCTCCTCTTGGTTTCTCTTTGGTTTCCTCTAGATCTACTCTTATCCCTTTCTTGGTTTTCTAGATATACATATGTTGCATGTAGATCTAGGGTTGTGGTTACCTTGGGTGTGGATTTTAAGGATTATGGATGATAGGTAAGGGGGTCTAAAGCAGTTTCAGTGGTGCGCTCGCCGGATTTGGGGTGCAGTTGCATGTGGGTTGAATTCAACGGAACCCTAAAGGTGGGTAGCTTCTCTATCAACTCAACTTGGTTAGAATTAGTTGCCTTAGATTAAATTAATTTGTTTTCCTTGAAATTAATTGTGATATTGATGTGATAATCTTGTTGTAAACCCATTTGGTGATGATTTTGGGGATTTTGGGAGAAATGGGTTATTATTACAAAAAGGGGTTTTGTTGTGTGATTTTAAAATGTTGATTTTAAAATTGTTAGTGGTTAATTATGAAAAATGTTTTTTGAAAGATGTTTTCCAATAAATATGTGGTTTATTAAAATGTGGTTGGGCATGGAAAATTGTTTAAAGGGTGTTTTCAATAAATGGGTGATTTATTGAAGTGAATTGGCATGTAATGGTAATAATGGTGTGCTTTTGTGTGGCCTTAGTGATTTGTGATTATTGATTGATTAAGTGTATGGCTTGTCTTGGTTGTGTGGAAGTGGGTGGGAAGTCTCATTATAAAAGTTTGATGTATAGTGGTCCTAAGAACCACCATTATGGTTAGTGGTCGAGAAGCACCACTAGTGGGAATGGGTGAATGGTTTGGACGGAAGATCCACCATTTTGGTTGCCTTGTTGTGTGTTTCTTTTCAAGATGGAAATTGTTGTGCTAATTTGAAATAGTGAAATGGCTTATGGAATGATTTTTTGGATTTCCCTTGGATTACATGGTTTGGGGGAGGTGACTTGATAAGGGTTTGTTTGGCTTATTGGTAATTGTTTAACTACTTGATGTGTTATATAAACTGCTTTATATAAATGTGCTAACGGTTTTATCCTAGCGGCGTGTGTAGGGAAGTCATTTGGGGAAATCCTACTAAGTATTATTACTCACCCCTACTTTGTAACTTTGGTTCTTTTGAATATGTTGTGTTCTAGGACACAGGTAATAGTAAGGCATCTCGTTTTGCTAGCAGTTCAGCATGATGATTTGGTTATGTTGTGGTGCTTGGAGCATGGAGCTGGGTGTGGAGCTATGGATAGTGTCCCAGTTCTTTTGGATTCTTGTTGTAGTCTTTCTCTTGGTACTATGATTTGTGTTTGGTTGTTTTGGTCTTTGGTATTTTTTATGGAAGAATTGGTTGTCTTTTGGTAATGTATGAGTTTGGAGGTTTATTCGACATGAATCATGTAGTTTTTTGATAGTGGATTGGTTGGTTGGTTGGTTTTATTCTCAAGGGAAAATCGTTCCCCAATTTATTATCGAAGCTCTCATCATTTATTTCTAGTTTTTGGAACCTTTTGAATGTATCTTAAGTCAAATTGTCATTTCTTATCCCTCTCAAGACAATGAGATGGGTTGGGATGTTATAAGTGGTATCAGTCTATTCAATCCTTGGCTTTTAGCTGAGAATAGTTGCTCGATCCTTTGGCATTGATTGTTGGTCTTGGTGTTGACATTCATTATTGGTCTATTCCTTGAGTTGGGATGGTATCAAGGCATAGGATTGTTAGAACTTGGAATGTATATCATAAAAGGATGTAGTTAACCCTTTTATGATGAACTTTAAGTTACTAGGGAGTTGGGTACATAAGTGTTTGGAGACACTTATAGGCATTGGATATCTCATTATCGTGGGTGTAGCCAATGAGATGAGTATGGCATGCATGGTAGAGATGACTTCCCAATATGATTCATATTTCATTGGGGTATAATGATCTATGGTGTGATATGAATTCATTGATTTCAAAAATCTATATTAGGTTTCAAAATAGAAGGATTTGAAATAAGGAAACTTGTGGTATTTTGAAAATGGGTTGATTTTCAAAACATGGTGGATTTTTCAGAATAGTGAAAACTGTAAAATGTGAACTTGTGGAAATCCTGGTTGTGATAGTTGTTATATAATTGAATTTGAAAATTTTATACCCTTTCTTGTTAAGGGAGTGGTACTTATGGTTGGTTTTTTGTTGATAGAAATGGCACTGGGTAGGAATCGTAGAGATCAACAGGAGGAAGCTGCTGAAAATGCGGTTGCACCAAAGCCTCAGGTGAACTAGTAGCTAGTGCAGAGTATAGTGAAAGCTTTCCAAGTTTTGGAAAGTGGGAATAAAGTGGATGAACCAAGGAATGTGGATCGTGCAGTTCAGTTTCAAAGACAGAATCCATCCATCTTTAGGGGTGATTCTGAACCAGAAAGGGATGAAGTGTGGCTGAATAGAATGAATAGGATATTTGACTTCTTGGGAACACCGACAGAGCTGAAAGTGAAACTAGCCACTTACATGTTGGAAGATCTTTCTCTTAAGTGGTGGGAGATAGTATTCCAAGCCAGGATGGACCAAAGTGTGACATGGGAGGGTTTTGAGGAATATTTTAATAAACAATTCTACCCTCATACGTTCAGGATTCAACATACAATGGATTTATTCAGTTTTAAGTAAGGGAAATTTTCAGTAACAGAATATGCGTCTAAGTTTATGAACTTAGTTTGGTTTTCATTGGAGTTGTAAGGTAGTACATCGTTTAAGTCATGAATTTTTGAAGCTACGTTGAACCAGGAAATTCATTCCAAGATAGAGGTATTGTGTATAGATGATTACATGGAAATGGTGAATAGATATATGGTGACTGAGCGGGATATTTTGGGGGCTACAGCTAGGGGAATTATGTTGGTACCCAAAGGGAATAGTGGTAACTTGAACTCTAGCTTCAAGCGAAAGAGGGACACTTATTTCCAAGGTGGGGGTATGGCTTAGAATCTAACGGCAGGATCAGTGAATATTCCTCTGAAGCCTTAGAGTAATCCAGGATGTTTTCAGTGTGGTTTTAAGAGCCACATCAAGAGGGATTGTATGGAAAAACCTAGATCATGTCATAATTGTAAGCATATGGGGCATCTTCAATGTTATTTTCATAATTCTCTAAGGTCGGGTGTCCGTGACACTCCTCAGGGGTCACAGGCGTCTTATGCCTCGACGGGATGAGGGTAGAAATATACCCCTCATCAACAGAGCAAAGTGGGTCATGGTGATTCTTAGAACACCACGACTCCTCAAAAGGTTAATAAAGAGCAGAGTGTGGCAAGTAAGTAATTGTTTGGAGCTGATGAGTCTGTGATGGATGATCAGTCGGGACTATCCACAGTGCGAGGTATGATTCTTTTAAATTCCACATTGATGAAAGCTTTTTTTGATATGGGTGTTTCATATTATTTTCTTGCTTCTTGGATTGTTGATTTTTTGGGCTTAATAGTGGAAATGATTCCTTATGTTTTGAAACTACAAACTCAATTGGGTCAAAGAGAGTTTCAAGATTTCCTCTGTAGAGTGTGTCACTTAGTTGTGGATGACACAGAATTGATGTGGGATTTCTCGGTGCTTGAGATGGATGTTTATGACATAATCCTAGGGATGGATTGGTCAGTGATTTTTAAGTCCCACATCAATTGATATGAATTAATGGTTAACTTTACGACAGAGGATGGAGTTGAACATCTCTTTAGAGGGTAGAAGAATGAAAATTTGGGTGCAACATATTTTTTTGGCACTAGTTGTTGCCATGATCTCGTATCAGTTAGAGGATTTTTCATTGGCATCAGTGGAAGGTTTTGGGAATAGTGTTCTTCTAGTAGTTGTGGATCAGTTTATGGATGTATTTCCCAAATAATTCTTAGGGTTTCCACTCGTGAGAGAAGTGGAGTTTATGATTGATCTCCTTCTGGGGACCAGTCCTATCTCACTTCCATCTTACCAAATGGAACTAGCAGAATTGCAGGAATTAAAATTATAGTTGGAAGAGTTAGAGAACAAAAGGTTCATCCATCCTAGCACGTCTTTATGGCCAGCACTAGTTTTGTTTGTTAAAAAGTTAGACAGAATCTTGTGGATTTATTTTGATTATTGTAGACTTAATTAGGTTACGATAAAGAACCAATATCCACTTCCATGCATTGATGATTTTTTTGACCAGTTTAGGGAACTCAGTGGTTCTCCAAGATTGACTTAAGATCAGGATATCATCAATTGTGGGTAAGAAAGGAGGATATCCTAAAAATAGATTTCAGAAGTAGATATGGACACTACGAGTATGTGGTTATGCCCTTTGGTCTAATGAATTCACCAGTAGTGTTCATGGCATTGATGAATCGTATATTTTAGAGATATATGGATTCTTTTGTGGTGGTGTTTTTGGATGATATACTGGTGTATTTGAGGACAATGGTAGAGCATGAGCAGTACTTGGTGATCATGTTGGGGATGTTGAGGGACCATCAGTTGTATTCCAAATTTTCAAAGTGTGACATTTGGATACAGGAGATTCGTTTCCTTTTCCATGTTATTTTTGAGAGGGGTGTTTCAGTTGATCTGGAAAAGATAAAGGTCATTACCTCCTGGAAACTACCAAAGAACATTTTCGAGATACATAGCTTTCTTGGTCTAGCTAGGTATTATCGATGTTTCGTTCGTGATTTCTCATAATTGGCTTCGTCAATGAAAGCTTTGACAAGGAAGAATATCTCATTTAAATGGAATGAGCAGTGACATAAATGCTTTGAAGAGTTAAAAGGTCACCTTACATCAGCACCAATATTTGTTTTTTCTAAACCAGGGAAAGGGTATGTGGTGTATTTTGATGCATCGGGATCAGGTTTGGGGTTTCTTCTCATGAAAGGGGATCATGTGGTTTCATATGGCTCACGGGAGTTGATGTTTCATGATAATAACTACAAAACACATGATTTGGAGTTGGCAGTAGTGGTTCATGCTTTAAAAATGTGGCATCCTTATCTCTTTGATGAGAAATTTACAGTGTTTACCGATCATAAGAGATTAAAGAATATCTTCTCACAAATATATTTGAACTTGAGGAAAAGGATATGGATGGAATATATTCATATGTTTGATTTTGACTTAATGTACACACTGGGTAAGGGAAATTTGATGGCGGATGCATTGAGTAGAAAATAATATTATTAGATAGTGAAACAGTCATTGGATCAGTGGAAGTTGATGTTGGTCATAGCCGACATGCAGTTGGAATGTGAGGATCAGGGTGGAAGAGCGGTCTTCTTTTTGGTTTTGTTGGTTTCTAACTTGGCTAGTTTGGTTAAAGTGGTACAGGTATCTGATTCCTAATGTGTGGTGATGCAGTCGAAACTCAATGGTGGGGAGACTATTGAGGGCTGGGGACTGAAGAAGAATTCATCCTTGTGTTTTCGTAATCGGATAGTGGTACCAGTGGCTTGTCTGGAGGAACTTCTCAGGGTTTATCATCATTCTAGTTGGGTTGTCCATCCTAGAATTCAAAAAATTTATAAGGCATTGAAAGCATAGTTTTGGTTGGCTGGTATGAAAATGGATATGGTCAGGTTTGTCTTGAGATGCTTTACTTTTCAGCAAGTCAAGATAGAGAATCAGTGGCCAGTAGGCATATTGTAGTCTTTACCTACCCTAGTATGGAAATGGGAGTAGATAGTAATGGATTTTTTGATAGGTCTTGTGAGAATGGTCCGGAAACATGATTCCATATGGGTGATTGTGGATCGGATCACAAATTTGGCCCATTTCATCTTGATTGGTGAATCTCATATGGTGGAAGATCTATCAAAAATCTATATCTGGGAAGTGGTAAAGCGGCATGGTGTTCTAGTTTTGATTGTATTAGATAGAGATCTGAGGTTCACATCTCGTTTCTATAAATTCTTGTAGCAAGCCCTTAGAACACAGTTGACTATGATCATGGTGTATCATCTACAGATGGGTGACCAATCCAAGATGACGATACAAACCTTGGAGGATATGTTAAGGGCTTGTGTGATGGATTTTGGTGGTTCATGGGAGGATAACTTACCATTGGTGGAGTTCTTATATAATGATAGTTATTAGGATTCAATACATATGGCTCAGTATGAGGCATTATATGGGCATCTGTTTTGTTCTCCACTATGTTGGGTGGAAATGCGTGAGACTTCGATGATCGGACCAAGCCTTGTCCAAGACACTATAGAAAAAATCAAGTTGATTGGGAAGAGTATGGATATGGATCAAAGTCATCAAAAATCGTATGCAGACCATCGTCGATGACTGTTGTCATTCGAGGTGAGTGATCATTTGTTTTTGAGAATCTCTCCTAGGTTGGGACATCTTCGGTTTGGGAAGCAGGGTAAGTTATCTCCAAGGTATATTGGGCCTTTTGAGATACTTGAGAGGATTTGATAGGTGGCTTATCATTTGTCTTTTTCACCATGGTTTAGTGCAGTTCACAATGTGTTTCATGTGTCTCAGTTGAAAAAGTATCAGCCATAGTGTAACCATGTGATTCGTTGGGATCATGATGAGCTAGAACTGGATGCTTCTTTGGTGCATGTGCCAGTGCGGATTGTGGATAGACAATAGAAATTATTTCATAGTAAAATCATTGGTTTAGTTTATGTTTTTTGGTAGCATGGTCAGATTCAAGAGGAGACTTGGGAGTGGGAGAAAGAGATGGTTGAGCTATGGCCTGATCTATAGCATCCCTCCTTTTTATCATATAAACTTTCATTACATTTTACAAAACCAAGGATCTTTAAGGTTTAGTGTCTTGGAAACTAGGAACTTAAAACATGAAAACATAAAACATTATTCTTAAAAACTTGAAAGGCTTCTCCTTATGTTCATTCTAGGTTCATTACTGCATCTCATAACCTGGGGACATACATCAAAAGAAAGGGTGAGCAGAAGGCCCAGTAAGGGAAACAAGGGGAAACTTTTAACATGTGAACTTGAGATACATCAACAATGTCATGAAAAAGAACTTTAAGGAATGAGAAAGAAATAATGAGGCATATCATAATAAAAATAACATATTTAATAACTTGAATATGTGGCTACAACATTTAATATTGGCAATCATTTCTGTTTCACCAAGTTCCATCCCCAAGGTTTCATTAAAAATTACCAAGGTTATTCACCAAGGCGTCGTTAAAAAATAGTCATCTCTAGAGATTAAGTCTTTACCCAATGCATTGGAGCGCTATCAGGGCTCACCCTTAAATTTTCCTTTATTATCATGTGATCCACATATATCATCATCAATCATTTCATAAACAACCCATATAGCATAAAAGAAATGGGTTTCATTTCAAAATCATAATGTTTTAAAAACTGCTTTAAAGACATGATCTTTATGTCACTTTAGACCCACGGAAAGGGAAAGCGGGTCTCATGTATTTAAATCCCATAATTTAAAATATAAAATTTTGGTATATATGTGAATAACCATTTATAATAAATATCATTGAGTATTCACTTAATAAAATAAATTAATTTGAGAATAAGAGAGAGACATTTTGAGACGGAAATTCTACAGCATAACGGCTATGTTACGAGGTTTTAGAAAACATTGAAAAGAGAGGGGACATGGGTCACCCACTCATAAATGATCCATAAAATAGTAGGGGGAAATAATATAAAGGATTTAAGAACATGGTAATGAAATTTTAAAGATATACCATATGAAATGAAGAACATGAAAGGAAGACAAAAATAATATTTCTCTTATGAAAATTCGGCAGCCTAACGGCGTCACTTAAACTTCAAAAAAATGAATTGATGAGATAAAATAGGGTCTCTCATCATATGAAAATAAAATATCAGTATGATAGATATATAGATCATACCCCAACATAACAAAAAGTAACTTGAAATACTTTACATGAAAGTAGAACTTTGAAAAATGAGAAAGGTGAATGAATCCCTTAAAAATTCGGCAGCCTAATGGCACCACTTAAACTTGAACAAAAATGAATTGACGAGATCAAATAGGGTATCTCATAATATGAACATAAAATATCAGTATGATATATATAGAGATCATACCCCAACATAATAAAAAGTAACTTGAAATACTTGACATGAAAGTAGAACTTTGAAAAATGAGAAAGGTGAACGAATCCCTTAAAAATTTGGCAGCATAACGGCGCCACTTAAACTTCAAAAAAAATGAATTGATGAGATCAAATAGGGTCTCTCATCATATGAACATAAAATATCAGTATGATAGATATAGATATCACACCCCAACATAATAAAAAGGAACTTGAAAGACTTGACATGAAGGTAAAACTTTGAAAAATGAGAAAGGTGAATGAATCCCTTAAAAATATGGCAGCCTAACGGCGCCACTTAATCTTTCTTAAAATGAACTGATGAGAGAAAGAGGGGGTCTCTCATCATATAAAAATTAAAAGGGAAGTAAGATTAATATAAAATAACATCCTACAACATAAGATCATGGAGCATAAAAGAAATGACATAAAAGAGATTAGTTGAAAAGAAAGAGAGAGGTAGGATCCCTTACCTTAAAACGTAACTCTTAAAACTCAAAGGTTGGGACTTTGAGGGCTTGGGGGCACCTTGGGAGGACTCTTTGGGAGGTAATGAGACCAGATCTTCGTTGGGGGAGAGTTGGGAGTGAAAAATAGAGGAAAGGGTGGGTATTTATAGGGAAGGGGAGGTGATACTTTAATAATTTCAAGGGACACCTCACAAGTGGTTTTCTCAAAACCATGGGCTCTCCCATGGTATTTCCCATGGAGTTAGGCCACATGGAGCCCACCATACAATAATTCATCACCTTTGGTCTGCAAACCCATAAAATATCTCATGCCATCATCATGACGCGGTTATGATGTCATTGAACATATCGAAACCCTAAAACTGTATTTTTACTATTCACTGAAAATTCAACTTTTTCAGAAAAATCCCAAAATTTCACCTTAACCAAATATCAACGCTATGATTACAAAAATGAACTCCATTTTATAAAAATAATTTTCTAAATATTTTTAATTTAATTTTTAAATAAAAATACTATTTACCGAAAATTCATTTTTTCAGAAAAAACCCCAAAAAATACCTTAACATAATATCGATGCTCTCAGTTCAAAAATAAAGTCCATTTTATAAAAATAATTTTCTAAATATTTTTAATTTAATTTTTAATTAAAAAACAATATTCACCCAAAAAAACTAATACTTGACTAATAATTTATGAAACCGTTATTTAACCATTTTATTGAATCACATTACTTAATCAAGGTGCCTAAATTATATTAATACTTTCTTTAAGTGAGATTAGTAATCCATTTGGTCACATTACTAATCCTAAGCATAAAATCACTATTCATAATTTACTATTCATCAAAAATTAAGTTGATCTTATTAGACTATAAATTTCCTACTGAACATAATTATAGAAGATCATTTTTTGAAAATCATTACACGTTTTTAATTATTTAAGGTTTACATAATCATTTTTTAAAATATATTTTCTCTAAAATTCACCAAAAATATGCATACTATATTTATCTGGACATTTTAAAATTCATAAACTTCATGATAATAAGAAATCAAAAATTTTATTTAAAATAAAGGATTACACAAGGCAGTTACGGTCTCCTTACATAGCCCCTTATCACACCAGAATAGGACCTAAGTGTAAGGTGTGCTAAGGTGAGAGAATCCAAGGGAGGCTCAGCCAACATCGCATGAGTAGTAATTTCTATCAGTTTGAACTTCTTGTGAAGGCGATTCCGTTCTAACTTCACACGATGAAGTTCGGCTTGGGTTTGGTCCAGAGAAAAGCTCAGTGGTTCTACCTCCTTCCCAAGTTCTATTAGATGGGCTTCGATCGGTCCAAGACTACTGGGTGAGGCCATCGAATCTTCTTTCTATATTAATTAACCAAGATCACTTGTATTTAGAGACAATAATCAAAACGTTTAGTTTCTAGCGATCATATTGACCAATGGTCATATAACAGTCAAAACCCAATGGTCTCATTTTAATTATACTCATGTTATCAAATGAAAGAGTTTTGTTGAGTATAAAAAAATAAAATAACACGCAAAATTAGGAAACAAGATTTTTTCAAAATTTTGGGTCGTTACAATCTTCCCCCCTTAAGAAATTGTGTCCTCGCAATTTTTAAAATTGGGTTTTGAAATTTCATTGAAATTCCCATATCAGAAAAGGAGTTAGTAAAACTATTACTTTAAAAAAATAAAGGGAAGTTCAAAGGTCACCCGAGTTAACCCACACTAGGATTCCATGTAGGAAAACATGGACATGGAGTAGAAAATAGAGGGTCAAGTTCTGAGGGAGAGTGATAGAAAACATGATTAGGATAAAGTTAACCATGAGAAAATCACAAACTTATGATGTGTGTAAACGGTCTTTGATTACCTAGTAGGAAATGTAAACCCACAATGTTTTTGTTTTACGTTCCCTTTCATAATTTTGAGGAATTAATTTACTACATAGAACAAAAACATAAGGAAATATACCTACCTTCAAGTAGAGTTTCATCCTTTAATAAGTTTCTACCAAAACTAATCTTTTCTCCAAACGATGATAATTCAAAAACACTTGGTCTCATCAAAACACAAGAATCATCTTCTTGAGAGTCACGTAATCCACAAAAGATTTACTATAAATTTCTTCTATCTTTAAACATTATCCCAAAAACAGAAAGGGTAAGATAAAACAACTCTTCAAAAAGAAATAATCTGAGAGGAAGGGGAAACTACTTTTAAATCTTCAAAGTTCCATGGTACTACCCAAATTTCATCATAGACCATTCCATAAATAACTATCCTTATAATTCTTCAAAATAAACCAAACTAAGATTGAAACCCAATTATAAGAACGATCTCATAACATAGTCTTCCAAGATAGACTTTATCATTCATCTTCAAACAACATCAAACACTCTTATCATCTTATAACAAAAGTAACTAACCTAATCACATTTTCCCCAAGATAGGTTAATCATTTCCATATGTAACCTAAATTACTATAATTCCGCCTTAAATTCATTGATTCTTCAAAATATAAGTCAACCTTTACTCCTCAAAGAAAATACTGTAGTAATCTATTTACCTCGATCAAATAGGGTTCCCAAAATAGTAAATGTCTTCCAAAATAATAATCATCTTTTAATCCCCTAATCACTCTTTTTTTAAGAAGAACAGCTTCACTACATCAACATGTGGTACATAATAATAGATGTTTTCCTTAATGATATAAAATCATCTTAGGTAGTGACTCGATGATCTTAGAAAACATAAAAGATATGCTCATAGAGCACGAACTAAAATACAACATGACATAGACAATTACTGTGAAGAAGTTACATGTAATTCAGTCATCATGACTCATCTCAGCATATGACTTGCATTGTTCCCTTGTCCTCGAAGATTGTTGATGCTCATCATGCTTCTCATCCATTCCAAGATAGCATTGCCTTGGATAATGTCTAACTTCTCCACATTTACGACATCGAAATGTATAAGGTACATTAGATCAAACCTTATCTCCATTCATCACATTATCCATTTTTTTAAAGCAATTGGCTACTTTATTCCCTATCTTCCCACACTTAAAACATCTCCCAGTTCCTTTGTGACATTCTTCATGGTGCCTCTTCCCACACTTTTTGCAAAAAAAATTGGGTCTTATTTCCCTTATCAACTTTATCAGATGAACATCCTTGAGACTTTGTCTTCTTATTCCTTGATGAATTTGGGCATTCAACTAGGTACCAATTATTAATTGTGATTTTTGATAGCTAGTTTGGCATAATCACAATATGTTCAACTTGGTATTTCGTCATCTCTGTCACATTAATAGGGCAATCGTCACATTTCCTATCACATTGGTTGTTGGGACATGCTCTTCCATTTCCTGACATTAACTAAGAAAAGAACGTATAATTAGGGGGCTTAAATACTTAGCCAATAATCATGAAAAGGAAACTTAAAGCATAGAAGGATAAACTTGTAGAAGAAAAGTATACCCTAACTTGTGATCCCCTAGTTCCCAATCTAGGTTATCTATGATCATATATTCTTATGTGAATCTTTATTTTATTTTATCTTTGTTCCTTTAATAATGGTTCATACTAAGCTTATAAATTTACCAAAGCATATCCCCCGGGAGTGTTGTAACCAAGAGTGCAGCAAGGCCCATTTTCATGTACCAGTTCCCGTTCGAGTCTAGATCAAAGCAGTGTTTTCAGGTTTTACCCCTATGTACATCTGTGCCAGAGCCACCTCTACCTGCTCGTATCTAGACAAGGATGTATTTGCTTGGAAACCCCTTACTCAATACTCACCAAAATACCAGGAAGATTTCCTATATTTAAACTTTTCTATAGGGTTATTCCTAAATTTTTAATATCCTAATTTCCACAAATAACTAAACCATCCTTTGATACCAACTATAGCATCTTGCCTTTTTATCACATAAACTTTCATTACATTTTACAAAACCGAGGATCTTTAAGGTTTAGTGTCTTGGAAACCAGGAACTTAAAACATGAAAACATAAAACATTATTCTTAAAAACTTGAAAGGATTCTCCTTATGTTCATCCTAGGTTCATTACTGCATCTCATAACCTGGGGACATACATCAAAATAAAGGGTGAGCAGAAGGCCCATTAAGGGAAACAGGGGGAAACTTTTAACATGTGAACTTGAGATACATCAATAATGTCATGAAAAAGAACTTTAAGGCATGAGAAAGAAATCATGAGTCATATCATAATAAAAATAACATATTTCATAACTTGAATATGTGGCTAAAACATTTAATATTGACAATCATTTCTGTTTCACCAAGGTCCATCCCCAAGGTGTCATTAAAAATTACCAAGTTTATTCACCAAGGCGTCGTTAAAAAATGGTCATCTCTAGAGATTAAGTCTTTACCCAATGCATTGGAGCGCTATCAGGGAACACCCTTAAATTTTCCTTTATTATCATGTGATCCACATATATCATCATCAATCATTTCATAAAAAACCCATATAGCATAAAAGAAATGGGTTTCATTTCATAATCATAACGTTTTAAAAACTGCTTTAAAGACATGATCTTTATGTCACTTTAAACCCATGGAAAGGGAAAGCAGGTCTCATGTATGTAAATCCCAGAATTTAAAATGGAAAATTTTGGTATATATGTGAATACCCCTTTATAAGAAATAGCATTGAGTATTCACTTAATAAAATAAATGAATTTTAGAATAAGAGAGAGACATTTTGAGACGGAAATTCTGCAGCATAACGGCTATGTTACGAGATTTTAGAAAACATTGAAAAGAGAGGGGACATGGGTCACCCACTCATAAATGATACATAAAACAGTAGGGGGACAGAATATAAAGGATTTAAGAACATGTTAATGAAATTTTAAAGATATACCATATGAAATGAAGAACATGAAAGGAAGACAAAAATAAGATTTCTCTAATGAAAATTCGACAGCCTAACGGCGTCACTTAAACTTCAAAAAAATGAATTAATGAGATCAAATAGGGTCTCTCATCATATGACCATAAAATATCAGTATGATAGATATATATATCACACCCCAACATAATAAAAAGGAACTTTAAAGACTCGACATGAAGGTAAAACTTTGAAAATTGAGAAAGGTGAATGAATCCCTTAAAAATTTGGCGGCCTAACGGCGCCACTAAAACTTTCTTAAAATGAATTGATGAGAGAAAGAAGGGGTATATCATCATATAAAGATGAAAAGTACAGTAATAGGAATATAAAATAACATCCTCCAACCTAAGATCATGGAGCATAAAAGAAATGACATAAAAGAGATTACTTGAAAAGAAAGAGAGAGGTAGGATCCCTTACCTTAAAACGTAACTCTTAAAACTCAAAGGTTGGGACCTTGAGGGCTTGGGGGCACCTTGGGAGGAATCTTTGGGAGGTAATGAGACCAGAGCTTCATTGGGGGAGAGTTTGGAGTGAAAAATAGAGGAGGAAAGGGTGGGTATTTATAGGGAAGGGGAGGTGATACTTTAATAATTTCAAGGGACACCTCACAAGTGGTTTTCTCAAAACCATGGGCTCTCCCATGGTATTTCCCATGGAGTTAGGCCACATGGGGCCCACCATACAATAATTCATCACATTTGGTCGGCCAAGCCATAAAATATCTCATGACATCATCATGACGCAGTTATGATGTCAATGAACATATCGAAACCCTAAAACTATATTTTTACTATTCACTTAAAATTCAACTTTCTCAGAAAAATCCCAAAATTTCACCTTAACCAAATATTGATGCTATGATTAAAAAAATGAAATCCATTTTATAAAAAACATTTGAAATATTTTTAATTTAATTTTTAAATAAAAACACTATTCACCGAAAATTCATTTTTTTCAGAAAAATCCCCAAAAATTAACTTAACATTATATCGATGCTCTGAGTTCAAAAATAAAGTCCATTTTATAAAAATAATTTTCTAACTATTTTTTAATTTAATTTTTAATTAAAAAACACTATTCACCCGAAAAAAATAATACTTGACTAATAATTTATGAAACCGTTATTTAACCATTTTATTGAATCACATTACTTAATCAAGGTGCCTAAATTATATTAATACTTTCTTTAAGTGAGATTACTAATCCATTTGGTCACATTACTAATCCTAAGCGTAAAATCACTATTCATAATTTACTATTCATCAAAAATTAAGTTAATCTTATTAGACTATAAATTTTATACTGAACATAATTGTAGGAGATCATTTTTTGAAAATCATTACACATTTTTAATTATTTAAGGTTTACATAATCATTTTTTAAAATATCCTTTCTCTAAAATTCACCAAAAATATTCATACTATATTTATCCGGACATTTGAAAATTCATAAACTTTATCATAAGAAGAAATCAAAAAATTTATTTAAAATAAAGGATTACACAAGGCACTTACAGTCTCCTTATATATCCCCTTATCACACCATCATAGGACCTAAGTGTAAGGTGTGCTAAGGTGAGAGAATCTGAGGGAGGCTCGGCCAACATCGCACGAGTAGTAATTTCTATCAGTTTGAACTTCTTGCGAAGGCGATTCCGTTCTAGCTTCACACGATGAAGTTTGGCTTGGATTTGGTCCATAGCAAATCCCAGTGGTGTTACCTCCTTCCCAAGTTCTGTTATATGGGCTTCGATCGGTCCAAGACTACTGGGTGAGGCCATCGAATCTTCTTTCTATATTAATTAACCATGATCACTTGTATTTAGAGACAATAATCGAAACGTTTAGTTTCCAGTGGTCATATTGACCAATGGTCATATAATAGTCAAAACCTAATTGTCTCATTCTAATTATACTCATGTTATCAAATGAAACAGTTTTGTTGAGTATAAAAAAATAAAATAACACACAAAATTAGGAAACAAGATTTATTCAAAATTTCGGGCTGTTACATGATCTATTTCGACAAAGGGATGGTTCTCTACTTTCCAAGGATAAAAGGTTCAATGGTGGGAAGAATTTAGCACCCCCCATTTTGAGGTATGTAGCTATTTTTATGCATTTTTTATATTTTTAAAGTGCTTGGGATGAGTTGGGAAGAGGTTGTGAAAGTTTGGAATGGTTTTGAATAAGTTTGGAGGCTTTTCTAAGGTCGTACGGTTAGGGAAAATCATGCGGGTTCTCTAGGTAACCATGTAGTGGGAGACAGTGGTCTTCACATGGTCTGTGCATGGTTTGCCAAATTTTGTGAGACAACCATGTAGGACCCTCCTCTTGAGGCAGTGGCATGCGCATGGTTATCACACGGGTTTCCAAACCATGTGGGCTAATCGTGTGGCCACTTAAAGAAGGTATTTTTAAATCCAGGTTCACTCAGGCTTGACCTATTTCACTCAAAAATTCCTCCCACTCGAGCCTCACTCAGTATTTTTAATTCTCAAGGGTTTTAGGGGCTCTCCCACTCATTTTGGAAGTGATTTGAAGGGGTTTCAATGTGGTTTGAAGGTGGTTCCTCTCGGGTAAGTCTCTCCACTTGGTTTCTCTTTGGTTTCCTCTAGATCTACTCTTCCTCGTTTCTTGGTTTTCTAAATCTAAATCTATTTCATATATATACAGGGTTTTGGTTGCCTTGGGTGTTGATTTTAAGGATTATAGATGATAGGTAAGGGGATCTAAAGCGGTTTCAGTGGTGCACTCTCCAGATTTTGGGTGTGGTTGTGTGTGGGTCAAATTTGTCAGAACCCTAAAGGTGGGTGGCTTATCTCCCGACTCAACTTGGTTATAATTAGTGGTCTCGGTTGCAATTAATTTGTTTTCCTTGAAATTAATTGTGATATTAATGTAATAATCTTTTTGTAAACCCATTTGGTGATGATTTTGTGGATTTTGGGGGAAATGGGTTATTGTTGCAAAAAGGGGTTTTGTTGTGTGATTTTAAAATGTTGATTTTAAAATTATTAGTGGTTGATTATGAAAAATGTTTTGTGAAATATGGTTTCCAATAAAGATGTGGTTTATTGAAATGTTTTTGGGCATGGAAAAATTTTTAAAGGGTGTTTTCAATAAATGGGTGATTTATTGAAGTAAATTGGCATGTAATTGGAATGATGGTGTGATTTTGTGTGGCCTTGGTGCTTTGTGATTGTTGGTTGATTAAGTGTATGTCTTGTGTTGGTTGTGCAGAAGTGGTGGGAAGTATCACTATAAAAGGGTGATGGATAGTGGTCGGAAGAACCACCATTATGGGTAGTGGTCGGGAATCACCACTAGTGGGAATGGGTGAACAGGTTGGATAGAAGCTCTACCATTTTGGTTTCCTTGTTGTTTGTTTCTTTTCAAGATGAAAATTGTTGTGCTGATGTGAAATGGTGAAATGGAATATGGCATGATTATTTGGATTTCCCTTGTATTTCATGGTTTGGTTGAGGTGACTTGATAAGGGTGTGTTTGGATTATTGGTAATTTTTTAACTACTTAATGTTTTATATAAACTAATTTATATAAATGTGCTAACGGTTTTATCCTAGTGGAATGTGTAGGGAAGTCATTTGGAGAAATCCTACTGAGTATTATTACTCACCCATGCTTTGTAACTTTGGTGATTTTGTAGATGTTGTGTTCCAGGACACAGGTAAGAGTAAGGAATCTCATTTTGCTAGTGGTTCAGCATGATGCTTTGGTGATGTTATGGTGCTTGGATCATGGAGCTGGGTGTGGAGCTATGGATGGTGTCCTAGTTCTTCTTCAGTCTTGTTGTATTCTTCTGCTTGGTACTCTAATTTTTTTTGGTTATTTTGGTCTTTGGGATTTTTTGTGGAATAATTGGTTGTATTTTGGTAATGTATGAGTTTGGTGGTTTAGTCAACATGAATCATGTAGTTTGTTGATAGTGGATTGGTCGGTTGGTTGGTTTTATTCTCAAAGGTAAATCATTCCCCAATTTATTCTCAAAGCCCTCGGCATTTATTGTCATCCTTTAGCACCTTGGGAACATTTCTTAAGGCCAAGTAGCGTTCCTCCACCCTCTCAAGCCAATGAGATGGGGAAGGATGTTACAAAATCTATGCATGAGGATCTTGATCTGAATAAGAACAATTTGACATGAGGGGCTTTATTTTAATAAGAACAATGAAGGATTATTATGGATCAAGTTATTTCATATATTGTTCCAAAAAATTCCATTAGTTTAAAAATTCGTGATTTTTTTAGTTAATTTATTATCCTAATTCTATAAAACTCTTAACATAAAAGGTTATAGTAATGTATTGTATTAAAACATTTTTTTATACCATGTAATTGAGATGGTCACATGTGTGGGAATCATATTACCACTAAAAGGACATAAAATGGATTTAAGTTTATGTTAGTAAACTATAAAATTCAATTAAATTAAGAATCCACTATGAACATAGAATTTAATTAAATTATTAAATCCAAACTAATAAAGTTGACTTGAAGTGGGAATCTAAAGGTGTAATGATTTTATCCATGAAAAATAATTTTTATTTCAGAAAAAATAGATTCTATTAAAACATATTTATTAAATTTACATCAATAAATGTTAATATTTTATTTTATCAAAATTATTCAAATCTAGTGGTATAAGATCTATTCTTGAATGATTTAAAATATTCTTTAAAATTTAAATAATAGAAAACTTTTCTCATTAAATAAGTTACTTTTCAAAGAAAATATCAAATTTAGAAAAAAAAATTATCAATCCTAAAGGATTGAGAATAATAAATTATATCAACAATGTACTCTTCTTCTTCACCACATAATGAAATAGTATTTTGTTTCTTAAAACACCAAGCTGATGAAGATTTTCCTAGAAAATGACTCATTCCAATTGTTTATTTTCTGACTATATTTCAACAAACAAAATCAAAATATCAATTACATTTTATCTCAAAATTATTTTTTCCCGTATAATATAGTCCAAGGATTATAGAACCTTAAACCTCTTTGTTTTTTATTTTTATAGAATTTAAGTCATATTATTTAAATTCAAATTGAAATATTTCAAAAATAAAAATTGTAAACATTATATTTTTTCAATAAGTAGTTAAATAAATAAGAAAACAAATCAAACATATATAATGTTTTTTCTCATCTAATTTTACAGATTCATCAGAATCATTTGATTGTTACATTTCATAAGTGACCCCTAAACTTATCCCAAGCATCATGAAATAGTTCATAGTCATCCTAAATAAATCCACCAATTTTACACCATATTTTAGTGCTCATTATCCTAGGGAAAAAATCATGAAAAAATCATTATATAGTTGTTCTCATGTGTCAAATATTTCATCATCCATTTTTTGGAAACAACTTCTAGAATTACCTTTCAAATTGAAGGGGATAACCTGATATTTATGTTCCTACTCACTCAACCCTCTTAGTTCCAATTTTTGCACGACATAATATAATACCCTAATGATGTGAGATATTTCATCATCCAAGTGGTTTTCAATGTAATATTCAAAACCAATGACAACACTGGCCACTATATGGATGAATTTTTAAAAATTTGATGATTGCAAAGTGGTAGATGTCATGGAATATAGGTATTGGGAACCTATTATACCTCGCAACAACATGACCCAACATTGGGTTTGACATGTTTCAAGTTTCATAGTACCAATGTTGTCCCAAGGAGACCCACATGATATCGGGGAAGACGGTGCTTCAATATATCTAAAAAATTAATTTTGGGTTGTTTTATTATAGGATAGTGTAATTAGACTTGTTGGGTTACACGGATGTGGGATGAGAAGGTTGAGTGGATAACCAAGAAAAATTAGAGATACTGAAAAACCTGGATTTTGTTCAATTTGTGGTTGCATTCAACCCTTGAATCGCTCAAGACTTGGATTCGAGCCTTGGAATAGTTGGAGCCTTGATTCTGGCCTAGATTTGAGCTTGCATTCAACAAAAAGAAGTTTCGACATGAGTTCACTCCACGAAGAGCTTCGGATATCGCGAACTGGTTCAAGGTGGTTAGGGTTCTTAAAATAGATCATGACACTTTTATCAGTGCTTCAAAAAAAGTGATGATAAAGAAAACTTTATCAACAATAAGTTAATAAACGCTGATAAAATGAATCTTTATAAGCTCTTTTTTTAGTGCTGATAAAGATTGATTTTATGAGCATTTTTTTAGTGTTGATAAATACTTGTAATACTTTTTTAAAAAATTATATTATTATATATAATTATAATACTTATAATAATACTTTTTATAAAATAATAATTTTATAATTCTTTGAATATATAATTATTTATTTTTAATTATATAAATAATTTTTTTAAAATAATATTTATATCATTATATATATACTCATATAATTATATATATATATAAACATACTAAATATATTAATTATTTAAATAATTTTATTATAATTTTATAATTATTTATTTATAATTATATAAATACTTTTTAAACAAATATTATTTATTTATTTATAATTATAAATGTATAAAAACAGTAAATAGACATTTATAAATAGTTTTATTTATAAATATTTTTTATAAATGTATTTTTAACATTATTAATGAATATTTAATCTTAAGTTCATGCATGTTAAAAATGAGTAAAATTGATTAATTAAAAATGAGTACAATATATTGAAAATTTGGATAATTTTGATTAATATAAATCATTAAAAAATGGATATATATTGAAATGAATATGAATACATATTGAAAATATTATAACATAGTAAATAAATATATTTAAAATAAATAATATAAATTGATTAAATTAAAAAAAATGTGTGTGCATATGTATATAAAAATGCATTAATTACGTATATGTGAAATCAATATAATGTGTTTGATCTATGTTATAAATTGAAAAATCAAATGACATTCAATTATATCCATTACCCGATGTAATTAGTCGGTACTTTTAATTCATATTAATTTTTAATTATAAACCTTTATTCACTAAATACATTACTATTTAATGTAAAGCATAAATAATATTCTGTATTATATAAATCATATTTATATATATTAATATATATCTATATATTTAATATATACTATTTATTAACATTATCAATAATCATCTAATTAATAAAATATTTAATATTTTTCTCAATTTACTTATTTTTATTTTTATTTTGTTTAATTTTTATTTTTCATATATCTATATATTTAATACATACTATTTATTAGTATTTATAATTTATATATAGTATAATCAATTTATTCATTTTTATCAAAAATTATTTAATTAATAAAATTTGTAATATTATATTTAATAAAAAAATTAATTTTTTATTTTATTAATTATTTTATTTTATTTATTCAAACATTTAGTAGCACAAAAAATATAGTTCTGATAAAGGATTAAATTTATCAGCATTTTTTTAGTGCTAATAAAGATGTCATTTATCAACACTTTTTTCTAGTGCTGATAAATATCAGTGTTGTTAAAAGCCTATTTTGTAGTAGTGAAACTTCACCAAGGTTATTGATGTTAAAATTAAAACTTCTAAATAATGTAAAAAGAAAGATTTACAAAATAAATTTTGTGATAGAACATATTTCATCAAGAAAGATAGGAATTTTTCAAGAAATTGTCCTCCTGAGCAAAGTGGTCCACAATTTGTGAAGAAACAACAACAACAAAGTTCTGGCCAGTTTTACTCTTGGTCTGAAAGATCAAGATTCATAGGTTACTGTTGATGTTGTGGAATTTTTGGACACATAGCCTATTCATATTTGTAAAACATGTCTCCACTAGTAAATAGGTATGAATCAAGGGGGTCTATAATGAGAAAATAATATCAAATGTTCCTAAAGATTATGTGAAACCAAAAATGGAAACTCAGGAGATAAAGAAAGTTGAGTATGTTATGAAAGTGGAGAAAAATAAACATGTTGAGTTCGAAAAGGAGTTCTTAGTTATTTGTTTAGAAAAAGTTTACATGGATAGAAAGTTAGAAGAAACACAAAAATCTTCTAAAGAAAATGGAAAGAAAAAGGTTTCTGAATATTTGAGAAAAGTTCATAAAAAATATATCAATAGATTGTGATTTGAAAAATAAAAAAATATGAAAGATATATGAGTAAGAACATCATGTTACTAAAAGTTGTTTGACTATACTTCTAGAGTAAGAGGAGGGAATGAAGTAGTTGTTGCAAAATCATTATAACAAAATGGTTACTAGAGAAGAAAATAAGTTTACATCCTTATCAGAAGAATCTAAAAATGAAAAGAAACATTTTACAAAATATGATAAGGGTGAACTGAAGGAAGAAAATAAATCCAATAAAAAATCCAAGAAGAAGAAGAAAAATAAAAGACTGAGAGAGGACTCTTAGTCTAAATGTTACTTCTAAGAAACTATTAGGTTCCTCCTTATTCCCAAAATATTTGTGTATTTGTACTAACTTGAAAGGAATTGATGGAGTTGAGGTAAGGAAGTTGATGTGAGCCTCTTACTATTCTTGAAAAGGAAAGTAATTAGTTTACAAAATGTGAGTTTTTGAATGTTGTGTTTATACACTAGAACATTCTAATTTGTTTGTTGAGTTTGGTTCAAGTTAATTTTATCTTAAACAAATTCTTTTCAATATTTCCCCAGAAATGAGAATATTGAAAGAAACATGAAAATGGTATTACATGAAAGTTGTGAAATGGACAACATTGACAATCTTGATTACACACTCTTGTTTTCTACACTTGGTTCTCCCATGTATACTTGTAGTTTTTTAGTTAAAGGCTCTTTGTTAAGAAACTCATGTGATGCTTATGGTTTCCTAAAAAATACTTTCAAGATTTTGAGATGAAAGGTTTCAAACCCATGGAAATGAAATCATTTTTCAATGAGGGGAAAACTTTTTATAATGATCCCTTTGAATTTTATTTTTAATAATGGGGGAGAAAATGAATTGGGGAGAGATAAAAAAATTAGGGGAGCAAGAAAGGAATGGGGAGAATAAAAAGTGAGAAAAGTTAACAATAACACTACTATAAAACTAGGCTATAGCCATGGACCTATAGCCACGATTTTCCAAAACTGTAGCTATAAGTTTTTATACCAAGTATATAGCCACGATTTTATATAAAACCATGGATATAGGGTATACTTTCGTAGCTTATAGCCATAGTTTAGTGTAACCCAAGATATGGGAATTTTTTTCAAGATCTATATCCACGGTTTGGGTAAACTATAGTTATAGGTTCATTTTACAAGGGTTATAGCCATAGTTTGGGTAAAACCATGGCTATGGGGTCTTTTTCAAAGGTCTATAGCCATGGTTTTGGTAAAACTATGGAGATAGAGTCTCTTTCCAAGGGATATATCTATGGTTTTGGTAAAATTGTGGCTATAGAGTATTTTGTTTTTCAAGTTCTATAGCCATGGTTTGTGTAAAACTGTGGCTATAGAGTATTTTTTTCATTTTCTATAGCAACGGTTCCTCAAAACCATAGCTATAGGTCTCCCTCCCTTATGCGGGAAAAAAATAACTCGTGAAAAAATAGTGGGAAAGGTTATATCAAAGGTTTTCATGCTATATCCATGGTTTTTAATAATATATATAACAATATATATATACACCCAAAGGCGTCTGTGGTGTAGTGGAAAGGTGGATGGTGCACATAGCGGAGTTACAGATATCAAATCTGGTTGGGCATACATTATTTTTATACTATGACCATGATTTTATTGGGTTATAGACACAGTTGAAAACCGTGGCTATAGCCTTATTTCCATGGTGGAAAACTTTGGTTATAGCCCAACTACTATGGTGGACAGCTATGGGGGCTATAGCCACAGTTTTCAACCATGACTATAGCTTTTAGGTATAGTCATTTCAATATGTGCCACGACCATCTAGAACTGTAGATATAGATTATAGTCATAGTTTTGACTCATATAGCCATAGTTTTTTACCATGGATATATCCCTATTTTCTAGTAGTGCAAGTGGTATTAATTTTTAAATGGTTAAAGTGGGTATTAAAAATAAACACAAATGGTAGATTTTTAGGCCCAAGTTGTGTTTTGGTTGTATTTTTCAATAGATAAATATGTTGATTATGTTGAAGTATTGGTTTCTAAAAACACCTCATCATAATGAGGAATTAGACTCATTCCATTGGTGTGAGTCATTCAATATGATCCATCATATTGGGATTTCTGTTAGAATCTATTGAAAATCATATTGAGCCTGGAATTAAAGTGTAGATTGTGATGAAAAGTTATAGTTGTTTTGTATTTCATAAATCATAAGTTATCGAGAAAAATTGTGATGAAATCCTTATGAATAAAATGGGGAGTGATGCCAATATTATTGAGGATCATATGGAAATAAAGAATTTTATGGAAGTCTGGGAAGTTACAATACTTCATAATGTAATTCAGACGATGTTGAAGATGATCTTCAACATATTCAAAGTCATGAGGAAACCATGATACAAGATGGAGTTTGTGTAATAAAGGAGAATACAATGTGAATCATTATAGTTGTTTCTCATTGGTGTGATTAACACCAAATAGAGAAGGATAAATATCATTAATATGATAATCATTAGTATAAAAATCGTCAGTTTGATAATATAAAAAGGATGAAATATTGATCTTTCTCAAGTAAAGAAGTCATTGCCACCACCGGTCCATCAGACACGGTATGCCACCGATCCATCATAATGGATTATGACACTGATTCATATTTTTGGTATCATTTGTATATCATATGCAGAGTGTTATTGGAGGAAAATTGTTTGAGAAAGGTTGAATTATATTTCAAGTGGTTCAAGACCTAAAGAAGAATAATTCTAATACATTACATTTGGGTCAAGAGCCATAGAAATATAAGTGACACCGATAAATGAATCAGACTCAGAATCATCAGTCTAAGGAATTGAAGAAAAGAATAAATAATTTGATGGTATTTCAGAATGTTTTTCAAGGTCTTAAATTTAAGAGTTTATACTAAGCATCTACATGAGAAGAATTTTAGTGTTTATAAGAGTTCATCGTAATGGGCCATCTTCAGGTATTGCATTTTTTTCATCATAATGAGAATTCATCTGATTTTTATACATGATCATTTGGTTTAGATCAATGTAATGAAGAAACTAGTGTATGCCTTCATAATAATAAAAAAATTTAATGGAGAATCATAATGAAGAATTAGACTAAAGAAATTTTTGTGAACTTGAAGTGGTATGAAGTTATGAGAAGATCCCAAAGGTATTATTAAGTGTTGAAGAAGTAAAATATTGATCTGAGATTTAAAGAGAATTAAAGATTTGGAAACTTTGGTTGAGCAGAAAAGATTTTAAGAATTTCACTCAAACCATATCTAGGTTGCTTATAAAAGGAGGTCACAGTTCATTTGTAAAAGTGTGTGAAACTTGAATTCTTAATGTGCGCAGAGAGCTCTGACATTTGTTTTTTCAGGTCTTGAGTTTCCAACTAAATTAATTTTTTCAGGTTGAAGCTGTGGAATTCCATCATAATGAGTCCATCGAAGTGAGGTTCAATCCAATCATTGGATAAAGTTCTAGGATGATGATTCATTAGATAAATTCTATCGGAGTAATCCCATCAGAGCGACATCCATCAGAACAAGGTTCATCAGACCAAGTTCCGTAAGACTGAGGATTTTCAAGCTGCTAATTGAGTTCCTACTCAATTGAAGAAAGAAGAGAATAAGGAGAATCTGACTGAGGCCAATCGGGCAGAGACCATCGGATTGAGGCAGATCGGACTGACTCTTACTGAGGAATATTTTTGGACTAAGTTTCTAAAATAAGTTTCAAGACCAACAAGTTACTTATAAAAATGTTGAATTTCTTTAATATCATACACAGGTAAAGTTTGATTTATATTACTTGTGGATAAAGTGAAGACTTTCTGAGGTGGATCAAAAAAGAAGAAGGAAAGTGAAGCTTGTAACTGTGGATACTTACCAGTTTCTGAAAAGTCTTATTTTGATGGGGTGTATAACCAGTTGTGGGAACGTGGATACTAGAAAGGATAGTTGGGGGGTATAACCAACTCTAGCATGAAATTTTATACTAGTATTGTATAATTGTTCACTACTTGTGCCTTTTTATTCTGGAAAGAAGATAGTAAAATAATCCATGTTGGTGGGACTATCCAACATGGTAAGTAGTAGGTATTTGTACCAAACCTTGTAAATATCATGTGTTGTCTTCTATTTATTTTTTTCATATGAAATGTGAGGTTGAGAAGTTATATTTTATTGGATCATAACTCTAACAAGTTTCATAGGTTAATAAATTTAACAAAATAGGTTAAGGAAAACATTCTTATATAAGAAAAAGGAACCACTGATTCACCCCCACCCCCATCTCAGTGGTATCAATCCTATTTGGTAACAACAAAACTACCATATAATAAATAAGTCATAATCAATATGGAAAGGTAAATGACTGAAAACACATGTAATTTAATCAATAACTTATACGTGAAGAATAATATGGTAGTAATAAATGATGATCAAATAATGTCATATAAATAATCACATGATATTGAAATTCATCCATGTATATCATAACTATTCAAATAATAATATGGAAATCAAAAAATGATTTCATAATGATGGAATGTATAATTCCAATCATCATAAACTTATCATCAATGCCTCATGCCAAGACATATTACATAAATGGGTAAGAACTTATCCAAATAACCAAACTAGTTTACCTCATGAGACTTACCAATGCATCAAGGGGATATAACAGGACCCTCCCTTTACTTACTAAGTCTAATGAATTCATCATATGAGTAAACAAAACATCTTAATCAACATTCCTTAATAATCAATAACTTTCCACATTGGAAGCGAATTGTTAATACTTCACCTAATTATAAACCATCTAGAGAAAGAATAAGGATGGTATCATTACAAAATATCCCCAGTTGATCATAAGAAAAATAAATTTTGTTTTTCATTGATGAATAGAAATACTATAAAAATATAATTAAAAACATTCTTGAGGAAAACACCCTTTTCAATTTGAAATTCACTTTTCAAAACTAAAAATTTCCAAAATATTTTGGAAAAAAAATTATTTGAAAGTAATTTTGGAAACTTATAATGTAATATTAAAATAATTGGGTGGCCATAATTGTGGGAAATTTCATTAATTCCTAGTATGTTAAAACAAATATTCCTTTCACTTTTTTAGAAAAAATTATAAAGTACCTCATTAAAAACATGAAAAAAAGATTCCTTTGAAAGAGATTTATAGAAAGTCAAACATGGGTAAAATGACTTTAAATATTCATATTATAATAGTAAAAATATTATTGAAAATATTTTTATGAAAATATGAACATGGAAGAAAAATATTCCCAATAGAGTATAAAACAATGTCGATTTTCCTTAAAAACATTATTTCGATCTCTTGAGTAATTAATAGGGGAGAATAAATGAAAACTTATAGTTTTCAGAAATAATTATAGTATAAGATATTATATTGGTTTTAATATAGAAATATCAAATAACTCCCTCAAAATATACTTAAACATAAACAATTCTTAATAATGATGAGATTGTGGGAAAAACTCTTACCACTTTGGTAAATTTTGAATCATAACCCCCATGAAAGAAATAACTTAAAAAAACTTTAAATACTATTAATATAAATATATTCATGATATAAAATATCAAATGGGTAGTATATACAGCACAAAAATGAAACTGGTGGTGAATATGACATATGTCTCACGGAAATAAAAGTGAGACAAGAAACCCTTACCTCAGGCCTGACTTGCATCATAAGTGATTTTAAATTCCTTTATAATAAATTTAAATTTATTATACTTATATAATAGAACCATATTAATACTTATAATATCATATATTATCCACTTATAATAGTTCAACACTCATTTATTAATAATTCCTTATTAAATTTTTTGTTTCTGAGTGTTAATTGTCTCATTTTTCATGTAAGTTTTAATTCGGTAGTTTCAGTCCCTATACTTTGATCATGGTTTCATAATCTATAGAATGATAATAATGATATAAATATCATATATATTCATTATATACATATTTATAATCATCCATGAAATTTAGTGATAAAAAAATGATTTACAATGTTCATAGACATGATAGGTCATACATACGCTTGAAGGTTTTTTTCACTTTTTGATGGAAGGAACAAAAGAAAGTTAAATAAAAAATCACCATTATATAATAATTTTTATATAATATATATAATATATATATTCATTGAAAATTTTCTTATTTCCATAAATGTAAAGTGGAAATGAAAAACTGATCATGTTATTTTGTGGAGTTGGTAGTTCACACGTATGCACGAATGTCGTTATTATTTTCTAACAGATTTGATGGTAAGAAGGTAGATATGATATTATAATTAAAAAGGAATAATTATGTCATAAATATAATATATATTCATTAGTTTCATATTTATAACCATTCAAGTAAAGTGGTGATGAAAGACAAATTACATCGCTATGTGGAGACAGTAAGTCATACATACATACAAGCAATGTTTTCGCTTTTCATAGGATGAAAAAGAGATGGAAAATGATTTTAAAATAATAGTAATAAAATATTAGTATATTTATGATGTTTTATTCATTATTTTAGGACGGGTACAATTTATTTATAGGAATTATAAGAAGAAATAAATTTGAAAGAGTTGGAAAAGGTGATTACCACTTCTTTTAAAGATCTCATTTAGATATCCTATCAAGGGACCTAAGGTTGGTATTTTGAAACTACCATCACCTATATAACATGAATAAGGATGTTTAGAATAGTTTTTGGTAGGTTTTTTACAAGTTAAGTAGATCTAGGTGGTTTTTATAAGATAGGATAAGTGGTGCCTTTTTATAGTGAATGAAAGTACACACATGGAATTAATAAAAAGATTTAAATATAGTAAAATCATTTCCATATGTAAGTTTCCCCATGTGGAAATAATTTTAAATATAACATATTATATGGTTGAAATAAATTCAACCAATAAAATTTGGATAGGTAAATTTTTATTTTAATCCTTATATTTTGGTTTAACCCCTTCGTTAAATAATTTAAACCTTAGCTATGGTAACGACTTTTTCAATCTTAAGGGATTAATTTTACTAATAAGGTAAAAAATAGGTCATAAATGGTCAAGGGATGAAACTTACGACCATATATTATCCACCTTGTCTTTTTTAAATATTTTTATGATTTTTATATAATTTAATAAATTATTATTTTCATAAAATATTATTAATGTCATTTTTTACACTATTCGTTTTATTTGACTTCAAATATATCAAAAAAAATATGAAATTATAATTTAATACTTTAACACGTCCATAATATAATATATTAAGTTATAAAATTCATTGAACATAACAATTCATCCAAATTGTATTACTTTTAATATTTTTAAAATTATTTATTTGAATTTTCTATTAATTGAATAAATATTATATCGTCGTTGTGTGAGAATTTAAGGTAATTATTAAAATCACTAAAAATTTAAAAAAAATTACCATGATAAAAAAAATTAATTCATATTTTTAATGAAAATTTAAAACTAAACATAACCACTTTTTATCCTTACGGAAAAATATTAAAAACATTAAAGTCAAGAGTATGACATTTTGTTTTTATTATTTTCTTAAAGCAATATAAAGGTCGATATCAAATAAAAATGGAACTAAGTGGCTATAATTTAGAGAATTTGATGGATATAGACGAATTAAATTAATCCAATGTTATAAATTCAAGTTTTGGATAGATTTTTAATGTCTTATCATGTTATTTTTAAAATTAATTACCCAGTGTACCCTTTACCGAGGTGATAAATTTTACCGTAGTTACTATTCAGAATGACCAAAAATAAAAAGAGAATTATTTACCTGATTTGAAACTAATTATTCCAAATATATAATCCATATTATCAAATTCAATTCATAAAATTCTCATAATTTAAATTAAAATTAAACTAGTAAAATGCCACAAAAATGGTTTTACAAAAAAAAGTCTTCTTAAGTGTAAAAGATTTTTATACCAAAATCAAGAATGAAATTGATTAAATGATATTAATATGATTATTAATAATATAAATTAACTAATTTTACTTTAAACTCATTTTAAAACAAAATATAATATTGTAAATGATTGAAAGGAAAAGACAATTTTCAATAAGAAAATGTATTTTTTACTATTCATCAAAAATCAATATTTTTCAGATTATTATCAAAAAATCACTCTAAGATAATTATGAAATTATTATTTCAAAATTTAAGTTCATTTTATCAAATATATTTTCTAAAATTGGTATAAATTAATTATATTATTTATTCATAAAATGCAATAAAAACCATTTTTTGAGGAAAAATGTATTTTTAAAGCATATAATGACTTTACTAAAATAAACATGCTTCATATAAAACCTATATAAATTTATTTAAAATGTTTTTATTATTATTCTTAGGAATAATTTTAATAGATATGTTATAATAGTGATATTTAAATAATAATATTTTAATAGTATATCATGGTTCCTTTAAACTCGGTGTTGTGTATGACGCATGCTATCAAAGAAATCAAAATTATTTTAAAATAAATATATTATAAAATATCAAGTAGTTTTAGTATTTTCTTTAATATATTAAAATTAAATATTAAGTACAAATCAAATTTAATAAAAACAGAGAGAGATAGATGAAAGTTTGATGCCTCAAAAGATCAAAGTTTAGTTATTCTGCAAAGGGCTCTTCTCTCTTAGATACATTCCTTCAGATATGAGAAGATATAAAAATATAGGAGGGTGTTTTTATATATTTTGGTTAATTTCACATGAAAAAAAAAGTGTTAATTTATTGAAAATATAGTATCGGTTCACATTTTTCACTCTCATAAAAAACTCATTATCTTTCTCTAACTTCAATCTTCTTTAAAAAGAAGTCTTCCTCCAAAAATATTCATTGGGAATGGATAATTACTAATCCTCATACTTGGAATGATTTCTAGATGCATTAAATTCCTATAATAAATAATGTAATTATTCATATAAGGTGGTTGGAATATATTATATTAAAATATAGTCATGCTTTAGTTGTGATCACTTAAAGAGTGCAATGATAGATTCTCCATGGTAGCTTCAACACTTTACAAAAACTTATGAGGCCAGGATCTTTAGAGGTCGTTTGGTCGATCCATCTAGAATATGGTCATTTTAGGTTAACATGAGGTCACTCGAATCCCATATGGTCACTTAAGTACTTTTCCAAAATCAAACTATATATTTCAGTCACTTCACTTCAATGTGTGGTCTCTTGAAGTCACACAGTAGCTTTAGAAATTATCCAAAAACCCACTATTTCCATGTGGTTAGTTAAAAGAGCATGCATTTTATCTAATTGCTCATGTGTTTTCTTGGTTACCTATGTGATCGGTTGAGGAGTTTATGATAAATCCAACACTATAGATCTGTTAGGCATGTGGTTGATCCAATTGTAGTGTGGTTGCTTCAACCCTTTGTAAAAAATTGGCAGAAACCCAAACGAATTCATGTGGTTGATCAAATACCCTTATGGCCGATTCATTATGCTTATTGATTCTTAATAAATTAAGAAAATTTTCACTTTCTAACACACCATAGTTAGTCTAGCTTCACGGTTTATTGTTTAGATGTTTTTTATTTACGATTGTTTCTAGAATTAGGAAAATTTTCAAAATTCACATAAAAATATTTAGCCTTCATAAAACATATAATTAATTAAAAATAAAATAAAATGATTTTTTATTATAAAAAAGTTAATTATTGGACTAATCTAACAGTATTCTTATTTTAAGACACCTAGGATGAGATCCTAGGGTACAAATTTTGTGTTTGTCCTTGTGTTGGACATTTTGGAGCTCCTTCTTATCTGGTGGGCATGCCTGGTGTTGTGGTTGGGTGAGTCATATATCTGGCTTATGCTATAGTGGGGGTAGATTTACCTTAAGTGTCTGGTTATAACCTAAGGTTCATTTTTTTCCTTTTTATTCGGTCCATTTTATTTATTTTTAGTCTTTTATTTATTTTTATTTTAGTAGTCTTTATTTTACTAGGTTGGGCATATCACATGTTTCAAGTGCATGTTATGACAGTAGATTGTAGGTTCATCATTAGGGGTGGCCTACTAAGATTTATTTCTCACCCCATGTATGTGAACCTCTGTTCACGTGTATACCTAATGTATACTTTCAGGTTGAGAACATGACATGATGGATCAGGCAGAGGCCAAGTGTTACATGATCGAGAAGGATTGCTCGTGTGGAGTCTGAGGTTCAATTTAGATAAACCATACCATCATGGATACAGGGTATGTGGTTTGAATCATAGTTAAATTGAAGCCTTCTTTATTCTATTTACTTTTATTTATTTATCATGTATATTAGTTTACCCAGTTGGTGATCAGTGTCTATGTGTTTTAGCATGATCATGAGTCTATATACTACATTCTATTTATTATAGCTTGATTATTTTTCATTCATTTTTTATAGACGCTCTGATTTTTTTGTATTTGTATATGTGTTTGGTTATTTATGCTATTATTTCACTCTAACCCACGGTCATAGTCTCCCCAATGCATCTCTTTAGGCCCTTGCTACTAGTCAAAAGCCTCTGGCATATGTGGAGGTGTGATTGAGGCCTTTTTTCAAGATAGATTGGGTGGTGGGTCAGGTTAACCCGGGCTAGTTCGTGAAAAAAATAATACCATAGGTGTCTTGATTTATGATTTGGGGAGTTATTAGATAGACAGTTTAATAATGTGTCTAAAATTTTGTTAAATAACATACTGGTGCATCGAGAAAACCTTTTTCGATAAGAATTCCATGTTACCAAGGTGATTAGGTTACTATTCTTGGTTTTGAGTGTTACGGTTGTATGATTTCACCATGGTTGATGCACTTAGAGTTTTGGATTAATGATATATTGTGTTTTTTTCTCTTAACCCATGGGAAAGAGGCATATGTACATGCATCATACTAGGTATGTAGGATTCACATGATATATTCCTATTTGTGTTTTATTTCACTGACAATGAAGGTTCAGTTGTTTAAAGTGTTTACAATGGACTATATGGGGTTGCCCTATATAAAACCTTGGGGGAATTCTACTCAACTTAACTGTAGGTATTTTATTTTAATGATAGGTTATGTGGATCTTATGGTGTGATGTTCCTTAGTGATGTAAATATGGTCCCTTCATTGAGGGATGTGTGTATACCCATTATGGTTTGGTGCAAACTTTGAGATGCCCTATTAATGTCTCAATGAAGGAAAGGATAACTAAGAGGTCTTTGTATCAGGATCGAGTTACTCTAAATTTTTATATTCCAAAACATCTAAGTTTGGGTTATAGGGGTGGCATCTTAAAACCTCATAAAAGAGGATGTTTTTTCTACCACGTGTTATCAACTAGGTCTTATGGTGGGGCTTGAGGGACTACTATCTATTGATAGATTGGGTGGGAATAGTCTATATTTTAATTGGTTGGTCCCACTAGGGTATATGGTCATTGGGGATCATTGTATAAAAGGTACTTCTATGGTGGATTCTGAGGGCGAGCTTGGTTGGGTTCTTGGCCCTATTGGTTTTTCTGTTTATGGTTGCACTTTTGGTGGCATGGTGAAAGTATGATTATGTGCTCATGGTTTTGAATCGATGCTCGAGTGGAGGGTGTTCGTGTGGTTGATCTTGTCATGAGGGATATGCCTCGAATTTTAAGAGGTGAACCATGGGTTCTCTGTTTTATTGGAACTTTCTTTCATGAGGAGTATGGTTAGTGGTTTTATATGTGTTAGCCTAGGTTCATTAGGGAATAGATCTTGTGAGCATGAGTCATGTTGTGCATTTGGGTGAGCACGTTTAGGTAGTTATTGAAGATTGTTTTAAAGTAATACTTATGGTGGGGAGTTTTCCATAGGCCATCAAATGTTTTGGACTGCATTTTAAGTGGGTCATAGAGTGTGGGGGTTTTCATTTTTACTGATCCATAAATTGGTGTTGGTTATCATTTTGTGTTGGTGCTCAGGTGTGAGTGAATCATCCATGTGCAGTCATTGAATTTGGTGATGGATGGATCATGGGGCATAGAGGTTAGTGTTTTGGTCATGGGGAGATGATAAGACACTCTTATGGTGAGAAGCATCCTATAAATCGTAGGTGAATGGCCCTTGTGTTAGGAGTCACTAGCATTGTGAGACCAGGCGGGGGATGGTCACGATTATGTTGGATTCACCAGTGATCTGGGTGAAGTGTAGTGGCTGGTTGACTACCAAGGATTCTCAGGGGTGAGAAGTGTTATAGTTGGGAGTTTTTCATGAATTGTGTCATAAATAGTTGAGAAAATCAGGATAAATTTTAATTTTTTATCCCTAATGGTTTTTTAAGTAGAAAATGGTAATATTTATTATCATAAGACCTTGTATAATTTTTCTAACCACTTATCTATTTTCAAAATAGGGTTTTTACCCTAGGGAAGTAGTTTAGTGGAATTATTAACCATTCAAATTTCAGAAAAATATTTAATATTTAATTAATTAAATATTATTTATCCATGCATGTTCATTTGGTAAAATATTTTGAATGAAGTTTCTTATTGAGATTCCAAATTCACAATTGATTATAGAATAAGGGTTTTTCCTAGGTGTGGTATAAACTCTCTGTGGGGACTAGGGTTAGGGCTAGGCTCTCCTTTTCCTTTCTTTTTCACTTTTTTCTTTCTTTTACTTTTTATCTTTCACTTTTATCCTTACAGATTTCTACATACACCTGAGGGCATCCCCCTTTAAGGTGTTCATATGAGAGAGAAATATGGGGAGATGGAGATGGTATCACACCAGGATTCATCTGAAGAGATCAATCAGAGTGCGGTGGTGGCGTCTCAATGATCTGAGATAGAATATTTTTCATTTTATACCCTGAGGTTGTCTTGTTTTTATTTTTTTATGAAAATACTAATATATTAATTATTTTTAGTTTTAAATTTTTTATGTGTTTTTTGGGGTGTTATGAGATTCCTCATAGGGTTTTTTTGGGTGATTCGAGGGTTTCAAGGAATCGTAAAGGGTTTTCTATTTAGGAAAACCCAATCACATGACATGTGTTCTTGAGTCACACTTTTTGTGCTCCTCCTTTTGGGTGAAGTTTTGAATAAAAGGGTTATATAATGCGTGTATTTATAACACGCCATATAAAGCAGCTTTAGGTGTGGCCAAGTTCTCGGCTGAGCACCCCGTGTGTTGGTCACATGTTCATGTAATATAAATGGTCTAAGACCATGTATAGAACATGGCCTAAGGCTATATTGAATACATGGAGTGACCCCATGTAGGGTACATGGACAAGTACCATGTGTGGGAGACATGTTATGTGTGTTTAGTGCATAGCATGTATTTGGGTGTTTTACATACTGAGTAGGCTGAGGTAAATGGGTAGTTAACCCATGTAGGGTAAAAGTTGTGTATAGGGTAGTCATGCCATGTAATTTTGAAAGTTTATTCCAGGTTAGGCTAGGGAACATGACTAGGGAGGCTTGTTAGTGATACTTGTCATGTACCTAGGTACACATCGTGTACTCCCACCTAGTGATGTTCTTCTTATTCTTCACTCTAGTGTTTGAATTAGACTTATGAGTAGTCCATTTAGAGAGTTTTTTCACATAGATCGCATTGGTGAGATCCTTTAGGTGTTTATAGGATTTGGGGAGGTGTTTTATATTTGGAGAGTGATAGCAGGAGTATTTTTTTTATGGTTTTGATTTAGAATCCTTTTGTGGGTTGGGATGTGAGTTGTGAGGCTCGATGAGGGTTGTGAGTTTGTCGATCATATTGGATTTGGAATTCCAAGGGGTTTAGTTGAGTATTTATTGGGTAGTTCCCAAAAGGTGGAAATGGGTATTTCCTTTGAAGAGATTGTTAGATTTTGTCTCTTGAGGTTGAGATCGATATGATCTTTTGGGTCATGATGGTTTCATGGGGTGTTGGGTATAGCTAGGTTCCATTTATCTATTGTTGAGATAGGCTTGAAAGACCTATTTGAGTAACTCCCTTATGATCATGGTATTTATTGAGGTTTCCCTTATGGGAATGGTGATCTTTGGGTGTGTTTTGAGAGGCTGGTCGATGCTTCTTTAGTGGTCTTGGCCTGATTTTTGGTTTTTCTAGAGGAACCCCTTATAGGATATCCTACTTTTGTTGAGGTTTTAGGGAGCATGGAGGGTTCCCCCATGCTTTTTTGACATATTATATAGTCAATTATGATGATTTTAGGGTTTTATGATGGGTGTAGGCATTGGTTGACCCTATTTTTTATTGGCTAGTGGCTAGGGATGTTGAGGCTCTTCTTGTTCATGTGTTGGATGTGAGAGGAGACCTTTGGTATACTGATGGATTTGGTGTTGGCCCTGAGATTGATTGGATGATCTCCAATGTCGTTTAGTTATTATGTATTGGATTTAGAGTGTTTATGAACAATATAGATGATTGTACACCCCCTATAGTTATGACGTTGCTCTGGCTAGGGGATTCGGGCTTGTGAGTTTCTAAGGAACTTACATAGTGGATTATATTTACCAGGGATGTATATCATATTGGGGTGACCTATTCAGGAACTTATACACTAACGTTGGGTCTGAATATTTTATCCTAGATAGTTATGTAGGACTACCATGAATTGATAGGTTCTCTATTTATGTTGGCCTAAATATCTCTATCACTGGTTGAGATCATGCTATTAGTGTATTATAACCTGATAAATGTGAATTGTTGTTCTAGACACCTAGGATGAGATCCTCAGGTCCAAATTATATGCCTTTTATCACATTTGATACTTCAAATCTTCTTCTTATCTGGTGGATGTGTCTGGTGTTGTGGATGGGTGAGTTGTGTGCTATAAATCCTCTTAGTTAGGCCCGAGTGAGGGTATATTTACCTCAAGTGTCTAAATAGAAATCAAGGTTCTTTGTTTTCCTTTTTTTTAACCCTTTTTATATATTTATAGTATTTTATTTATTTTTATGCCAGTAGTATTTGTTCAAATAGGCTAGGAATATCACATATTTCATGTGCATGTTATGATAGATGATTATAGGTTCACCGTTGTGGGTGGCCTACTAATATTTATTTCTCACCCCTTGTACGTGAACCTTTGTGCACATATAGAACATATATCTAATTTCAGGGTGAGAATAGGACATGATGAATTGGGAGGAGGTGTAACAATCGGATCCCAGTGACAGTATAGACACCCCGCCTTAACATGGTCGTCAGGTCTTGGCTCACCAGGTACCACCAGTGTCTGGTGTTGTGGATGGGTGAGTTGTGTGCTATAAATCCTCTTAGGCTAGAGTGAGGGTAGATTTTCCTCAAGTGTCCAAATAGAAATCAAGATTCTTTGTTTTCCTTTTTGTTTAACCCTTTTTATATATTTATAGTCTTATTTATTTTTATTCCAGTAGTATTTGTTCAAATAGGCTAGGAATATCACATATTTCATGTTCATGTTATGACAGATGATTATAGGTTCACCGTTGTGGGTGGCCTACTAAGATTTATTTCTCACCCCTTGTACGTGAACCTTTGTGAATATGTAGAACATATATCTAATTTTAGGGTGAGAATAGGACATGATGGATTGGGAGGAGGTGTAACAACTAGGTCCCGATGACAGCATAGACACCCTGCCTTAACATGGTCGTCGGGTCTTGGCTCACCAGGTACCACCAGTTGCCCCACAGACACGTGGTCTCCACCCTAGGGCCCACCCACATGCCCCAAACAAGCCATCTGACTAATTATGGTCCCCACAATCCAACACATATCATTTCTAGTGTGTTTTGTCCTCACTCACACATACCTTGGGAAACTTCTCAGAAGGTCACCCATCCTGATCACTACTCCAAGCCAAGCATGATTAACTGTGGAGTTCTAATCAGATAGGCTCCTGAAAAGGAAGGTGCACCTTGCTAACATGAGTCATATCAGTTAGTCATTTAACCCTTTATCATTTCGGGGTGTTACATTCACCCCCCCCCCCCCCTTTAGAGCATAATTTCCTCGTTGTGGGCCCTACATATCAACCCAGGTAGTACACCTCACTTTAGGCTAGTTTTCTCCTCTGATACCAAATGTAACAACTGGGTCCCGGTGACTACACGGACACCCCACCTTAACATGGGTGTCGGGTCCTAGCTCTCAAGGTACCACCAGTTGCCCAACAGACATGTGGTCTCCACCCTAAGGCCCACCCACATGCCTAAACGGGTCATCTAACTAATTTTAGTCCCCACATGCCAACACATGTCCTTTCTAGTGTGCTTTTTCCTCACTTACACACACCCTAGGAAACTTTCCATAAGGTCACCCATCCTGATCACTACTCCAAGCCAAGCATGCTTAACTATGGAGTTATAATCAAATAGGATTCTAAAAAGTAAGTTGCACCTTGTTAACATGAGTCATATCAGCTAGTCATTTAACCCTTTATCATTCTGGGGTGTTATAGGAAGACCATTATTACATGATCGAGCGATATTTCTCATGTGGAGTCTGAGGTTTGAGCTGGAGCAGTGTGAACATCATGGAGACTAGGTGAGTGGTTTGACTAAGAGTTATAGTGGAGACTTTTGTATTTTATTTCCTTTTATTTATTTATCCTGTATACATTTTTAGATCAGTTGGAGACCATTTTATATATGTTTTAGCATGACCATGAGTCTGTATGTTTCATTCCATTTATTATGTCTTACTTTTATTTCAGTTCTTTGTTTATGTTTACTCTGATGCTTTTGGATGTATATATGTGTTTGGTTATTTTTTATTACACTTTGACCCGAGGGCATAGTCTCCCCACTATATCTCTTTAAGCTCTCGCCACTAGTTTGCAGCCTCTAGCATATGTTGAGGCATACTTAATGCCTTTTCATGAGCCGGGTCGGGTGATGGGTTAGGTCGATGCGGGTTGGATCGTGACAAAATGGTAACCATGGTCACCCATAGATTATAGTTTGTTCTTATTTATGTCAGTTTAACCACCTACTTAAACAATTCTATAAATTTATATCATAACGACTAAAAAAACTTAACTACTAGTGTTATTAGAAATTAATGAGAAAATAATGTTTGGTTTTTGGTTCTAGAAAGATTATATTAATATTTAACTTATTATTATTGCACCACCCTTTTTTTTGTTAAAAAATTATCGAAAAAAGATCATCACTAGCTTCATAACCATGAATCAAAAACAAAATACTTATGAAATAAAATTAGAACATAATAAATCATTATAAAACTCTTATTCCTATCACAAGTCGACTCAGCATGGATCTCTTAGCCAGCGGTAAGCTAAGTGTGACAACCCAAGCTCACCTCCAATAGGCTAGGGGATAGCGACCAGTGCCAATTAGGTATATCACACACACATGTGATCCTTAGACTAAGGTACCTGTACACACACACAAATATTTAAACCACCAATACTATGATAAAAGGTACAATACAACTTATACCATAATGCATGCATACATCTATATCCCACATAAGAGTGTGAAAAAAGTACTGGAAAGCATAATGGGCCAAATATATGCCCACCAAATCTATAAAAAGGATTCCAAATTTCTAAGAAGGAGGTGACTGTTGTCAAATGAAACACTTGGTATGAACCATGTTCTGTCTAGCTCACTATGAAATACTAGCTCCTAGTCCTCCTAGGATTCCATCGAAAGTTTTTTTGTATGCATAAGGCATGACATGTGCGGGTAGATCTCATGCAAGGGTGAGTATAGCAATACTCGATAGGATGCCTAAAAATCAATAAACATAAAGCATGAATAGAGTATTCATCTCATCAATAGGGAGGCATGACAATCAGAATATGAGACATAATAATAATACAATAACCCAAATATACTCAAGATAGACACCAAGTCTCAAGGAGGTCACAACCATACTGTCAGCCATATGATTTTACTGGAGGCTTCAAGGCAACACTCATCTGGGATAACTTACTCCATGAGCCTAATAGCATTTATGGTTCTCATCTGAGAAGTTGTGCTTGTCAGGACTTTCCATGAATAAGTATTCACTGGAACTCAGAAGATCTCGATGCTTAGAGAGGGGATCTCACCCAGGGCCTCTTGGGTATACTGGACCCTTCTTGGAATAACCTAATAAATATGGGATCGTATTATTATGTATGTTGGTCATGATGATTCCTCAAACCCCACCTAGGGAAGAAGAAGAAATGATATAGAATCACACCCCAGGCCATACAGGGGGATTCCTAAACTCTATCCAAGACTAATCCCATAAAGGGGATCACATCCTATGCTCAAGATGTGATGCTTCACTATACCCACATGGGTATGGACCAAGGGAATACACCCTAGAGAAATAGATCCATACTAAGTATAATGAGGGCCTTAAACTACCCTGGAGAAAGTACACAACATGTACTGGGAGTACATAGTGTGTCTTCTCTACCCTGGATCTACCCATGCACTTCAGCCTATGCCTGTGTACTTGAGGTCATGCTTGTGTACTATGGTCATGCTCATGTACCTAGTTGTGTCTGGGTACTCTGTCCATGTCTGGGTATTATTTCATTCTCATGTATTGTGTCCATTCCCATGTACCTGGCCATGTCCAAGTACTATATCTATATCCGAGTATCGAGTCATGCCTGAGTACTCTGGATGTGACCGTGCACCTGGTCATGTTTGTGGCCATGTACACCATGGGTAAATTCCAAGTCACCAGGAATGGGTCACATGGAGTGTGGTAGGTACCACAAGATGTGTGATATTTTATTTTCTCTAAAACCCTAGTCATCACAGCCAGGGTCTCACATTGCATGTGTTCTTTAGACTACATGATGTGTAGTCAAGATTTTTCTAGAACCCTCAGGTTACTCATGCGGTTCCTATCACACCTCTACCACCTTTGATTCAACCATATAATCCACTGATAATCACATATCTGAGCTTGGTAAAACTGGTCCATTTTTTATGGCCAAATTCTGACCACCCAGTCCGCTCAAGAATTGTTTATCTTCGTTGCAACACCAAACCACCAACCACCGATCTTGATCCATTCTTGATTGTCCATCATTGATTCTTAACCTTGATCATTCCATTAATATCAAACCTAAACATACGGTATCAATCTATTTCACCAAATAATGGTTGCACAATGATCAATTTATGAGTATTTTTCGAATGGTCAGACAAAGAAAATACCAGTGATGAATGCCCAATGAATAATGAAAGAAATTTACCAAAAAACAAAAAAGAGGAACAAACCTAAAAAATTGTCCAGGTTGGCCTCAATTTTATTCTATTAGAATGATAAATTAATAAAAAATCATCAAAAGATATCAACTCCCAAACCCAGGAAGATAAACCTGCACCCAAAAAACATGATCAACCCATGAATCAATATGTTAGTAGAATTTATTCGTGTTCATCATGGGATAAACAAATGGGGAATAAACCAATAAAAATTAAACTCCTTACCTCAATTTTGGATCAATCACTGATGAATAATGGTTTATGTTGTCATTGGTGAGATCCATGAACTCCATTGGTGCATAGGATCCTTGGAAAACCAGTCTCTTGTCCTTGATCCCAATTTCATCCACCAAGTCTCTCTTATATGATCTCTATATAAAATCCATAGGGTTGTGTGGATAAACCTATGGATTTTTTAATAATAATTTTTATATATATGAGGTTTAGGTATAGGCTTTAATAATAAATAAATAAATTTAATAATTTATTTAATTAATATTCCACCCATGATGATGTTCAAGGAAAACTGAAAGAGCACTGTCGTGGGTGCCCTCCAATTATTAGTGTGATTTTGGGGTACTTAGGTGCAGCAGAGTGGCTGACCAAGGTCGTCTCTCAAAGGAGGAAGTGAATTAAAACAAATTTTTAGAGGTATTATAGAAATAAAATAAAAGAGAATAAAAACACTACTTGAAAGGATGGGGGTGGTTGTTTATAGTTTATAAATCTTGAAGAATTTTTCTGTAAGAAGATTGAATTTTTTTTGTTTTTAATTTTTAAATGAATTTTGATTAAAAAGACACAACAAGAAGATGTTTTTTTTAGAAAATATTTTAAAAGGTGTAATCGATATAACTCTACCTCTTCAATAAATTATTAATCATTATCATTTAAATTAACATTAACTTAATTATTATCCCTTAATTTTTTAAATCCCAAACCCTACGAGAATTAACTTTACCACGAAGATGATGTGAATTTAACCCTAGGCTAACTTCGGAACATGAAATCGCAGCACCCTGATTTGATTGATGTTTTAAGATTAGATTATGGTAAGTGGTAAATTCAGGCACATTTCCATTCTGTAAATGAGGATGGATTGTGTTTAGGGATTATATTTGAACTCTACAAATTTATCATGTATGGTCTTGTATTGCCGATTAAGATCGTGCTCTCACAATTTACACAAAATCCCGACCTCGCGTGTTTTTGTGTTAATTGTTCAATTGATTTCTTAGTTTCTTACAATTTAAAAACACAATTCATGGATCATATTAATTAAATTATAGTATCTCAATGATTCAAAATAATTAAATGAAGAGGGTAGAAGATATATCGATTACTAAAAGTCTACTCTTCCATGGGTGGCGTAATCATCATAGAAGCGTTTTGCATGTACAAAGGTTTATAATGGGTATAACCCAATAACGCTTCTACTCAAGAATTATAGACCAAAAAGGAAGATTAATAGAAGAATAAATTTAAACAAAAGAGAAGAAAAGAGAAGAAATAAAAGAATAACAAATAAGTTTGAAACACAAATGAAAATATTACAACATGAAGAGGAGAAGGAGGATTCGATGAGGGGATCCTCACTTCAAGAGCTACCCCTCTTACAATGGTTGGAGAATTTGGGTGAACCCAATTCTACTCTACCTAAAATATACTAATGCACGGCCCAACCCCACCAAATGAGAAAACAACCAATTTATAGAGTGGTGGGGAGGCTAGGTTCAAAGTGGTTTCAAGTGTGAATGGGAAATCTAGGCCAAATATTTTATGTCAAATTGAACAGCCCATTTGACCACAAAACAGGTGAATTGCCCGGCCTTCCAGAATTATAATATGTGAGAATATGGGTCCTCTGTCTCCTATAAAAATTTGGGCTCAATCCAAGCCCATATTATGGAGTTATGGCCAAAATACAGAAGCTTCTCCATTCTGGCGTGTCCAGCCCACCTTTGACTTTATGGCCCAATTACTCCATCCAAACGCGTTCTTTTGATCTAGTATCCTGAATAAAAGTTGTATACCATGAAGTAAGTAACATAGTTACAAAATATTAACTTCAAATAATTCAAATAAAAATATTTATGATTGAAATACTACAGTGCACTATAAAGGGTAAAACTAAAATTTTCACTAAATTTTCAAATGAATGATCAAATCCCAAATATTTTATAAATAAACATATTTAACACAATGTGAGGAAATTATATCATTTATTATTAATAAAATATTCAACAAAATAGTGTTTTATCAACTCCCCCACACTTACCCTTTTGCACTCCTGAGCAAAACCCCATATCAAGTAAACATTAATATCAAATCAAAACAAATTTTAAAACACATATCCTTAAGATCAATCAATTCCACACCAAGAATCAAAATATATCATTCCTAATAAAAAACTTATTTCAAGTTCTCCATTTATATCATTCAATATATTTTCACTTCATTTATCCTTCCATGCACAAGACACTTACCTCGCTTGAATTTTCTCTTATCACACAAATATCAATTTTTTTGCAATCTATTTCTCATCCAAACTCATACAAGGGTCACCATAGGCTTGATAAATTCCTACATCGCCACCTGATGTGAGTCAAGGATGTATGTTTATCATGAGGACTTTTCATGGTTGTTCTGTGGATTTCGGTTGGTAGGATTTAGATGTGAAAAATTCTGAGGCTGAATGGGGAGGGCTTGACTCTTTTTGAAGCAAAATTGCATTAATCTAATTTTCACTTAAATATGGTCTTATCCTCAATCCCCATAGTATCAATTCATCTACATCATCATGAAAAATAATGGAATTTTCACACCATTCAACATTTCCGCAATAAAAATTTCAATCTTCTCAAACACGATTTTCTTGAAAGCTCTAGATAGGCACAGCTTTCCACCTCAATTAGAAGCTCCAGAAAAGGCACAGCTTCACTTGTCATGAAAGCTATAGAAAAGGCACAGCTTTCCATATAATTACTTCCTTCAGCAGCAAACACATCTCTTCAAAATTTAATTTTCCACCCAAAGTATCACAGAATGTCGTAGCACAACACAACATAGCTTCCCCCACTCTTAAGATCAACTAGATTATGAAATTTCACTTCAAGAGTTGGTTGGATAGGGAAAATTGGCTTGTAATGTGGCTAACCTAACCGGATATTCATGGATTCTAAGGGATAAAAGGATTAAATGTTCAAGGTAGGACATTATAAAAAAGGATTCTTTGAAATAGGGGCTTTAATACCAAACAAATGTCTCAATCATTTAAACATAAGTACCTCAAACCCTCAAGTTTTGACAGGAATAGATCAAATTCTGGTTCAATCAATCATGGTTTGGTTCTCTCAAGAAGTGAGGTGAATGTAAAGAATATGAAAATAATGGTTCAGAAGCCTCATAGGAATGTGATTTCAAATATAAAGACAGTGAGATGTGGCATGGGATTCAAAATTCAGTGTACTTTTCATGAAATTACTAAATATTTGAACTTGAAACAAAGTCATTTCAGCATTCATTTAAGCTTAGTTTCAAGGGATATATTGTTTCACTCATTGATATTCATTTCAAAATTGTGATGAGAATCATATCAGCTAAAAAATTTCAAAAACACAAAGAAAATTGAAAAAAAATAGACACACAAAATTTGAAAAAACACACAATTTTTTTTTGTTTTTTTTTAATCAGGAAAACAATTTAAATTACTAAACTAAAAGGTTCCCTCCCCCACACTTACAATATTTCATTGTCCTCAATGTGAACCCATGAGATGATATATGCACATGAAATGTAGAATCTTTAAATAGGAAAAATAATATAAAATTGAAAGGGTTAGGAACATCCTGATGTGCTCAAGTGATGATGGGGTCATGCGGTGTGATAAAATCCACTACATTAGTAAGAAGTCCCTCAATGTATCTCTTAAAATGTTTCCCATTGACTTTAAAGCTCCTTCTTGTGTCCACTTGTGTGATCTCCACTACACCATAAGGAAAAACATTAGTCACAACATAAGGACCTAACCATCTAGAACGCAACTTACCAGGTATCAGCTTGAGTCGTGAACTATAGAGAAGGACTTTCTCTCCAACATGAAACTCCCTTTGTTGGATAATTTTGTCATGATATGCTTTTGATCTTTCCTTGTAGAGCCTTGAGTTCTCATATTATGACAGTCGAATCTCCTCAAGCTCTTGAATTTGAAACTTCCTTTGAATTCCAGCTTGGGCCAAATCCATGTTGCATTTCTTTATAGCCCAATATGCCCGATGATCGACTTCCACTGGGAGATGACATACTTTCCCAAAAACAATACAAAATGGGGACATACCAATGGGTGTCTTGTATGCTTTCCTATAAGCCCATAATGCATCATCCAAGCGCTTTCTCCAATCCTTCCTATTTGGCTGCACAGTTTTCTCCAAAATTTGTTTCAACTCACGATTTGAAACTTCATCTTGGCCATTTGTTTGGGGGTGGTATGGTGTTGATGTTTTGTGTGTCACCCCATACTTTAGAAGAAGGGAAGCAAGATTCTGATTGTAGAAATGTGTCCCTTGGTCACTGATGATAGCCTTTGGTACTCCAAACCTGCAAAAAATCTGTGCCTTCACAAAATCCACAACAACATGAGAATCATCAGTCCCGGTGGCCTTGGCCTCCACCCATTTTCTCACATAATCAACAGTAACCAAAATATACAAGAAACCATATGAAATTGGAAAATGAACCATAAAATAAATTCCCCACACATCAAAAATCTCACAAAATAGTATAGGTTGTTGGGGCATCTCATGTCTCCTAGAAATGTTCCCAGTGTGTTGGCAATGAGAGCATGACTTACAAAACACATGGGTATCATGGAATAAGATAGGCCAATATAATCCAGAGTCCAAAACCTTCCTAGCTGTTTGTTGGGGTCCAAAGTGTCCACCACAAGTAAGTGTATGACAGAAATGAAAAACAGACTCAAACTCATGATTGGGAACACACCTCCTAATGACTTGGTCACTACACATGCGCCAGAGGTAAGGATCATCCCACACATAAAACCTAGACTCACTCTTTAATTTTTGGACTTGATTTTTCTTTAAATTTGCAGGGATTTCAGAGGCAACAGGGTAGTTAACTAAATCTGCATACCAAGGATGCGTACCTGAGATGGAATAAAGATGCTCATCGGGGAAAGTGTCTCGAAGTGGTACCTGGTCCAAGGTGTCATCCTCTAGTGTGTGAGTAAGCCTACTCATGTGGCCTGCCACCAAGTAATCTGACCCCTTTTTTTCATTTATCTCAATATCAAATTCTTGAAGAAGGATCATCCATCGGATCAGCCTGGGCTTTGCATCTGGATTCTTCAAGAGGTACCTCAGAGCTGCATGGTCAGAAAAAACAACTAAATTAGAGCCCAATAAATATGAATGGAATTTATCTAAAGAAAATATGACAGCAAGAAACTCATTTTAGGTGGTTGTGTAGTTTTATTGGGCTGAATCCAGTGTCCTTGATGCATAGGAAATCACATGTGAACGTCCCTCCACCCTCTGAGATAAGACAGCTCCAACCGCGAAGTTGGAGGCATCACACATAAGCTCAAAAGGAATCTCCCACCGTGGGGGTTGTATGATCGGTGGAGTGGTCAGACACTTCTTTAGCTCATCAAAGAAAGTCCTACAAGAATCATCAAACACAAAATCAGAATCTTTTGGAGTAATCGTGACATAGGAAGAGAAATCTTACTAAAATCTTTGATGAAGCGCCGATAAAATCCTGCATGCCCTAGGAAAGATCTAACATCACACACACATGAAGGATATGGTAAGGATGAAATAATGTCTATCTTAGATCTATCAACCTCTATCCCATGTTTTGACACTACATACCCTAAGACAATTCCATGCTCTACCATGAAATGACACTTTTCAAAGTTCAGGACCAGATTCTTCTCAATACAAAGATTCAATACATTTCCCAAACTATTTAGACATTCATTAAATGAGGATCCGTACACTGTAAAATCATCCATAAATACCTCCATATAGGTCTCAATAAAATCATAAAAAATAATCACCATGCATCTCTGGAAGGTACCTGGGGCGTTGAAAAGTCCAAATGGTATCCTCTGGTAGGAAAATGTGCCAAAGGGACAGGTGAATGTAGTCTTCTCCTGATCCTCTGGAGCTATAGGAACCTAAAAATATCCAGAAAATCCATCCAAGAAACAATAGTGTGTCTTCCCAGCTAGTCTCTCAAGAATCTGATCAATAAATGGGAGGAGGAAATGGTCTTTGCAAGTGGAATGATTTATTTTCCTATAATCAATACACACACACACCAACTATTTTGTACCCTCATTGGAACTAACTCATCTTTCTCATTTTTAACAATAGTAACACCACTTTTCTTAGGCACAACCTGAATAGAACTTACCCACTGAGAATCTGAAATGGGATAGATTTTACCTGCCTCGAGCAATTTTTCAACCTCTTTTTTAACAACCTCCAAAAGGGTTGGATTGAGTCTCCTTTATGGTTGCCTCACCGGTTTAGCCCCATCCTCCAAAATAATCCTATGCATGAAAATGGAGGGGCTAATACCTGATATGTCAGCCAAGGTCCAACCGATTGCCCTGATGTTCTCCCTCAAAATATTCAAAAGTTTTTCTTCATGTTCAAAAGGGAGATTGTTAGCAATGATAACAGGTAATTTCTCACCACTCAAGAAGTATGAGTATTTTAGATTTGGTGGAAATGGATTGAGTTCCATTGTAGGGGGGTGGTGTATGGATGGAGACATAGAAGGAACTGAAATATGTGCACAAAGAGCATCAGTATCAGAATATACATCATCAAAATCAGAGAATAAAGCATCAAATCCATCAGCATACTCAAAAGCCATGTCATAATCAGAGTGAACATGATCAAAATCAGAATATGAATCCACATAAAAATCAAATCCAAGAGAGGATTGTGAATCAGCAACATGTTTGGAAGTTATCTTAGACATTAAACTTGAACCAATACTCATAATCTCCCTAAGAATAGGACAATCAAATTCCATGGAGTTTTTATTTGGTGGTTCAAAATGGGAGATAACAAAATCAGAATGGTCCTATGAGGGGTACTTCATGGAATCCATAACAGTAAATATCACAACTTCATCTCCAAACTCCATGGAAAGTGTACCCTCATTGACATTTATGATAGTTTTTGCAGTTTTAAGGAAGGGCCTACCTAAGATAATGGGGCATGAGAACTTACCTGATCATCCTCCATGTTAAGCACGTAGAAATCTGCTAGAAAGATCATGTCTCTTACCCAGACAAGTACATCCTCAAGAACTCCCGCTGGATATGTCGTAACTCTATTCACCAACTACACCACTACTCTCGCCGGTTTTAGCTCACCAACCTGCAAGGAAGAGAATACAGAGTGAGGCATCACATTTATTGAAACTCCTAAATCACAAAGAGAATCAGAGAAGTGCAACTCCCCTATGGTACATGGGATGGTGAATGTCCTGGGATCCTTTCACTTTGTTGGCATTACTAGATTTGGTGTAATGAGTGCTGAGACATTCCTTCCAAGGTTGATCCTCTCATTTCCTTTGAGCCCTCTTCGATTGGTGCAGAGTTCTTTTAAGAATTTGGAATACCTTTGGATTTTTTTGATGGATTCAAGTAGAGGAATGTTGATCTCCACACGCTTGAATGTGTCCAAAACCTCCTTTTTCATTGCTTCTTTAGTCATCTTCTTGGTTTGAACAACCCTGTTTGGAAAAGGAAGGGGTTTAGGAGGAATATCATCAATCTTTTTCTTACCTTTATCTTTCTCCTTGGATTTCTCATCAGTTGGAATGGAATGTGGCTTCTCTGGAGTTGAGGTGAATCTCGGTGGAATGGTAGGTACTGATGTATCATTCATTTGCCTCCCACTTCTCAATGTGATGGCACTAACATTCCCCTTTGGATTTGGAGTGGTTTGGGAAGGTGGATTTCCATAATTCTTACTTACAAGTTCATGGAGGGTGGTGGTAATCTGGCTCATTTGAGTCTTCAACTCCCTCAACTCTGAACCTTGACTCTTCATCTCATTCTGTTGATTAAAAACAATTTGCTTCAAAAGATCATCAGTGTTAGAGTCTACCTTGTTTTTTAGATTCCCTTGTTGCTGACTTGTTGATGTTTGAGCTTCGAATCTCCTTTGGGGTTGTTGGAAGCCCTGTTGGTAAGGTGGAGGCTGCTGGAAGTTTGGTTGAAAAGGGGGCCTTTGTTGTTGCCCAGAGCCATACGTCATGTCTGATTGATCCTTCCACCCTTGGTTGTATTTTGGATCAAACTTATTTTGGGGATATGTTTGTTATTGTTGTTGCTGATATGGTCTCCTAGGGAACACTGCTGCACAATCTTCTGTTTCTTGGAGTTGTGGGCAACAGTCAGTTGGGTGGCTTGTCTCAGTGAAAATACCACAAGGCCTTGAAAGAGGGGGTAGATATGTCTTTTGTGCCAAAGTAATTTGCCTCACCATAGTGGTCAATTCTTATAACTTATATCAATCAAATGACTTTCAAGAGAAGAAGGACTTACCTGATGTACTCCCCTGACATGTGGTGTACCTCTATCACCAAATTGTTGGGAGTTTTGGGGCATCTTGTCGATCAAAGCATGTGCAGCTACTGGTGTCTTGTCCACCAATGCTCCTCCAGCTGAAGCATCTACCATGCTTCTCTCCATAGGTGTGAGTCCTTCATAGAAGTACTGGATGAGTAGTTTCTCACTGATTTGGTGATGTGGTCAGCTTGCACACAACTTCTTGAATCGCTCCCAGTACTCATACATTGACTCCCCTTGGGATTTTTTGATCCCCGATATCTCCTTATGAATTGAAGTGGTCTCGATGCTGGAAAAAAACTTTGCAAGAAAAGACATTTCAAATCATTCCAACAAGTTACATCTTCGGGTTGTAAATAATACATCCAATCTTTTTCAGCTCCATCAAGTGAGAATGGGAATGCTCTTAATTTGATTTGGTCTTCAGATACATTTATTGGTTTCAAGGTTGATCAAACCACATTCAATTCTTTCAAATGTTTATTGGGATCCTCACCAGAGAGGCCATGAAACTTTGGAAGTAAGTGAATTAACCCAGATTTTAGTTCAAAGTCTGATTCGAGATTTGGGTATGCAATACAATTTGGTTGATAGTTAATATCAGGTGCAGACAATTATCGAATGGTTATATTAAGTTAATTTCCATTATTTTCAGCCATTGGTTCTTGTTTTAATTTGGACTTAGAAGTGTTTCCAATTTCAAAATTCCTAGAGTGGAGGAATTCCCCAGTTGGGTAAATGTCGACACTTCCTGTAGACTGAGAATGACGGATTCGCGCCCTAAGGTTGCGTTCAATCTTAGGGTCAAGATCTAAGAGATCCTTGGGATTAGTTCATGTCATAAATCAAAGAAATATAAAAATTAAATGAATAAAAGTTGACCATAATAAAATGATAATAAGTTTGATTTGATGGTCCCAAAAAAAGGATGAAAAAAAATGAAAACTTGAGAAAGGGTAAAGATGAAAGAGAGAGGTGAAGAAAATAATAAAATGAAAAATAAAAGAAATGCCTCTAAATGGTTGAATAAATTACTTTCATCCCCGGAAACGGTGCTAATTTTAAAGAGCATTGTCGTGGGTGCCCTCAAGTGATTAGTGTGATTTTGGGGTACTTAGGTGCAGCAGAGTGGCTGACCAAGGTTGTCTCTCAAATGAGGAAGTGAATTAAAACAACTTTTTAGAGGTATTATAGAAATAAAATAAAAGAGAATAAAAACACTACTTGAAAGGATGGGGGTGGTTGTTTATAGTTTATAAATCTTTAAGAAGTTTTCTGGAAGAAGATTGCATTTTTTTGTTTTTAATTTTGAAATGAAGTTTGATTAAAAAGACACAACAAGAAGATGTTTTTTTTAGAAAATATTTTAAAAGGCGTAATCGATATAACTCTACCTCTTCAATAAATTATTAATCATTATCATTTAAATTAACATTAATTTAATTATTATCCCTTAATTTTTTAAATCCCGAACCCTACGAGAATTAACTTTACCACAAAGATGATGTGAATTTAACCCTAGGCTAACTTCGGAACATGAAATCGCAGCACCCTGCTTTGATTGATGTTCTAAGATTAGCTTATGGTCAGTGGTAAATTAAGGCACATTTCCATTCTGGAAATGAGTATGAATTGTGTTTAGGGATTATATTTTAACTCTAAAAATATATCTTGTATGGTCTTGTATTGCTGATTAAGATCGCGCTCTCACAATTTACACAAAATCCCGACCTCGCGTGTTTTTGTGTTAATTGTTCAATTGATTTCTTAGTTTCTTACAATTTAAAAACAAAATTCATGGATCATATTAATTAAATTATAGTATCTCAATGATTCAAAATAATTAAATGAAGAGGGTAGAAGATATATCAATTACTAAAAGTCTACTCTTCCATGGGTGGCGTAATCATCGTAGAAGCGTTTTGCATGTACAAAGGTTTATAATGGGTATAACCCAATAACGCTTCTACTCAAGAATTCCAGACCAAACAGTAAGATTAATAGAATAATAAATTTAAACAAAATATAAGAAAAGAGAAGAAATAAAATAATAACAAAGAAGTTTGAAACACAAATGAAAATATTACAACATGAAGAAGAGAAGGAGGCTTCGATGAGGGGATCCTTGCTTCAAGAGCTACCCCTCTTACAATGGTTGGATAATTTGGGTGAAACCAATTCTCCTCTTCCTCCAATCTACTAATTCACGTCCCAACCCCACCAAATGAGAAAAACATCAATTTATAGAGTGGTGGGGAGGCTAGGTTCAAAGTGGTTTCAAGTGTGAATGGGAAATCTCGGCCAAATATTTTATTCCAACTTTCACTATCCATTTGACCACCAAAAAGCATGAATTGGCCGGCCTTAAAAAAGGATAATATGTGCATATATGGGTACTCTATCTTCTATAAAAATTTGGGCTCAATCCAAGCTCATATTAAGGAGTTATGGCCGAAATATAGAAGCTTTTCCATTCTGGCGTGTCCAGCCCACCTTTGACTTTATGGCCAAATTACTCCATCCAAACGCATTATTTTGATCTAGTGTTCTGAATAAAAGTTTTATCCCATGAAGTAAGTAACATAGTTACAAAATATTAACTTTAAATAATTCAAATAAAAATATTTATGATTGAAATACTACAGTGCACTGTAAAGGGTAAAACTGGAATTTTCACTAAAATTTCAAATGAATGATCAAATCCCAAATATTTTATAAATAAACATATTTAACACAATGTGAGGAAATTATATCATTTATTATTAATAAAATATTCAAAAAAATAGTGTTTTATCAAAAACACCTAATGTGCACAAATATTATGTCACACCTAGGATAAAACAATATTCTAGATTTAATAGAAGTCTTATATTTCCAATCTGAGACTCCATTCAAGATGTATTCCATTATTTCATAAAAATTGTGTGTGTGTGATATATTATATTTAATATTTTTATTATATCAATACCAAGCCTCTCAGGGCCCTATAATCTTGTGCTAACTTAGCACCTAGATCAGAAAATATTCCTTAAAATATTCTAAAACTTTATAAGGAAAAAAATATCCATTACATTCTCCCAACCTTAGGAATTTTTTTCCTAAAAAGCAAAAAGTCTACTAAAAAAGATTAGGGTATTGGGATTGCATCTGTTTCTCCTACTCCCAGATACTCTCTTGAAGATTCTCATGATGTCATCAGACACGCACCAAGGGAATCAATTGCCCATAAAGGATCTTCTCCTATAGATCCTTGAAATCTCCACAAATATAGATTCATCCTCAATGTCCATCTCACCATAATTGATAACATGTGATGGGTCATTCACATACCTCCTCAACTGCGACATGTGGAAGACATTGTGTATCTGTTCTAACTACGACTATAGGGATAAATAGTGCACCACCTCACAAACCCTAAAAAGTATTTGGATATGACCAATGAATCTCATAGATAACTTACCTCCCCAGCCAAATTTTCATAATCCTCACTGAGTTGAGACCTTCAGAAACATGTGGTCTCACTCTTCGAACTCTAAAGGCCTCCATCGCCAGTTCACATAAAACTTTTGATGGATCTCAGTAGTCATCATATGATCTTGGATGATTTTCACCTTCTCCATCACCGTTCATAAAAACTCTGGGCCCATGAGTGAAAACTCCCCTAGATCAATCCAACATGGTTTTGACCTACAGGGTCTCTTGCATAAGTCTTCAAATGGTACAATACTGATGGTGGAATGGTAGTTGTTTTTATACACAAACTCCACCAAGGGTAGGTGATAATCCAAACTATGGCTGAAGTTTAACATGCAAGCTCGAAGTATGTCTTCTAGAACCTAAATAGTCTACTCAGTCTGGGGGTGAAACACCATGTTCAAATGCAACTGAGACCCAAAGGAATCCTATAATCCTCTCAATAATTGTAACATTAAGTGATCATCATGGTCAAAAATGATCATTGAGGTAACTCCATGACCCCAGACTATCTCATGCATATAAAGGTTCCCCAAGATCACTACTGAACTCTATTATCAAAAACCTAGGAAGTGGGATGACTTGGTGAGTCATTCTAAGATCACCCGGATAGCATCATGTCCTCTATAAAATCATGGGATCCCCATTATTAAGTTCATAGAGATACCACCCCTTTCCACTCTGGCACCTTAAGGGGTTGATCTAAACCCACTGAAATATGGTGCTCATCCTTCACCTACTGATAAGTAAGACATCGAGAGACAAACTCAGCTACACACTTATTTATTTATGTACACCATAACTGATGTGAATCTCCTGGTATATCTTATCCATAATTATATGTACTTACAAGGGGGTTTATAAAACTCCCTCAAACCCACCTCTTGCAATGTAACTGGTACCATGATCTACCATTTGAAAAGGATAATGTACTCCCCACATTCATAAAATTCATCAGGAGAATATCCTGTGGATATCTGAATACGTAAGGTCTTACAGTCGGTATCTCCAATATGATCCTTTATAACATGTTGTAGAAGAGGGGTGTAACAAACATCAAATAGAGGTAATATGCACCATCCTAATCCACTAATGATAACCTCAAAAGGTCCAATAGACCTGACACATTACTCAATAACTATGAACAAGATCTCCTACTGAGATAATTTTCCACCATATTACCCTTCCCAGAAGTATAGACTATCTCAAAGTCATAATCCTGGAGAAAATCTACCCATTTCCTTTATTTCAAGTTAAGATCATTCTTCAAGAATATATACTTGAGACTCTTATGGTCAGAATAGATAATGAATTGCTCACCCATAAGGTAGTGTCTCCATATATTCATGGTGAAGATCGCTTATTCTAGATCTAGATCATGGGTTGTGTATTTGTGTTCATGAGGTATAAGATATCAGGACCCATAAGTAATCATTTTCTACAACTTTATCAGAACACATCCAAGCCTAGTCTCGAAGGCATCGTAGAACACCACAAACTCAACACCCTCATCTGGTAGTCTCAAGATGGGGGTGCTCATCAACCAATACTAAAACTATAAAAAATCTTATTGGAACCTCTTCATCCAAACAAAAGGCTTCCCATTCTGGGTCAAATAAATTGATGGTGCCTATATCCAAGAGAAATTGGGCACAAATCTCTGATAGTATCCAGTAATCCCAAGGAAGCTATGTACCTCAGACACACTCTTGCGTGGATCCCAAGCTACTACTACCTCAACCTTGGTTAGGTACATGGATACTCATGCTTCTAAGATGACATGTCCTAGAAAGTGGACCTCTCATTTCTAGAACTGACAATTTTAGAGCTTCCCATAAATTCAGTGCTCTCAGAGTATGTAAAGGACCATCCTCAAGTGTACCTCATTCCCCCTAATATCGATTATACTAGTATTTCATCGATGTAGGTGGCCTAAAATAGGTTTAAGAAAGGATAAAAGATCCAGTTCATGAGTCCCACAAACACTGATGGGGAATTCGTCATGGTAAAGGGCATCAGCAAATACTCATAGTGACATCATAATGTTGTCTTTGGTATATCCTTATCCCAAACTCTGAGTTGGTGATAGTCTAATATGAGGTCAATTTTTGAGAAATATATCACCCCTTTCAAATGGTCAAAGAGGTTATCAATTCTCAGTAGTAGATATTTATTCTTCATGGTCACCTGGTATAAGTGATAGTAATCCACACATAACCTCAAGATCATGTCCACCTTCTTAGTGAACAAAACCGGGGCTGCTTGTGGTGACATATTGGGTCTAACAAATCCCTTCCTCTATAAATCCTCCAACTTCACCTTCATCTCGTGAAGCTTTATGGGATCCATCCAATATACTAGTGCAGATATTGAGGCATCCCCTAGGTGAAAGTCTATATAGAATTCAATCACCCAATAGAGAGGTAATCCTGACACATGCTCGAGGAAGATGTCCTCATACTCCACCACCACTGCCTGAATCTAAAAAACTTATATCATTTTCTAATCCAAGGGTAATACTAGCCAACTAGTGGGTAATCGGCTATATCCTCCTATATGTGATCTCATACTGCTCTTCCTGGGTTTCTTTCTCACCCATAAAGGAAAACCTCATCCCATCAATGTGAACACACCACATCCTATGCCTAAAACAATCAATCTATGTATGAGTTGTGGATATCCAATTCATACCTAATATGGCGTCATAAGGCCTAATTACTACTAAAAAGAGGTCCCATACTAATTGTTATCCTCCAAGAGTTAGATCACACTATTTTTAGAAGTGTGTGATCACTGAATCCCCTCTGTTATGAGTCTCCAACTGTAAAGGTTGAGCCAAGGGCTCTGTCAGAATCTCTAGATCACAAATAAGAGAAGTGGAAAGAAAATAGTGGATAGACCATATATCTATAAGTATTGAATATAAAATATAGAATACATATATCATACCTATAATCATCTCTAGAGCATCTAGATTATAGGTCTCTATTGCCTTTAGTTATTATCATCCCTAACCACCTACTCGTTGAGCCTAGCATGGACTACCTAAGGTTGTGGTGGAAATAGATCAAACTATTTACCTCCTCCAGGTACTCTCCCTACTCCCCTTATATGTATTTATCCCTACAAACCCCCATTCTCTAGCCATTATCTCTAACTCAGTGGTCCATTGACTGTCTCTTTGTCATTTTCATGGAGGGTCGGACAATACTGTGCAATATGTCCCCAACCATCGCAAGAGAAACACCGCCTCTCCCTCGGCTGACTCGAACTTTCCTGAGAGCCCTGAATTACTGACCCTCTATCCATATATTGTCTCCTAAAGTGTCTTTTATACATGGATCCCTTTTTCTGTCATTAGATACTTGTTTCAAAGGTCTCATCTCCTGTGTGTTCATTGCCAGCACCAACTGTTGACGTCTACTCATCCAAAAATCTATCCACCACCAAAACATGCTCTAGCACCCCAAAATTGGTAGGGATGCAATGAAATATATCTAAAGCCCTGATATCTAAGTGTATTCCCCACTCAGCAATTTATTCTTGAAATAATAGTTCACAAACCATATCTATAGAGTATCTCAAGAGGTTGGTGAACCTTGATGAATACTCTATCATGGTCATATGCACCGCTCACGAAATGGATGGATAAAACTCCTCCCTGAAGAGAAACTCAAACTCTATCTAATATAGGGTTGTCTCATCATATATCTTGGTCACCAGAATCCACTATCACCCAATAGATTCATGAAGATGAATCACCACTAGGACCACCGTATGATCAGAAGGCTTCCTCGCAAGGTGGAAAACTCTCATAACTACCTCAAGACAATCCTCAGCTGCCTATGGGTTTAGATTTCCCAAAAAAAAAATAAGGGTTTATTAACTTTGAAACTCATGTATTTCACTCAAACTATGCACATACTCAAATGGTACTGTCAGTGAAACCTTCTACACAATGGGTGGTAAAAAACTAGCAAACCACCTGGAGGTACCACCTGATATACAGGTCCCTATACTGAATCCTCGTCACTAGGAATATCATCCTTGTGATCCTAATATGAAATCCTGATTGGTTTTCCTCATAGATGAATCCTGAAATAATCAAGACTTATCACGGTCAAAGAGTATATCTAAGGATATGACTCAAAAAGTATATGGAAACCACAACTCATTTATATATGATGCATGTAACAATGTTTTCTCTATAACTAATGACTACATGTATTGATTTGACAAGTTGGTTATTAGAGTCCTAGTGAATAGATACATCGTTCATCACACCAACACCAGGTTCCCTGGCCTGAGATCCAAACTCAAAACACTTTAACACTGTTTCCCTAGATCCCAAACCAAAATTCACAATTAGACAATCTCTAAACACCAGTCCTAAGATAAACTCCTATGATACCACTCTATTGTAACTTAACCCACCAGGGCCTACCTAGCTAGTGGTAAGTTGAGTGTGGCACCCCAAGCCTAGCTCTAATAGTCTAGGGGCTAGCGACCAGCTCCGAGTAGTCATATCACACACATATGGGATGCCTTATCCTAAGTTACTTGTACACATGCACACATATCCAAGCCACCAACATTATGTTGAAAGGTAAAATACAACTAATACCATAATACATTCATACATATATATCCCTCATCAAAGTATGAAAAATTTACTATAAATCATAAGGGCCAAATACAAGCCCACCAAAGCTGTAAAAAATTAGTACAACCTTCTAATAAAAAAGGAACTTCTATTAGATGAAAAATATTGTATAAGCCATGGTTTTTTTATCTCATTATGCTCTACCTTCTCTTGGTCCTCTTAGGTCAAAAGTTTTGTTGTATACATAAGACATGACAAGTGTGGGTATATCCCATACATGGGTGAGTATAATAATACCCAGTAGGACACCCAGAAATCACCAAACATAAAGCATCAAGAGAGTAGTCATCTCATTAATGGGGAATTATGTCAAACAGAATATGATACATAAAATTAATATAATAACCCATATATACTCAAGATAGACACCAAGTCTTAAGGAGTTCGCAACCATACATTCATCCATAGGATTCTACTTGAGGCTTCAAGGTAACTCTCATCTAAGAGAACTCACTCTATAATCCTGATAACACCGATGGTGTTCATCCTATAAGTCATGTTCATCAGGACTTTCCATGAAGAAGTATCACTAGAACTCAGAAGATCTCAATGCTCAGATAGGGGATCCCACCCAGGGCCTATGGGGTATACCAGATACTACCTAGAATAACCCACTAAGAAGGGTATTGTACACCTGTGTATATTGGTAATGATGATTCCTCAAACCCCACCTAAGTAAGAAGAAGGAATGATATAGGGTCACATCCTAGGCCACACTAAGGGATTTATAAACTCTATCCAAAAAATATCATAGAGGGGATCACATCCTATTCTTAGGAAGTGATGTATCACTATACCCTTATGAGTATGGACCAAGGGAAATAACCCTTGAGAAATAGGTCCATACTGAGGAGAATTAGGACCTCAAACTTCCTTGGATAAAGTACGCAACATGTATTGGGAGTACACCATGTGTCTTCTCTACCCTGGGTTTTCCCATGCACTTTGGCCTATGATCATGTAATTTGGGTCATGTTTGTGTACTATGGTCATTCCAGTGTACCTATTCATGTATGGGTACTCCAGTCGTGTCTAATTATCAATCCATGCCCATGTACTCTGATCGTACTCGTGTACCTAGTTGTGTCTAGGTACTCTAGCCATGTTCGAGTACTAGGTCATGCATGTGTACTCTGGTTATGCCCGCGTACCTAGTTGTGTATGTTCACATGTACCCCATGGGTATATGAAGAGTCTCCAAGAATGGGTCACTTGGGATGTGTTAGGTACCCACAACATGTGATATTTTATTTTCTTCAAAACCCTAATCATCACAACCAGGGTCCCACATGACGTGTGTTCTTTAGACTACAAGTCATGTAGTTGAGATTTTTCCATAACCCTTGGGTTCCTCATGTGGTTATTATAACAACTTTTCTGCCTTCTATTATACCACCAAATCTTCCAATAATCACAGATCTGGACTTGGCCAAACTGTTTTATCACCAATGGCCAGATTCCGACCACCCAATCCGCTCGAGAATCGTCTGTTGTGGCCTCACACCATCACCGTAATTCCAAACCATGAACCTCAATCCTGATCTATTCCCAATATTCCATTATCACTTATGCACCTTGATCATGTCATCAATCCCAAATATGAACTTGTGGTATCAATCTTTTGTGCCAAATAATGGTTGTGTAATGATCGATTATTGGGTATTTATTGAACTATCAGTCAAAGAAAATGTTGGTGATGGATGTGTGAAGAATGGTAAAAGAAATGAACCAAAACAAAAAAAATAGGAATGGTACTCAACCAATATTTAGGATGTCCTCATTCCATTAATTTTATAATGATGAACAAATATAAAATTATCAAAATATATCAATTCCCAAACCTAAGAAGATAAATCCACACCCGCAAAACATGATCGACCAGTGAATCAATTTGTTAGTGGAATTTATTCTCATTCATCTTAGGATAAAAAATGGGGAATAAACCAATGAAAAACAAACACCTTACCTTTATTTTGGATCGATAACTGATGAATAATGGTTTATGTTGTCTTTGGCGAGATCCACGAACTCCGTTGGTGAAAACAATCCTTGGAAAATCGCTCTTTGATCCTTGATCCTGATTTCGTCCGCCAAGGCTATCCTCCACGATCACTCTATCGAAACCCTAGGGTTATGAGGATAACCATAGGGCTTTGGAATAATCATGTTTATATAGAGGTGGTTTAGGTTTAAGATTTAATAATAAATAAATAAATTTAATGATTTATTTAATTATTATTTCACCCATGACGGTGCTCAAGCCAGACACCCGATGCGCACAAAGATTATGTCACACCTAGGGTAAAACTCACATTAATAATTTAATGATAGTCATAAATTTATGATCCAAGACTCTATTCATAAATTATTCCATTATTTCATAAAAACTATGTTCATGTGATATTATATATTTAATATTTTTATTATGTCAATATTGAGCCTCTCCAGGCCCCAAAATCTTGCACTAATTCAGCGCATAACTCCAAAAATATTCTTTAAAACACTCCAAATATTTACAAGGTAAAAATAGTGTTGTTAAAATTCCAATACCTATAATGATATTATAATTATTAACTTTTAATCCATTAACAAGAATTGATATTGTCATTATAAAACTAGTACTAAAAAAACAATCGAAGCTAATAACATTTGATTAAGAAAATCAAATATAACTAACTAGTATACTTGTAATAAATGATTATAAATGAAGTTTATAAAATATTATAAGTGTAAATAAGGTTATTAAATAAGTTATTTTTATAGTTATTTTTGTTATATAGGAGGTTAGTTCATGTTCGACTAAGCGGGAATAAAGGTAAGGGTTTTTTAATCTCAATTTTGTTTCATTGAGATATGATTTGTATTCACCACTTGTTTTGTTTTTGTGGTGTATATATATTGTCCATGGATCCCTTTTATCATATTTTTTTCATGAAATATAATGTATTTATGGATTGATATCATGTTCTACCTTTCATGGGTTTTCAAGATGAAAGATAATGATGATGTAAGAGATTTTGTTAATTTAAACTCTGTTTCTTTGGGTTATAATGTTTCTTCTTGAATTTCATTCTTATAAGTCACATATATTCTTAAATTTTCTATTTTATATGATATTCCCCATTATATATTTGGGGATGTGACATTTTTATTTCAAAACCCCTTCCCTGATTAATTTCTTTCACATAAAATTATAATGTTATTAAGAATAATTCCAATTCTTTTTAAAGGTTCTTTATCTTCCATATCCATATTTCTCTCCCCTATAATGTTCTCCTTTATATTTAGAAACCTAATTATATGTTATATCTTGTGACCTTCATATTCCCTCTTTTATCTTTTCAAAAATAAATTTAATTATCCTTTTTACGATGTGGGTTTCAAAAAATTAATTTCAAAATATTAAAAAAAGTTTTCCCTTTAATGTTTGTATTTTATCTTCCACTCCACATTTCCTCAAGATAACCTTTATGTATTTCTCAAGGATCCATTATTGAAGATTCTTTTTAAAGGTAAAATATCTCAAATGTTTTCACTTCACCTTTTTGAAAATGAATTTTGAATGTAACCTTTAACTTCATCTTTTAAGACTATAGTAAAAATGTTTTTTGAAAACTCATTTATGATTTGGCTTCGATTTTCCTCTTTATCTCTAAAATATCCATCTCCTTCAGATTAATGTTTTGTAAATCACCCTATAAATTCCATAATGAAATATTCTTTTTGGGGATTGAATTTTGGGTGTCAACCGATTCAATTATTGATCCTTTATTATGTGATACCATTTGAATGTTCTTTTTATTAAAGTGTTTTTCATCTATGTCAGTATCCTTTAATGATTTTATTTTTCACTTATGGCTTGCCCAAATGATAAAATCCACTTTATTTATTTGGATAGATCATGATCATATAATTTTGTTTATTGATTAGGAAAATTATTGACTTAACTGTATACTCATTACTCTATACAGTGTTAGTTTGAAGGATTCTTACATAAAGAGTTATTCCATTTATTGATTGGGGAAATATTGACAATCCTTATACTTTTCATTTCAATATAGATGTTTATTGATTACTAAGGCATGTTGGTTATGTATTTTATAGTTTATTCATTATTTCATATGATGAATGCATTGGAATTTATTAGGATGGGTGAGGCACACAATAGGCTCTCGATGCATCGGTGGGTCTCATGGGATAAATTAGATTGGGTATTTGATGTACGCCTTACTTATTTATGTAAGATATCTTTACACGATGCATTTATGGTAATATTATGATGTCCGACATTATGAATTCTATCACTATGAAATCAGTTATTATTATCCATGTGATTATTTATATTGTTATGTAATCCATGGATTTATTTCAAACTCATGTGATCGGTTATATGGAATTATTTGATTCTCGTTTACTTTTTTCCATATTGTCCCTGTAAAGACCCGGAAATTTCAAGGAAATTTTTTTCTTAATTTTCTATAGAATTTTACAAGAACGCAGTTTCTGACGGCGCCTAATTCTGAGGCCCGGTGTGCCCGGAATCAATTTCCGAAGTTTAGCTCGGGTACGTTCAGTGAACGAACGAGCGGGTTTTTCTATATTTTAAACCAGAGCTCGGAATCGAATTCCTAGGGCACCGATGGAACCGTAGAGCTGGTAATTACTTAGGAACGTCATTTCCGGAGATTCGTTTTCATGAGAGAAGATGATAAAAATTGTAGAAGTTTAATTTATAAAATAACTACAATTTTTATTTTTCTTTTAGTGGTTTAAGGTTTTGGGTGGAAGTTGGGTAACTACCCAACTTTCCAAGAGAGGTTATGAGGGTGGTGGGGCCCACACGAACCCCACCCCTTCATATTCTTCAACCCCCCTCAACTCACCATTAACTTTTGTTAACTTAAACATTAATAACTTATGTTATTAATTAAGTGAGTTAAGTGTGGTTATTTGAATTTTAAACTCTTGAAATTCAAATGTTATGTTATGTTAATAAAATAAGAGGTAAGCTTATTTTATTTGGGGGTTGGAACCTTTGTTGCTTGAGAGGTTTGGGGAGAAAAACTAAGGAAAGCTAGAGTTCTTCATCTTCTTCGACGAAGAACACGAAGAACGTGAAGAACGCATCAAACTCCGTCGAAGATCACCGAGTCCTCAGAGACCGACTACGTGACGCCGTTTACCGTGACAGTTCTTCTGTGACGTCTTCTTCTGCGACGTCTTCTTCCGTGACGCCATCTTCCGCGACGTCTTCTTCCACAACGTCTTCTATCGCGACGTCTCCTTCTGCGACGTCTCATCCCACGACGAATCCTTGTTCAACGAACCTCCGTTCAAGCTCGCACGAGGTAGGGGATTAATTAATTATTTTCGTTCGTGATTTCTACTTTGTCTTTCTTCGTAGTTATACGACTAAATGCTATCGATTAACGAGAGGGGGTCGTACCGCACAAACACGGCCGACCCTCCTCCCTTATCCGTGTGTTGTTTCTTTGTGGTTTGAAATGAGTATGACGTGGTGCCGTTGCGCGTCGTGTGATCGTGCGACAAGGAATGTGTGGCGCTGTCGCGCCGCGCTATGGAAATGAACAAGGACACGACGCCGTCGCGCCGCGTCGGAGAAAACCGAAGACACCGCGGCCGGAGCGGGGCCGCGGCGGAGGGGCGCAGCGCCATCGCGCCGTGCCGGACGAACCAAGCCACGGCCGGTTCCGGGCCGCGGCGGAGCAGGGTGACCGGCGGACGGTTCCGGACCGCCGGTGTCGGCGAAGGAGGAAGGACCGGCCATCGCCGGTCCTTGTTGGCAGAACCGGCCGGCCGGACAAAGGGAAACCGGGGGAATTAATTCCCCTGGCCGGCCAGCACAAATGGCCCCCATTTAATGGGGGGCCGTGGTTACACCAGGGGAGCAGGCGCCCCCCCCCCCCCTGCCAAACGGCTCGGCCAGTTGGCCGAGCGCCTGGCCAACGCGCTGTGCCCAGGCCGGGCCGGCCGACTGGACGGTCCGCCAGGCCGGGCCGCGCCCAGGTCGGGTCGCGCCACACCGGCCACGCCGCACCGCGCCCAGTCGGGCCGGGCCTACCCGGACCTGGGGCGGGTCGACCCGGTTCGGGCCGACCGGGGGGTCTCAGGCCGGGTCGGTCCGAGCCCGAAACCCCCGTTTTTCGGACCGTCTTCGGTCTTTTTCCCATAACGTGGGCTACGAACCTCCGATCGATGCACCGTCAGTTTCATAGCGATACTTGGAACAAGACGGTCGTTTTGATATATCGCACTCAAAGTTTTGGAACACTTTGGGTTCGGCCGGGTTGGTTCGGATACAAAACCAACCGGGCTCTCAGAGCGGAAATGCTTATATCTTGAGCTCTGGACGTCCGATTGACGTGTCTTCGACTTTGATGGATTCCTCTAAGTGAGACGGATCTTTTGGCTTACTCCGCTCGAGGTTTGGATGTTGTTGGAGTGCGGTAGGGTTGGTTCGCTCATGAAACCAACCGGGCCCCTGGAACGAAAAAGCCTATAACTCACAGACCGGGCGTCCGATTGACGCGCCGTCTGTCTCGTTGAATTCCTCTTGATGAGATGGAACTTTTGGAATACTTTGCCCAAGTTTTGGTTTCTGTTGGATAGTGGTCAGGTTGGATTGTACCCAAAATCCAACCGGGCCCTTGGAACGGAAAAGCTGTTATCTTTCAGACCAGACGTCCGTTTGACGAACCGTCAGCGGCGTTGGTGATATCGTTGAGAAATGGTCCCTATGTGTATACCCTATGAGAGTTCGGGGTACAGTTGAGATATGGCCGGGTTGGTTCGCTCACGAAACCAACCGGGCCCCTGAGACGAAAAGGCTAATAACTCACAGACCGGGCATCCGATTGACGCGCCGTCTGTTGCGTTGAGAACCCTATGACGAGGCAGTCCTTTGAGATACTTATTCGTGGTAATTTGAGATACTTGGAGTATCAACCTGTAGCTCGTGGAGTGGACCCTCCCAGAGACGAGCATGCGGAGTACGGAGACCGTGTAGCCGACTGAGACCTGACGACTGCTTGACCGACTCGACTTGGAGTGAGTCGACTAGCCCAGTGGACGGAGCACTACTTTGTTTGGGTGCAGACCCATGGAGGACGGAGAACTACCTGTGTGACAGTGCAGACCTGCGGTACTCATCTGGAGAGTACCTCAGTAGGCTACTAGGGGGTGTGCACTACTGTGTTTGGGTGACATACCCCGGCGGGAAGCACTACTGTGTTTGGGTGGCTGACCCGCGGTACTCGACAGGAGGAGTACCTCAGCATTCTTAGGTTAGTGAGTAGTACCTCGAAGTCGTGACAGGACTATTGTACACTCCAGAGACGGGGCTCTTCAGCAGTTACGGTTTCGATAATGAAAATCCTGGTTTGAGCTGAGACTTTTGACCTTTGTGTTTACCTCATGATTGAGATGGGTCACTTGATAACTTAGGTATATGTATGGGAATATACATGGGTAGTGGTTATCCGTTGATTTCATGATCTTGGTGTTTTCCTCATGATTGAGATGGGTTACTTGATAACTTAGGTATATGCATGGGCATATACCTAAGTAAAGGTTATCTGTTGATATATTCTTTGTGGTTATCCATGTTGGTTTTAGTGAGACCTTGAGGGTCTCGGGTCCCTACTGAGTATCGTTATACTCACCCCTGCATGGGCTATGCCCGCACCTCGTTGTGTTGGTTGCAGACGACGGGCAGTGCTGACGGAGGCCGAGTGTTCGAGGACTGGACTGTACCCGAAGGTGGACTACACGACGAGTCAGTACCCGGAGGTGGAATACACGACGAGTTAGTATCCGAAGGTGGACTTCACGGCGAGATGACACTCGGATGAGGTTGACAGGCGAGAGCATTGTGGAGGCTATCTGTACCTGCCCTTCAGGTAGGATCCATGGTGGACGATCCAGGAGCTGTGCCATCTGTACCTACCCTTCAGGTAGGATCCGAGGAGGACGACCCAGGAGCCGCTTCCGTCCTTCTAGTTGTTGTATTTTTCTGTTTTACTTTGTTCAGTTGTAGTTGTACTTTCTTTTGGGTTTGTATTATGGCCCATTTACTTTTCAGCACTTCTCTTTATACTCAGTGTTTTACTTCCGCTTGTACTCTGTGGTGTTTTGTTTACTTTTATAAAGTCAATGCCTTCCCAGTTATTGAGATTTACGCCTTTGGTGCTAGTCTCCAGCCCCTAGCCTATGGAAGGCGGGCTTGGGGTAGTCACGGCACGGGCCCCGAGGACGGGTCGTGACAAATTGGTATCAGAGGAGTCGGTTCTACCGCAGAACTTATAACTCTGATATTTTCTTTCTGTGAAGCAATAGTGTTAAGAGTACCGAGTGTGGTTTTCAGTTCAGGGAGTCCATTGTTGGTGCGGGCGGCCGACGTATCCATACACCAGGACCCTGACAACTGATTTCTGACTTTGTGCATGAAAACACTGATTGCGTGTGTGTTTTCAAAGGTTTTCCCTTAAAACAGCTCAAACCAGGTCAGCTCACCAGGTATAATCGTTTGACCGTGTCACGTTGTTTCTTTCAGGATGCCTTTTCTCGGACAACCAGCTACAGCCCAGAGGGATGTGCGTACTGACAGCCTGCCGAGCGACGAGGCTTCGGTACAGGGCCCTCTTGCAGTTGAGGCACCAGCGGAGGCACCAGCGGTACTACCATACGTTGGGCCACCGATGCCACCAGCCTCAGCAGTAGGCGATGCACGCCACTTGAGTGCGCTGCACGAGTTCCAGTGCCAGAGGACACCCAGGTTCCGGGGAGAGACGGACCCGCAGGCGGCTGAGGATTGGCTGGAGGTTGTGGTGAGAGTCTTCAGGCTAGTGGGGATGCCTGCAGACTTCATGGTGATCTTTGCTGCCAGACTTCTTCAAGCAGCAGCAGGCAGGTGGTGGAGCCACTTGTTCCAGTTTTGCGACGGGATGACCTTCGCATGGGAAAACTTCAAGACCTTCTTCAGGGTGTAGTTTGTGCCAATAGCTCTACACCCCGAGCGTGTTCAGGAGCTGCTGCCTTTTCCGCGTGTTATTTGATCAGTAGCCGAGTCATCTGTGGGCAATAGACAGATGATGCAGAGGTCCAGGAGGACTAGACCAGTAGTTGGGCGATCTCGAGTTTTAGGATCGGTGGTGCGGGTTACCCGGGGTGGGGACAGAGCTAGGCGTGCCAGAAACAGACAGTGTTACTTGTGCGGCGGAAAGGGTCACCCGGCACGTGACTGTCCAACTCCTCGTACAGTTGATCCACAGGCTTTGGAGGAGCCACCGAGGCAGAAGCAGCGGCGAGTGCTTGAGTAACAGCCGAGCAGTGGACAAGGAAGTAGAGCTCCGGGAGCAGGTGGACAGGAGAGGAACTAGTGGATACGTCCCTTGTACTTCTAGTTCCATGTTGTTGTTGTATTCGTGTCTTTGTACTATGAGCTGCAATAATAAAAAGACACTTATCTTTGTGATGTTTGCTTTCCTGTCCTTTTTGTTTGGTTGATACTGAGTGGCCCTGGTTAAGACTGTTGACTTGACCCTCACTTTTGAGATTTCTACTGGAGGAGACCCAGTGACCTCACACTGATGCCGACAGTGTGACTCGACCCTTGGAGGCGAGAGTGACAGTTGGATCTCTTGGTAGTTACGTCGAGGCCTTACGACGTCATCCATGGCATGAATGCATCATTCATGTCGGGATTGACTGTATTAGACAATGGGCGTGGTTCATCCAGGGGATGAGACCGAGTTTCTCTTTTCAGCAAAGGAGAAATTTTAGAAGCTCTTTCAGATCATATGCAAAGAAGGTACAGATCATCCAGGAGCGGATGAAGACTGCACAGTGCAGTAAGAAATAGGAAACTGGCACCAGTCTTGGAGACTCGGGCATGTTAAATGTTTCCATAAGAGGAAGCTTAAAGGAGAGATGAGTCTGCGAAGCAGCAGTCGTGGAGGCAGAGCTAGGAGAGCAGCATGAGGTGGTGTACATCTTAACATGCTACAACCACCCACCTTAGTTATCCTCGCCAGGCTCAGGGAGCTGGAGGGCGGAGGAATAGTGCGGTTGCATGCGGTCAAGGAGAGTGACCCGATGGCTCTAAAAATGATTCAAGGGACAGTCTGTGTCTACTACTAGATGCTGTAGTAGCAGACGTCGATATGAATCATTCCTTGCTTTCACAAATCTTGTCCCAGACCTAGAGTTTCCGGTAAGCCATGGACTTGACCCTCACGTCTGGAGATACCTTGGGAGGAGACTCGATAATCACACTTACGCCGACGGTGTGGTCAGACCCTCGAGGCGAGAGTTTCGGTTGGAATCTCTTGGTGGCAGCATCGAGGCCTTATGAAGTTGGTTTGAGTATGGACTAGGCAATCACAGTTCATACACAAATTGACAATATTAGGCAAAAAGGTTGTGGTTTAACTACGACGTCGGAATGGATTTTCCTTGGTTGGGAAAAAAGGAAACCCCAGGAAGCACAGGGTAACTCATGCACAGGAGGGTGTGGCCGATCACTCTTGAGTCGGTCAACCATACCCTCGTGGCAGCAGTCGTTTGAGTTTCAGTTCTAACAGGAATTGGAGACCTCTAGAGTTTGAGGATGATGATCACGTCTTTATACGGGTCTCACCTCAACGAGGTTTACGGAGATGTGGCCAAGGCGGAAAGTTATCTCCGAGGTCCAGCAAACCTTCTTAGGTCCTCAGCTGGGTAGGCGAGGTGGTTTACCGCTTGACCCATCCACCTTAGTTGCACCAGGTGCACGGCGTTTTCCAGGTATCTCAACTGAGGAGATACGTACTCTACCCTTCGCATATCATCGACCATGAGGAGCAGGACGATGGCGATGGGGTTACTTCCACGGAGGTTCCAGTAGGGATCGAGGATCGACATGAGCGGATCCTACGAGGATGGTCGATTCCTCGGGTGCGCTTTCTTTGGAAGTACGGAATCTCCAGGTAAGCACACGGGAGCAGAAGGCTCAGGTACGTGCTCAATACCGCTTTTGTGACCCTAGTTTGTGTTGAAGCTTTACGGGGACGTAAAGCCCTGAGGTGGGAGTAATGTAAAGACCCGGAAATTTCAAGGAAATTTTTTTCTTAATTTTCTATGGAATTTTACAAGAACGCAGTTTTTGACGGCGCCTGATTCTGAGGCCCGGTGTGCCCGGAATCAATTTCCTAAGTTCATCTCGGGTACGTTCAGTGAACGAACGAGCGGGTTTTTCTATCTTTTGAACCGGTGCTCGGAATCGAATTCTGAGGGCACCGATGGAACCGTAGCGCTGGTAATTTCTTAGGAACGCCATTTTCGGAGTTGCGTTTTCACGAGAGAAGATGATAAAAATTGTAGAAGTTTAATTTATAAAATAACTACAATTTTTATTTTTCTTTTAGTGGTTAAAGGCTTTGGGTGGAAGTTGGGTAACTACCCAACTTCCCAAAAGAGGTTATGAGGGTGGTGGGGCCCACACGAACCCCACCCCTTCATATTCTTCGACCCCCCTCAACTCACCATTAACTTTTGTTAACTTAAACATTAATAACTTATGTTATTAATTAAGTGAGTTAATTGTGGTTATTTGAATTTTAAACTCTTGAAATTAAAATGTTATGTTATGTTAATAAAATAAGAGGTAAGCTTATTTTATTTGGGGGTTGGAAACTTTGTTGCTTGAGTGGTTTGGGGAGAAAAGATAAGGAAAGCTAGAGTTCTTCATCTTCTTCGACGAAGAACACGAAGAACGCGAAGAACGCATCGAACTCCATCGAAGATCACTGAGTTCTCGGAGACCGACTACGCGACGCCGTTTACCGCGATGGTTCTTCCGCGACATCTTCTTCAGCGACGTCTTCTTCCACGACGCTATCTTCCGCGACGTCTTCTTCCGCGACATCTCCTTCCGTGACGTCTCATCCCACGACGAATCATCATTCGACGAACCTCCGTTCAAGCTCGCACAAGGTAGGGGATTAATTAATTATTTCCGTTCGTGATTTCTAGTTTGTCATTCTTCGCAGTTATACGACTAAATGCTATCGATTAACGAGAGGGGGTCGGACCGCACAAACACGGCCGACCCTCCTCCCTTATCCGTGTGTTGTTTCTTTGTGGTTTGAAACGAGTATGACACGGTGTCGTCGCACCGCATGTGATCGTGCGATAAGGAATGCGTGGCATCGCCGCGCCGCGCCATGGAAACGAACAAGGACACGACGCCATCGCGCCGCGCCGTGAAGTTGAACCAAGTCGCGGCACCGTCGCGCCGCATCGAAGAAAACCGAAGACACCGTGGCCAGAGCAGGGCCGCGGCGGAGGGGTGCGGAGCCATCGCGCCGTGCCGGACGAACCAAGCCACGGCCGGTTCCGGGCCGCGGCGGAGTAGGGTGACCGGCGGCCGGTTCCGGGCCGCCGGTGTCGACGAAGGAGGAAGGACCGGCCGTCGTCGGTCCTTGTTGGAAAAACCGGTCGGCCGGACAAAGGGAAACCAGGGGAATTAATTCCCCCGGCCGACCAGCACAAACGGCCCCCATTTAATGGGGGTTCGCGGTTACACCAGGGGAGCAGGCGCCCCCCCCCCCCCTGCCAAACGGCTCGGCCAGTTGGCCGAGCGCCTGGCCAGCGCGCTGGGCGCGCTGTGCCTAGGCCGAGCCACGCTCAGGCCGGGCCAGTCCGGGCCGACCCGGTTCGGGCCGACCGGGGGATCTCGGGCCGGGTCGGTCCGGGCCCGAAACCCCCATTTTTCGAACCGTCTTCGGTATTTTTCCCATAACGTGGGCTACGGACCTCCGATCGACGCACTATTAGTTGCGTAGCAATCCTTGGAACGAGACGGTCGTTTTGGTATATTGTACTCAAAGTTTCGGAACACTTTGGGTTCGTCCGGGTTGGTTCGGATACGAAACCAACCGGGCTCTCAGAGCGGAAACGCTTATATCTTGAGCTCCGGATGTCCGATTGACGTGTCGTTGACTTTGATGGATTCCTCTAAGTGAGACTGAGCTTTTGGCTTACTCCTCACGAGGTTTGGATGTTGTCGGAGTGCGGTCGTGTTGGTTCACTCACGAAACCAATTGGGCCCCTGGAACGAAAAAGCCAATAACTCACAGACCGGGCGTCCGATTGACGCGTCGTCTGTCTCGTTGAATTCCTCTCGATGAGACAGAACTTTTGGCATACTTCGCCCAAGTTTTGGTTGCTGTTGGATAGTGGCCGGGTTGGATTGTACCTGAAATCCAATCTGGCCCTTGGAACGGAAAAGTTGTTATCTTTCAGACCAGACGTCCGTTTGACGAACCGTCAGCAACGTTGGTGATATCATTGAGAAACGGTCCCTATGAGTATACCCTATGAGAGTTTTGGGTACAGTTGAGATACGGCCGGGTTGGTTCGCTCACGAAACCAATCGGGCCCCTAAGACGAAAAGGCTAATAACTCACAGACCGGGCGTCCGATTGACGCGCCGTCTGTTGCGTTGAGACCCCTACGAAGAGGCGGTCCTTTGAGATACTTCTTTGTGCGACTTTGAGATACTTGGAGTATCAACCTGTAGCTTGTGGAGCGGACCCTCCCAGAGACGAGCGTACGGAGTACGGAGACCGTGTAGCCGACTGAGACCTGACGACTGCTTGACCGACTCGACTTGGAGTGAGTCGACTAGCCCAGTGGACGGATCACTACTTTGTTTGGGTGCAGACCCATGGCAGACGGAGCACTACCTGTGTGACAGTGCAGACCCGCGGTACTCATCCGGAGAGTACCTCAGCAGGCTACTAGGGGGTGTGCACTATTGTGTTTGGGTGACATACCCCGGCGGGAAGCACTACTGTGTTTGGGTGGCTGACCCGCGGTACTCGACAGGAGGAGTACCTCAGCAGTATTAGGTTAGTGAGCAGTACCTCGGAGTCGTGACAGGACTATTGTACACTCCAGAGACGGGGCTCTTCAGCAGTTACAGTTTCGATAATGAAAATCCTGGTTTGAGCTGAGACTTTTGACCTTTGTGTTTACCTCATGATTGAGATGGGTCACTTGATAACTTAGGTATATGTATGGGCATATACCTAGGTAGTGGTTATCCGTTGATTTCATGATCTTGGTGTTTTCCTCATGATTGAGATGGGTTACTTGATAACTTAGGTATATGCATGAGCATATACCTAAGTAAAGGTTATTTGTTGAGATCTTCTTTGTGGTTATCCATGTTGGTTTTAGTGAGACCTTGAGGGTCTCGGGGTCCCTACTGAGTATCGTTATACTCACCCCTGCACGGGATATGCCCGCACCTCGTTGTGTTGGTTGCAGACGACGGGCAGTGCTGACGGAGGCTGAGTGTTCGAGGACTGGACTGTACCCAGAGGTGGACTACACGACGAGTCAGTACCCGGAGGTGGAATACACGACGAGTCAGTATCCGGAGGTGGACTTCACGGCGAGACGACACTCAGAGGAGGTTGACGGGCGAGAGCGTTGTGGAGGCTATCTGTACCTACCCTTCAGGTAGGATCCATGGTGGACGATCCAGGAGCTGCGCCATCTGTACCTACCCTTCAGGTAGGATCCGAGGAGGACGACCCAGGAGCCGCTTCCATCCTTCCAGCTATTGTCTTTTTCTGTTGTACTTTGTTCAGTTGTAGTTGTACTTTCTTTTGGGTTTGTATTCTGGCCCATTTACTTTTCAGCACTTCTCTTTGTACTCAGTGTTTTACTTACGCTTGTACTCTGTGGTGTTTTGTTTACTTTTATAAAGGCAATGTCTTCTCAGTTATCGGGATTTACGCCTTTGGTGCTAGTCGCCAGCCCCTGGCCTATGGAAGGCGGGCTTGGGGTAGTCACGGCATGGGCCCCGAGGACGGGTCGTGACAGTCCCTACCTTTGTTGTTCTATGATAGTTTTTGATGTACACTTTCTCTTACTGAGCATTTTAGATCACCCTTTTTATGTTTTCATATCACCGGGTTATGAAGAAAAGTATTACACATGATATGTCTAGAAGAATAGCATGTGTGGAGAATTTATGGGAGATGTTGAAGACTTAGTATAGATTAAGTAGTTCCTAATGTAGTGGGAAGATATACATTTAATGAGAAATACATGGGATATATTAGTTAATGACATGTCTTAATTCTCTAAAACTATGAACCTAAAAGTTTATGGGAATTTATGTAATGCAATATTTTCTATAAATCATGTAATTGTGGGATAATTACGCCTGGGTTGTCACATTCATGTTATGAAACACATGGTTGATTCAACATGTAATTATATGACAAATTAATGTGATGGGCTAATGTTACAAATGTTGTAGTTAATGTATTACTCAAACATTATGTAACGTTTTGAGTAAATGCGTGCAAGGATCAGGGAGCATCCCCGGGGCCTATATAACATGGTTGAAGGCCATGAAAATTGTATACGAACTTCTATGTGGTTCCTGTCAATTCACCATGTCGAAGCTCTCTTCTCCTTCTTCCTTTGCCACCAGAGAGGTACTAGTATATTATGGTCGTAAGGAGGATGCATTGGGTGATTCACCAGACCATGGATACATTTCGAAGGAAGGAGTCCTTTGGTTGCTTCTTGGTCATTTCCTCTCTCTCTCCCTCTCTCCCTCTCTCCCTCTCTCCCTCCCTCACTCTCTCTCTCTCTCTCCCTCTCTCCCTCTCTCCCTCTCTCCCTCTCTCCCTCTCTCCCTCTCTCTCTCTCTCCCTCTCTCTCTCTCTCTCTCTCTCTCTCTCTCTCTCTCTCTCTCAGTGTAGTCGAGAATCCTTTGAATCAATCCATCGATCTCTCCAAAGCGATTATTACTTTGATATGGAAAAACTAGGGTAAAAATACCCACAAGAGTTGAGGGGAAATTGCAATGACTTAACAACAATCAAGAAATGGAAGGCTAAAAAACTCATGCCCTTATAGCTCGATAAATAGCAAAACAAACAAACCTACATGAAGGTGAATTAAAATATAGCATAAAGGTCAACAAGTTGAACCCCCATTGCATAAAGGTAAAGAGTTGCGGCGTAAGGGTAAACTAACCCTGACATAAATGTAAGGTAGGGGTGTAAATTTGATCAAGCACTAAAACAAAACTGGGCAAGGCCTGCGCCCCCCTTTATCAGCGCTAACGGTTTAGCGCTGATAAAGGCCCGCCCCTTTATCAGCGCGTTTTTAGCGTTGATAAAGGGATTATTTATCAGCGCTAACAAAGCACTGATAAAGGGTGTATTTATCAGCGCTTTTCATTTTAGCGCTGATAAATACACCCTTTATCAGCACTTTTTACTAGCACTGATAAAGGGTCCCGCGGATTTGTTAAAAACCCGCAGGTCCTCTTCCTCCTCCCCGCACACAATCAAGCTCTCGTGGAAGCCCTCGTCTGCGCCGCTGCCGCCGCCTCCTCCTCCTCCGCCGCGGCCGCCGACTCCTCCTCTGCTTCTGCTCCTCCTCCTCCTCCTCCACCGGCCTCATCCTCCTCCTCCTCCGGTGCCTCCGCTGCCTCAGCCCTGCCTCTGCGCCGCTGCCGCCGGTGCCTCCTCCTCTACCGCGGCCTCCTCCTCCTCCGCCAGTGCCTCCTCCTCCTCCGTCGGTGCCTCCTCCTCCACCGCGGCCTCCTCCTCCACCGCGGCCTCCTCCTCCTCCGCCGGTGCCTCCGAGGCCTCCTCCTCCTCTGCGGCCTCCTCCTCCTCCATTGTGCGGTATGCTATGCCCAATAATTGTAATTTGATTTGTTTTTTGTTTTTGTTCTATATTTCAACTATCATGATTTGTGTGAATCAATTTTATTTGATGTGGGGGGGGTGCAGGTGTTGCGGGGGTGTAGTGGGTGGGGGGGTGTGCAGGTGGGGGTGTTTAGGTGGGGGAGATGTGAAGTGGGTGAACATGTGTAGGTGGGGCGTATAATGGGGGGTCTATTGGGTGTGAGGTGGGGGGGTGTACAGGTTGGGGGTGGGGTGGGGGTGGGCTGTGCAGGTGGGGGTGGGTGGGATATGCAAGTGGGAGGGGGGTTGTTCAAGTGGGTGGTGGGGAAGAGAGTGTTCTAGTTGGGGGGGGGGGTGTAGGTAGGTGGGAGTCTGTTGGTGGGTGAGGTTGGGGGGTGTACAAGTGGGGGGTGTGAAGGTGGGGGAGGGGGAGGGGGGTTGTGCAAGTGGGGGGGTGTAGTGGGTGGATGGGAGGGGGGGTGTGCAGGAGTCTGCTGGAGGAGATATGGGGAGGGGGGATGTGCATGTGGGAAGTCGACACTTCCATAGTTTTCCAATAAGCACTGGGAAGTCATCACTTCTAGAGATTTGGATAGGCCTGAGGCCTCTTAGGTTTTGGTTCTTGTCTATTTATCTTGATGAGTAAGGAATCATATGATCTAAAAGTGACATCAATTATATATGATTAATTCTTTCTCCCACAAAACAATTTTCTAGAAATAATATATCTTTGGAAGGTGAGGGAGCCTTTTAGAATTCTTTCATATAGAGACCAGTCAAGGAAAGTATCAATATATATCCACATAGAGTAGGGACCTCTGCGGCCACCGCCTCCTCCTCCTCCGCCGCGGCCGCCGCCTCCTCCTCTGCTCCTGCTCCTCCTCCTCCTCCTCCACCGGCCTCATCCTCCTCCTCCTCCGCTGCCTCCGCCGATGCCTCCTCCTCCTCCGTCGGTGCCGCCAGTGCCTCCGCGACCTCCTCCTCCTCCGCCGGTGCCTCCGCGGCATCCTCCTCCTCCGCCGTCACGCCGCGGTCAAGCCGCGGTCACGCCGGTGCCTCTGCGGCCGCCGCCTCCTCCTCCGCCGCCGCGGCCGCCGCCTCCTCCTCTGCTTCTGCTCCTCCTCCTCCTCCTCCACCGGCCTCATCATCCTCCTCCTTCGCTGCCTCCGCTACCTCCGCCCTGCCTCTGCGCTGCCGCCGGTGCCTCCTCCTCCACCGCGGCCTCCTCCTCCTCCACCGCGGCCTCCTCCTCCTCCCCCGCTGCCTCCGCTGCCTCCTCCTCCTCCACCGCGGCCGCCGCCTCCTCCTCTTCTCCTGCTCCTCCTCCCCTCCATCGGCCTCATCCTCCTCCTCCTCCGCTGCCTTCGCTGCCTCCGCCCTACCACCAGTGCCTCTGGTGCCTCCTCCTCCACCACGGCCTCCTCCGACGACGACGATGCCTCCCCCTCCTCTGCTGGTGCCGTCGGTGCCTCCACGTCTCCTCCTCCTCCGCGGTCACGCCGCGGTCACGCTGCGGTCACGCTTCGGTCACGCCGCGGTCACGCCGCGGTCACGCTGGTGCCTCCGCGGCCGCCGCCTCCTCCTCCTCCGCCGCGGCCTCCTCCTCCTCCTCTGCTTCTGTTCCTCCTCCTCCTCCTCCACCGGCCTCATCCTCCTCCTCCTCCGCTGCCTCCGCCCTGCCTCTGCGCTACCGCCGGTGCCTCCTCCTCCACCGCGGCCTCCTCCTCCTCCGCTGATGCCTCCTCCTCCTCTGTCGGTGCCGCCGGTGCCTCCGCGGCCGCCTCCTCCTCCGCGGTCACGCCGCGGTCAGCCGGTGCCTCTGCAGCCGCCGCCTCCTCCTCCTCCGCCGCGGCCGCCTCCTCCTCCTCTACTCATGCTCCTCCTCCTCCTCCTCCACCGGCCTCATCCTCCTCCTCCTTCGCTGCCTCCGCTGCCTCCGCTGCCTCCGCCCTGCCTCTGCGCTGCCGCCAGTGCCTCCTCCTCCACCGCGGCCTCCTCCTCCTCCGTTGATGCCTCCTCCTCCTCCGCCGGTGCCGCCGGTGCCTCCGCGGCCGCCTCCTCCTCTGCGGTCACGTCGTGGTCACGACGCGGTCACGCCGCAGTCACACTGGTGCCTCTGTGGCCGCCGCCTCCTACTCCTCCGCCGCGGCCGCCGCCTCCTCCTCTGCTCCTGCTCCTCCTCCTCCTCCTCCACCGGCCTCATCCTCCTCCTCCTCCGCTGCCTCGGCTGCCTCCGCCCTGCCTCTGTGCTGCCGTCGGTGCCTCCTCCTCCACCGCGGCCTCCTCCTCCTCCATCGCGGCCTCCTCCTCCTCCTTCGCTGCCTCCGCTGCCTCCTCCTCCGCCGTGGCCGCCGCCTCCTCCTCTGCTCCTGCTCCTCCTCCCCTCCACCAGCCTCAACCTCCTCCTCCTCTGCTGCCTTCGCTGCCTCCGCCCTGCCTCTGCCCTGCCTCCGCGCTGCCGCCGGTGCCTCCAGTGCCTCCTCCTCCACCGCGGCCTCCTCCTCCTCCGCTGATGCCTCCTCCTCCTCCGCCGGTGCCGCCGGTGCCTCCACGTCTCCTCCTCCTCTGCGGTCACGCCGCGGTCACGCCGGTGCCTCTGCGGCCGCCGCCTCCTCCTCCTCTGCCGCGGTCGCCGCCTCCTCCTCTGCTCCTGCTCCTCCTCCTCCTCCTCCACCGGCCTCATCCTCCTCCTCCTCCGCTGCCTCTGTTGCCTCCGCCCTGCCTCCGCCCTACCTCTGCGCTGCCGTCGGTGCCTCCACCTCCACCGCGGCTTCCTCCTCCTCCGCTGATGCCTCCTCCTCCTCTTCCGGTGCCGACGGTGCCTCCGCGGCCGCCTCCTCCTCCGCGGTCACGCTGCAGTCACGTCGCGGTCACGCCGCGGTCACGCCGCGGTCACACCGCGGTCACACCACGGTCACGCCGCGGTCACATTGCGGTCACGCCGCGGTCACGCCGGTGCCTCTGCGGCCGCCGCCTCCTCCGCCGCCGCCGCGGCCGCCGCCTCCTCCTCTGCTCCTGCTCCTCCTCCTCCTCCTCCTCCTCCTCCACCGGTATCATCCTCATCCTCCTCCGCTGCCTCCGCTGATGCCTCCTCCTCCTCCGCCGGTGCCGCCGGTGCCTCCGCGGCCTCCTCCTCCTCCGCCGGTGCCTCCGCGGCCTCCTCCTCTTCCGCGGTCACGCCGATGCCTCCGCGGCCACCGCCTCCTCCTCCTCCGCCGCGGCCGCCGCCTCCTCCTCTGCTCCTGCTCCTCCTCCTCCTCCTCCACCGGCCTCATCATCCTCCTCCTCCGCTGCCTCCGTTGATGCCTCCTCCTCCTCCACCGGTGCCTCTGCGGCCTCCTCCTCCTCCGCCGTCACGCCGCGGTCACGCCGCGTATTACAATATATAGTAGGAGTACTCCGATAATCTGGAGGTTGTTTTGGGTGTTTTTAGAGAGCTTTGTCTTTATTAAAATATTATAAATTCCCCATATTTTGTTTAAGAAGTATTGTTTCATGGTCACATTATTTCCTTGGAAGGAGTTTTAGGTTATCCAGAAAAGGTTCGAGAAGTCATTTATCCAAATCAATCAGAGAATGTATTCAAGATCCACAACATTCTAGACTTAGTCATTTCATGGTCACATTATTTCCTTGAAGTATCTTGTTTAATATCTAAATTATACTCATATTCCTTCTCCTCTAACCTATATACTCATCCTATGGATTTCAAATAGGATGAATATAAATAAAGAATGGATGAATGGAAATCGGTTGACAAAACAGTATGAAGAAGGCGTGAAAGAGTTTATCAAGTTTGCAAAAGATCATGCATGTGACTCTTCTCAAATCCTTTGTCCGTGTTTACGCTGTTGTTATTCAAAACAAATTAGTCCAGATGAGTTGAAAGAACACTTGATCTGTCATGGAATAGATCAAAGTTATACATGTTGGAATAAACATGGGGAAACAACGAATGTAGGTAGTGACTGGGGTGACACTGCGTTTTATGGATCATCTGATATGATTACAAACATGAACAATGAAGATGACCGTATGGAGGATGTGATTACAGATGTGAATGATGATGAAGATCGTATTGAGGAAATGACAAGGACCTTCGAAGATGAACTTCGTGATTGCCCAAAATTGTTTGAGAAGTTAAATAGTTGTGCAAAGACGCCATTGTATGCTGGTTGCACTAAATATACAGCATTGTCAGCCGTACTGAAGCTGTATAATTTGAAAGCAGATAACGGGTGGAGTGACGACAGTTTTACGAAACTACTTGCCCTCTTGAATGACATGCTCCCAGAAGACAATGAGCTCCCGAGCCGAACATACGATGCCAAACGAATGCTACGCTCTATGGGTATGATCTCTGAAAGAATACACGCCTGCCTGAATGACTGTATACTGTTTCGCAAGGACCACAAATCACTTAAAGAATGCCCAAATTGTGGTGCTTCTCGATACAAGAAAGATGAATCCAGCCCTACTAAATTTGTATGGTACTTTCCAATCATTCCAAGGTTTAGACGCCTATATAGAAGTGAGGAGACTGCAGAACAATTAACATGGAATGCAGATACAAGAATTAAAGATGGGATACTACGTCACCCGGCAGACTCTCCTTAGTGGAAGAGAATCGATCACAAGTATCCTGAATTTGGAAACGAGTTGAGAAACCTTCGTCTTGCGTTATCTACAGATGGAGTGAATCCTTTTGGTTTTCAAAGCAACAGTCACAGTACATGGCCGGTTATGTTGATAAATTATAACTTACCACCGTGGTTATGCATGAAACAAAAATACATCATGTTATCTCTGCTTATATCAGGACCAAAACAACCGGGTAATGATATTGATGTTTATTTAGCTCTATTGATCGAAGATTTGAAATTATTGTGGGATTCAGGTGTTACATTGTATGATGCTTACAGAAAGGAAGATTTCACTTTGAGAGTCATGTTGTACGGGATGATAAATGACTTCTCTGCTTATGGAAATTTGTCAGGATATAGCATTAAAGGAACTCAAGGTTGTCCCGTTTGCGAAGAAGGTACACAATCAATTAGGTTGAAACATTCATCAAAAACCATGTTTCTAGGACATCGCAGATTTCTACCGCGACAACATAAGTACCGTTCTTGGAAGACATCATTCGATGGAAGTTCAGAAGAACATACAGCACCGTCTCCACTAACAGGCGATCAATTGTTTGAGAAAGTTAAAAATGTGGACACTACTTTTGGTAAACCGGCTTCGAAAAACCTTACGAAATCGGTTGGAAAAAGAGATCAGTTTTTTTTGAATTACAATACTGGAATTGTCTGTATGTAAGACATTTTATTGATGTTATGCATGTAGAAAAAATGTATTTGACAGTGTTATCGGCACGTTGCTAAATACATCTGGAAAAACAAAAGATGTAATTAAGGCTAGGTTGGACATGGTTGAGATGAGAATACGAGAAGAGTTGGCACCAGTGGAGGGTGAAAAATGAACATTTCTTCCTCCTGCTGCTTACACTCTTTCCAGGAAGGAGAGATATCAGTTTTGCAACTTCTTGAATGATGTAAAGGTTCCAGAGGGGTATTCGTCAAATATCAGTAACCTTGTGTCAATGAGCGACTTGAAGTTAAAAGGTCTAAAATCACATGACTGCCATGTTTTGATGCAAAATCTCATTCCAATTTCTTTACGTTGCATTTTTCCCAAGAATGTCCGCCATACATTAACGAAACTGTGTTTCTTCTTCAAATCTATATGTAGCAAAGTTATAGACCCGGAGAAATTGCCAGCTATGGAAAAAGAAATTGTCGTCATATTATGTGAATTAGAAATGTTCTTCCCGCCTTCATTTTTTGATATGATGGTTCATTTGATGGTCCACTTGGTGAGAGAGATTCGACTATGTGGTCTTGTACATTACAGATGGATGTACCCCATTGAATGGTATATGAAGATTTTGAAAGGGTATGTCAAAAATCGAAGTCGGCCAGAGGGTTGTATTGCAGAGCGATATATTGTTGAGGAAGCCGTTGAATTCTGTACCGAATACTTGTCTGGTGTGGAAAGCATTGGCTTACCGAAATCTCGTCACACTGGGTGGATTGAGGGTGAAGGAATTTCTGGAAGAAAGGTTGTCACAATCAATATTACAGATCGGGAGCAGGCCCACCTTTATGTTTTGCATAACAGTTTCGACGTTGACTCATATGTTGAAATCCACAAAGAAATTCTTAGGCGTTTGAATCCATCAAGGGCTGAAAAATGGATATCAGATACACATAATCAACAGTTTATAGGATGGTTTCGAGATCATATTATTAAGAAGTCAGATGGAAATCCAGAGTCAATTTCGGAATGACTTCGATGGCTAGCTGGAGGACCAAGTGTGTATGCATTGTCTTACAATGCTTATGTAGTTAATGGTTATACATTTTATACTAATGAACATGATGAAGACAGTACCATGCAGAATAGTGGGGTTACACTTGTGGCTGAAGTGATGCATGTTTCCGGTGCTAAGGACAGAAATCCAATTTATGCGAATATGTCATACTTTGGCATCATCAAACAAATATGGGAGTTGGATTATACGAAATTTCAAGTTCCGATATTTCAATGCAAGTGGGTTGATAACAGGAGTGCTATTAAAATAGATGATTTGGGATTTGTGAAAGTTGATTTCAGTAAGGAAGGGGAGAAAGACGAACCATTTATAATGGCATCACAGGTAGTGCAAGTATTTTATGTTCCAGATCCCACAAACCGAAACTGGTCAATTGTTCTGTTATCGACCAAAACAGCTGAAGGGTCAGATGAAAATTCAACGGAAGATGACCCTTTCATTGGGACTTCGCAATCATTTCGCAGTGGTCCCAATGTAGATGATGTTTTGTATGTAAGAGGAGACCACAATGAAGGGATATGGATAGTTGATAGAGGGGTCAAATCCCTTCAGCCTTTTAAAAAAAAGGGAGTTCAATAATAAGGTTATTGATTTTTATTGTAATATAGATTGTGTTACATTATGTTATTATCTGTTCGCTGCTGCTTTTATGTGATCTAAATTAAATTTTAAACCAGTTCTGCAGATAATGACTTCTTCACCTGCTGATGCACCCAATGAAAGACAACAGGTCTCTCAACCTATTGCAGCTAGTCCCACTGCTGACGTACAACAGGTCTCTCAACCTGTTGCAACTAGTGTCAGTGCCGATGATAGCGCTTCGGAGATACATAATGATGATGCAGAAACTGAGGAAATGGTAGGCGATGAAACCCCAGCGACAAAAAAAAACAGGTGCATCGTAGTTTGACAGTTTTAACAAAAATCCTCAAGGCAAAAGCAAAAGGCATCAAATATGAGGTGGGATGGAATAAACGAGGCCAGCATGTAAATCCCAAAAAAGCCATGTTTAGTAGCTACGTTGGAATCGTCACTCGACAACGCGTGCCGATTGACGTAGAGTCGTGGCACCATGTTGTCAGCGGGTTGAAAACATTAATGTGGGAAGAGATTACGGTAACATTACGATATCATCTATTTAATTTATTAAAATAAAATAAAATATTGAAATATTGACTAACCCTTCATCATCTCTTGCAGAGTGCATTTATAGTAGATGTTTCGCACAAAGAATATGTTTTTAGGGAACATTGGATGCTCATTGCAGTCAATTTGGATACTCCAAAGATTTATTTTCTGGATTCACTGCATGGATATCCAACTAACTGACCACACATGATGGCGATTGTAAATTTGTAATACACTAGATTCAACATTTTATAACTAAATATCTAGTTATATAATTTATATTATCTTTTAATGAGTATTTTGTTATGATAGGTCAGTGTATGAATATCGTCTAAAGGCTGGAATGAATCTAGGGCATAAGGACGAAAATGCCCACAAGATCTACAAATGGAGAAGTATCTGGGTATATATAATTATATTTCACTATCCAAATACATATCAAAACAGATTACTTATTTTTCTCGATGTTTCTGCAGTGTCCGAAACAAACAAATGACAAGGACTGCGGTTATTATGTTTGTAAATTTATGAAAGAGATCATATTTCATGAACAAACTAGCATCCCTGAAGAGGTATTTTTGAAAATAATTACTACTTTATTTAAAATAATTATTAATCCTTTGTGTATTTATATTTTTTCAGTACTACTATGACTGTCGCAAAAACTCCTATTCAGAAGATGATATAAATGTCTTTAGAAACGAATGGGCAGCGTACCTGATGGAAGAATGTAAACAAATAGGACAATGAAGGTGAATTCATAATACTTATGTTATCTTTATATGGTCATTGATATCTCTCTTTACACTTATTGAGCATCTATGACGTGTACGAATCGACTGCACCTCAATCCGACGCACGGTGTGACCGGTATGGCTAAAAGTGTCTGTTATCAGTTGGAAAATGACATAAACTTTAGAAAACAACACCAATGACATATGGAATACTGAGAAAACGCGTTCGGATTGTTTTGATATTTTAGGACAACGATCCACGAGTCATTTGTGACGTGTACGAATCGACCGCACCTCAATCCGATCCACGGTGTGACCGATATGGATAAAAGTGTCTGATATTAGTTTCAAATTGAGATAAACTTTGGAAAACAACACCAATGACATATGGAAAACCTAGCAAACGCGTTCGGATTGTTTTGATACTTTATGAAAACGATCCACGAGTCATTTTTGATGTGTACGAATTGACCGCACCTCAATCCGATGCACGGTGTGACCGGTATGGCTCAAAGTGTCTGATATCAGTTTTAAAATGACATAAACTTTAGAAAACAACACTACTGACACACGGAATACCGAGCAAACGCGTTCGGATTGTTTTGAAACTTTATAACAACGATCCACGAGTCAATTTTGACGTGTACAAATCGACCGTACCTCAATCCGATGCACGGTGTGACCCGTATGGCTCAAAATGTTTTATATCAGTTTCAAAATGACATAAACTTTGGAAAACAACACTACTGACATACGGAATACTGAGCAAACGCATTTGGATTGTTTTGAAAATTTAGGACAATGATCCACGAGTCATTTGTGACGTGTACGAATCGACCGAACCTCAATCCGACGCACGGTGTGACCGGTATGGCTAAAAGTGTCTGTTATCAGTTGGAAAATGACATAAACTTTAGAAAACAACACCAATGACATACGGAATACCGAGCAAACGTGTTCGGATTGTTTTTAAATTTTAGTAAAATGATCCACGAGTCATTTGTGACGTGTACGAATTGACCGCACCTCAATCCGACCCACGGTGTGACCGGTATGGCTAAAAGTGTCTGTTATCAGTTGGAAAATGACATAAACTTTGGAAAACAAAACCAATGACATACGGAAAACCGAGCAAACGCGTTCGGATTGTTTTGAAACTTTAGGACAATGATCCACGAGTCATTTGTGACGTTTAAAAATCGACCGCACCTCAATCCGACGCACGGTGTGACCGGTATGGCTAAAAGTGTCTGATATCAGTTTCAAATTGAGATAAACTTTGGAAAACAACACCAATGACATACGGAAAACCGAGAAAACGCATTCGGATTGTTTTGATAATTTAGGACAACGATTCACGAGTCATTTGTGATGTGTATGAATCGACCGCACCTCAATCCGACGCACGGTGTGACCCGTATGGCTCAAAGTGTTTTATATCAGTTTAAAAATGACATAAACTTTAGAAAACAACACTACAGACATACGGAATACCGAGCAAACGCGTTCGGATTGTTTTGAAACTTTAGGAAAATGATCCACGAGTCATTTTTGACGTGTACGAATCGACCTCACCTCAATCCGACACATGGTGTGACCGGTATGGCTAAAAGTGTCTGATATCAGTTTCAAATTGAGATAAACTTTGGAAAACAACATCAATGACATACGGAAAACTGAGCAAACGCGTTCGGATTGTTTTGATACTTTAGGACAACGATCCACGAGTCATTTGTGACGTGTAAGAATCGACCGCACCTCAATCCGAGGCACGGTGTGACCTGTATGGCTCAAAGTGTTTGATATCAGTTTCAAAATGACATAAACTTTAGAAAACAACACTACTGACATACGGAATACCGAGAAAACGCGTTCGGATTGTTTTGAAACTTTAGGACAATGATCCACGAGTCATTTGTGACGTGTACGAATCGACCGCACCTCAATCCGACGCACGGTGTGACCCGTATGGCTCAAAGTGTTTGATATCAGTTTCAAAATGACATAAACTTTAGAAAACAACACTACTGACATACGGAATACCGAGCAAACGCGTTCGGATTGTTTTGAAACTTTAGGACAATGATCCACGAGTCATTTGTGACGTGTACAAATCGACTGCACCTCAATCCGACGCACGGTGTGACCGGTATGGTTAAAAGTGTTTGATATCAGTTTCAAATTGAGATAAACTTTGGAAAACAACACCAATGACATACGGCAAACCGAGCAAACGCGTTCGGATTGTTTTGATACTTTAGGACAACGATCCACGAGTCATTTGTGACGTGTACGAATTGACCGCACCTCAATCCGACGCACGGTGTGACCCGTATGGCTGAAAGTGTTTTATATCAGTTTAAAAATGACATAAACTTTGGAAAACAACACTACTGACATACGGAATACCGAGCAAACGCGTTCGGATTGTTTTGAAACTTTAGGACAATGATCCACGAGTCATTGTGACGTGTACAAATCGACCACACCTCAATCCGACACACGGTGTGACCGGTATGGCTAAAAGTGTCTGTTATCAGTTGGAAAATGACATAAACTTTAGAAAACAACACCAATGACATACGGAATACTGAGCAAACGCGTTCGGATTGTTTTGATATTTTAGGACAACGATCCACGAGTCATTTGTGACGTGTACGAATCGACCGCACCTCAATCCGACGCACGGTGTGACCGGTATGGATAAAAGTGTCTGATATTAGTTTCAAATTGAGATAAACTTTGGAAAACAACACCAATGACATACGGCAAACCGAGCAAACGCGTTCGGATTGTTTTGATACTTTAGGACAACGATCCACGAGTCATTTGTGACGTGTACGAATCGACCGCACCTCAATCCGACCGACGCATGGTGTGACCGGTAAGTCTTTTTATTAGATAAAGAATCAGTATATATTAAATGAGATAAATCAATCAAAAACATATTGATTTTACATTATTCCCTTTCATTGTTTTGAAAATGAAAACATTTGAGTTTAAAATTTCATATTTTAGTTTCACATTTCTATATTAATGTATTCTTTCATATTACTGTTTTAATTTCTTTCATTATTGCATTACTAACATAATATTTGTTTTCTTATATAGGTGAATTTTTTTCCTTGAGTTCAGATGCTTTTTTCGGCAACAAATACCATCGAGAGCGGATCACGGATATCAAAGGATGAAACATGAATGTTTATAACTGTTGTTGAATAATTGTAATTGTAACCATGTAAAACAATGTTTGAAATGTATATAGCAATGCGTTTTTTTGTATTCATGATGTTAAGTAAATGTATATACCGTTGTCGGTCAAAATATTGTGTGCGGTTGCTAGGGTGTGCAGGTGTGCATGTGCTACTTTGTGCAGGTATTCTGGTGTACAGGTGTGCAAGTCCTGTTTTGTAGGTGCAGGCGATGGGGCCTTTATCAGCGCTCCGTTAAGCGCCGATAGAGGAGACCTTTATCAGCGCTAAAAGAAGCGCTGATAAAGGGTGCCTTTATCAGCGCTCTGAGAAAGCGCTGATATAGGAGACCTATATCAGCGCTAAAAAAAGCCCTGATAAAGGAGGTCCTTTATCAGCGCTTTTCTAGCGCTGTTAATGCTGGTTTTTAGCGCTGATAAAGCTGCAGTTTGTAGTAGTGAAGTGGCTCAAAAGCCCGCTCGCCCCAGCCCGAAAAAGCCCAACCCGAGTCAGGCCTAGGTCATTATATTTTGGTCTGGCCCGGCCCGAAAGCCCGACCTGTAGGGCTGGCCCGAAAGCCCGATCCGACTGCTCACCATATAGGCCTTAATCCGATCTCAAAAATCCAAAAAAAACTGGAAAACTTGTAGTATGGGAGATTTGATCCCCCTACACTTGTCTTCTAAGGCTGCGTCTGGACTAACTAGTCTAAGCATTGCGTTTGATATATTTATATGATATCTATAATTATATATTTATCTTATAAAAATATTATAATGGTAATTTAAAAAAAAATATTAATTACTTTAATATTAAAGGACAGATCTCCCGGGACCGTGGCCCGACTCGAACCGAACAATCGGGTCGGCCCAAGGTCGGGATTGGCCCGAGCTACGACATTGCTCAGCTGGCTTGACCCAGTTTGGTCCGGCCTAAGTGAGCTTGGGCCAGGCTGGGCCGGGCCGGGCTGCCTTTACTCCCTTAAGGTAAGCCATCGACGCCCTTCTCGCTAAGGGTAAACCCTGACTCATGTAAGGGTAAACCCAAACTTGCATAAGGGTAACAAACCACTTATGTATTGGGGATGGGACACCCACGTAAATAAAACCTAGTGATACCAAAATTCATGCAAGGGTATACCAAAACTCACGCAAAGATAATGAGGGCCTTATGTAAAGGCAGAACCACTGAACCAAAACCCACGTGAGGGTACCCAAAACTCACGTAAAGGCAATGAGAGTCTCACGTAAGGGTAAAACTAGATAGACAGAACTTATGTACGAGTAAAACCAACACTATATAAGGGCAAGACAAAGACCATATGACGATGAAAACAATACAAACAAGTATATTAAAATGAATTACACACATCAAAGATCGAACCCCCGCCTCTTCAAGATAAGTAAGTGACCTTAACCGCTAGATGGGACAAAAAACTAAAATTTTAAGCACATTAGTAAGATTTTCTCATTAATTTTAAATCAATGCTTTAAAAAAATTTATAATAAAATTTCAATATAAAAATTAGGGGCAATGACATTTGGGACCAAAAAAGGTTGTTAAATCGAGAATTTAAAATTTGTTATCTTTTTTTGCCACATTTTTAGATTTATTGGTTCCAACCAATCATTTCCCCTAAAAACTATACCGCCGACGTGGTTTCGAAGGGCAGAGGTTTCACTTTCGCGTCACAGCCGCCGTGCGGGTTCCAACGCAGTCTACCCACGGCTTTGGCCCAATCACGCGACTCCTCACGCGCCACAGGTTTTATATTTCAGCGAAGCCGGGCAGTTTCGGACCACGGTCTTCCTTCCTCTTCCTGCCTCTAGATTCTCGCAAGGGAGAGGGATTCGTTCTCTCTCTCTGTAGCCCTTGGTCTCATCTCCTTGCCCCGGACGCTAATCCCGAGGGGATCCCGTGCGACAATGGGGTTCGTGTCGTTTGCCGGAAGAGTTTTGTTCGCATCAGTGTTCATACTCGCTGCTTGGCAAGAGTAAAGCGCCCGCCCCTCTTTCCTTCTGCTCAGGACCTGCTTTACATCCAGCTTCTCTATTTGTTGTTTTCTTAGGGCTGTTCTTCGACCTTTCGTCTTCCTTTCCAACATTCAGTGTTATTTTGGTAATCGTGTTGCTAACTGCAGATCTAATGAGGTTTAGCGGGTTCACGTGTAGACCACTATTAATCAATGGGATTCTTGTTACGATTTTTAAATAAAAAATTATTTCCTTGTTTCACTGACCGTAGAGCTTGCATTGGTATGAATTAAATCCATGGCTAAATCTCTTGCAAAACATGCTGACTTTGCGGAAACGTGTGCAATGATGTAATTTTCTCACTCATGTTAGTTCTAATTTCATCCCAGCGTTTCCTAATCCTTACAATCTAGACATTTTTTTTCTCGTTTTAGGTTTTTATTTTAGAACTTCATCAATACACGACATTATGTTTGCTTTTTTTGGATTATCAGTTTTAATATAATCAATCCTTCAACCTTCCATTTGTCGGAATTCATTTATACTCGCCACCTACAATTTGACTCTTTTGCTTATTATTATTATTTTTTGAGTTGAACCACGCATATTTGGTTGCTGACATTGATAGAGGTTTAGCTATCATTTTACTTCCCATTACAAGATGGTCTGATTTCTTTTTTGCGTCAATGCCAGTTAGTTACATGGAGGGTCTCTTTTGAATTTACCTTCCAACTTCAATACCCTGATATAATTTGAAACAGATATTTCCCAGCTTTGTTTAGAAATCGATTCTTCCATTCCCTCATTGACACATCAGGTTCAATATTAAATTATTAGACACATGTCTATGGAGAGCCCTGGCATTCAGATTTCACACACAGTTTTAATCCAATCTCAGCAACTTCTATTCGACAGAACCTAGAAATTGATGACAAGTTATTGTCATTCCCTTTCTCTCTCATCAACAAATGTAATGGCTTGAGGTAATTATTTCATTCTCTTTAGGTGAAGCCCAGCAGTTCGTTAAAGATATATTTTTCTTCCTTTCTTTTAGAGGTGCTTCTGCTTTATTCAGCAACTCTTTTGGCATGACAGTGTTTTGGAAGGGTTATCCCTGAATGGGTCAGTGTATTGTCTGTGAGATTTTTTTTTTGGAGCATCAGTCCCTTTTGAGAACAACATCATGATTTATAGGGATTGTGGTTTGTGTAATCTTTCCATCCCTTCTTGTTTTCTCTGCGCCAATAAGAACAGAAATATTGACTTTCAATCATTCCTATACTACTGGGAGAGTGATTTTTGCATTTTTGTTGTTGACAGTGGAGAGGGGAACGAACTGTGTTTGTCTCAAAAGGTTTCAATGGATCTTTTGGGTGCAAAAATCAAGGGGCTACCTTTTTTGTTCAGTCAAAATCCCTTTCCTGTCTGGTCACATCTAATTTTGTTATGCCTCATTTTTGGGAAATGCCCGCCCGTAAAATGATCCAACACTTTATTATCTTAATATATTTCTTAATCTTTAAACTTTGGCTATGTTCATTTTCCAAAAATGTTTTAGAAAAGATTTTTTAAGGGGGCCGGGGGATATAAATAAAAACATTTTTTTCCTGAAAATCTCTTATTTTCATTCTTCTAAAAAATGTTTTCAATTTATATATTGCAATACATTTTCTTAAACATTTTTGAAAAATGAAAGTAGGCAATGGCATAATAAGCAGGGCCTTCTATCCTGATAGCCGTTTAAATCACACAGTGTTGTCAAAGGCGAGCGCCTCAGCGCGCCTTGGCGTGATGTGAGGCGAGGCGCACCTGGTGCGCCTCACCATCGGTGAGGTGAGGCGACCTCACCGAGGCGCGCCAAAGGCGCGCGCCTCGTGCGCCAACCCCTGAGGCGGTGAAGCGCAAGGCGTTGTAAAGGCGCACCAATTGCTTTTGCTGCGAAAATCGGGGGAAACCAATTGTTGATGCTGCGGAAATTGAGCGAAACAGAAGAGGGAAATTGTGGGGTGAAAATCGCGGGCGACTGGATGGAAATCGGGGTGAATGCAGGGTGGTGATGGAAATCCGGGGTGCAGTGCAGCAGTGAGGGAGATCGTGAAAATCATGGGTAGGAGGGAAGGATGGAAATCGGGGGTGTAGTAAGGGGCGATCGCGTAAATCATGGGTAGGATAGATGAAAATCGGGGTGCAACGGTGAGGGTGCTAGTGGAAATCCTAAGTACACTCGAAATCGGGTATATTTTTTCTGAAAAATGAGCAGGTATAATATAGCGTTAAATATATTATTTAATATATTAATAAAATAATTGAACCAAACTCTATAAAATTAGAATCATCACGTCCAAAATACACAGCGTCCAAAATACAAGTCACGCTGCATCAGCAGCAGGCATCCGACGACGCGTAGCAACAGGCATCCGGCGACACGCGATGATGATGAAGCTTTTCATTAATGATGAAACTTCCATTGATGATGATTTTTATGTTTAGGTTCTAAAGGATTGATTGTGATTTGGTTAAAAATTATCAGTATGGATTTTAAGTTGTATTATTTTGATTAAATTCAAGTTTTTTTTTTAATTTAAAATATGGTTGAAAACTTTATATATTTAATTATGTGCGCGTGCGCCTTAATTGCACCTCGCGCTGCGCCTCGCGCCGCATCCCCAAGCGGCCTTTGCGCTTTATTGCGCCGCGCGCCTTTGACAACACTGAAATCACGTGACTTTTTTATTTTTTCCTTACCAAATGAAAACAAAAAATGTTTTCGGTAACCAAACGGACCTGACATTTTGATGTTTGGACTAAATGGCCTCATATTTTTAAAGATAAAATAGCTCATCTATTTGTATCCCCCCATCATCCTAGGAAGAGAATATTAATTTTTTCGACATCTACTCTCTTCAAACTAAGCAAATCAAAGGAACATTAAAATGTCTCCCCTCCCCTTTCATCAACCGAACCAAAAACACTCCATTAGATGTTCACCTTTGGGTATTATCTTTCCTATTGGGGGCAATCTTAGTGGCTTATCTTTTTAGGACTCTTCATGGCCAAAGCAAACAATTTAAACTCTTGCTAAGAAGCATATTCCTTCATTAAAGTTGGGTTTGTCAGATATTACTTCTCTGTCTGTTTAAGCCCGTTTCTTGATTCATTTCTTTTAAATGCTTTTCTCTTTTATCTTCATGTGGGTCCTCTGCATAACTTTAGATCTCTGATCCTGATACTAGGCATTGTTTGGCTCGAGTGATATTAATCTATGCTTCCATTCAGGTTTAATGAATATGGGGTTGATGGTGGACCAGCAGCAAGCTTTCTGAGACCAAAGCTGGATGCTTTCTCAAACAATGCCATGTCACACACTGGGTTGAAATTGCCCAGTATAGAAGTGAGTAATATTTACCCGGTGTTGCCAATTTGGGCTCATGGGTTGGCTTTGTGACGGGTTAACTGTCCTCATTTAAACCCAACCCTAACCCGACCTATTTAATTAAATGGGTTGACCCAACTCAACCCATTTATTAATGGGTCAACAGTAACCCGACCTGCCAGCCTCTTTAACTTTAAATATATAACACTATCATGACATGTCCGATAGTTAATATCACATAAACTCAACTTAACTGAATTGGATTATCACATCTAGACCAAAAATAACTAATTAATATGAAACATCTACTATCCATTTAAAATAAATAATGTGGTATAAACATGTTGAATTATTTCAAATTAAGTTGATTAATAGAATGAAATATATCATAAAACTAATTATTATTATTATATTTTAAATAAAGAATAGTCAACCCGAACCCAACTGGAATATTATTTGTGTCAGATTATTCAATCCAATTATAACTTGAATCTATTTATGCCGAACTTAAACCCATTTAACACATGTTGTGTCGTGCCGGGTTCAAAATTGTAGATTAAAAAACTGGTCGCGGTAGCTATAGCTCTTAAAGGTGTTGGGGGGCTTCTTTTCATTTTCGGCAGCACTCTTGGGGCTCACCTCCTGGTATGATATCCCTTCCCTGTCCTGACCCATCTACTTGGGACTTGTTTGTTTTGGCTTAAAAATGAACTTAGGTTTTTTTTCTTGGCACAGCTTCTCCATCAGGCGATTGCTGCTCCCATCCTCAATGACTTCTACAACTACGAAAGTAGCAAGCAAGAATTCGCCCAGCTCTTCATGAAATTCACTCAGGTAATGGAGTGTCGCCTTGAAGCCGTCATTAAAATCAATTCTAACACAATCCGTCTGTGGTATGAACAGAATCTGGCTCTTTTTGGAGCGCTGCTGTTCTTTATCGGCATGAAGAACTCGATGCAAAGACGGCAGGTCAAGAAGAAATCTGGCAAGGCGAAAACCCTTTGATGTGAAAGGAGAGCAGTTCCACGAGGTATTCATTGTTTGCTGTGTTATGATTTTGGGGGGTTTTGGGGCTTCTCACCAGTAGGCTGGCAAACTGTTTTTTTGCATCTTTTTTATTCCTGCTGTTTAATGGATGGCGTGGCATATTTGTGAGGGTACTGGAGAGTAATTAGTGAAGTGAACTTCCATTTTTTCACCATTACTGTCTTTTCTTTTTTGTTTTTGCCCGGAACTCAACTGAGAAATCGGTTTGATTTAGGAAAAATTGGTGGCTTTTCTGATTCAATGACTGAAAGGATATTAAAAAAATATTGAATTTGTAAGGAAAAGAGAAAAGGTGAACGTTATAACGAGAAGAATGAAACCCCGATAATGAGAATAAAAATTTTGAAGTTCGGGACTTTATATTATTTTATTGATTTTTGACTATTAAGGGGGAAATTGATAATTTTCTTGGTCTTGGAATAGGATTTTGAAGACGTGGTTAGATTCCATTTTAATGTTATTGGAGTTGGTAGAGTTTGTACTTTTGATTATCAAAATATTCAAAAACTTGAATATTAATAAATATCTAATGTGATAATGTTTTTTGAAGTATTTGTCGCATCAAAAGTTTATTGTTGTTTCTCACTATTATGTGAATGAAAAAAATTGTTGATAGAAGATCCATTTATCACCATATTTAGAAGCGGTGATAAATGACCTCATTTATCAGAGCATTTATATAAATGAGTCCTTTATCAATGCATTTAATAGCGCTTATAAAGTGCCATACTGAAGTGTGTTGTAACATCACACGACAACACTAGAAAACAACAAAATCAAGCACTGATATAAAATTTAAATGAAATAAAATTTACAACACTAATATAAGAAAAAAAAACACTATTATAGACATTTCAAACATTGGTTTATATAATTCCATGAGTAAGTACAAATTATTACATACATTAAAAAACATCAATATCCCTTTATCTTTTGCCTCAAAAGAACTCACCTGTATAAGAAAACAATTCTTATGTTAATAATAATATAAAGAAATAAATTTAACAGAAAGTGTTAATTTTAAACTAAATTTTGAGTCATACTAGGAACACTGTATATCGGATTGAGATGCAGTTGATTCTTTCACGTCACGTCATTTTTTGTTCATCTTCAAGCATTATCTCTGTGAAAATTAACTAAATAAGTATAAAATAAAAATGATAAGGAAATTAATTAAGTAATAGTAGATAGAATGACGAGAATACAATCTAAAGCTCGTTTGCTTGGTTTTAGCAACGTGATACATGTTTTAAACCAAAATGACACTTATATATTGAAGACACACTTGAAGTCATATTAGTCACATTGTGTCAGATTGAGATGTTGATTCTTACACGTCTCAAATGACTTATGGATCGTTGCCATAAAGTGTCAAAATAATTCGAATGAGTTTGCCTGGTTTTGAGTACGTCACTTGTCTTTTTTACTAAAATGTTATTTTAAATTGAAAACACGCACTTTGAGTTATACTAGTCGCATCATGTGTCTGTTTGACGTGAGACTGATTCCTACACGTCACAAATGACTTATGAATAATTGTCTTAAATTATCAAGTCAATTCGAGCACGTTTGTTCAATTTTCAATGAATGACATTTTTTGAACTAAAATATCAATTTTAAACTCATAACTGACACTTTGAGTCATATCAAACACATCGTGTATCAGATTGAGATGCGACTGATTCCTTCACGTCATAAATGACTTATGAATCGTTGTCATAAAGTATCAAAACAATTCAAATGCGTTTGCCCGGTTTTGAGTATGTCAATAATCTTTTTTTACTAAAATTAATGTCAATTTTATATAAATAGATGTACTTGGAGTCATATCGGTCACACCGTGCGTCGGATTGAGGTGCGGTTGATTTCTACACGTTTCAAATGACTTATGGATCGTTGTCCTAAAGTATCAAAACAATCCGAATGTGTTTGCTCGATTTTGAGTACGTCACTTGTCTTTTTTACTAAAATGTCATTTTAAACTGGAAACATGCACTTTGAGTCATATCGGTCACATCGTGTGTCAGTTTGACATGATACTGATTCCTAGACGTCATAAATGACTTATGAATCGTTGTACTAAATTATCGAGACAATCCGAAGGCATTTGATCAGTTTTCAGTGAGTGACACTTTTTGAACTAAAATGTTAATTTTAAACTGATAATAGACACTTTGAGTCATACCGGACATATCGTGTATCAGATTGAGGTGCGATTGATTCTTACACGTCACAAATAACTTATGAATTATTGTCCTAAAGTATCAAAACAATCTAAATGCGTTTGCTTGGTTTGGAGTAGGCCAGTAGTCTTTTTTAATAAAATTAATGTCAATTTTAAATAAAAATACGCACTTGGAGTCATACTGGTCACACCGTGTGTCGGATTGAGGTGCGACTGATTCCTACATGTTTTAAATGACTTATAGATCATTTTTCTAAAGTATCAAAACAATCTGAATGCGTTTGCTCAGTTTTGAGTACTGAAACATCATTTTAAACTAGAAACACGTACTTGGAGTCATACCGGTCACATCGCGTGTTAGTTTGACATGAGACTAATTCCTACACGTCACAAATGACTTTTGAATCATTTTCTTAAATTATCAAGACAATCTGAGTGCGTTTACTTGGTTTTCAGTGAGTGACATTTTTTGAACTAAAATGTCAGTTTTAAATTGATAACGGACATTTTGAGTCATACCAAACACATCATGTTGAGGTGCGACTGATTCATATACATTACAAATGACTTATGGATCATTGTCCTAAAGTATCAAAACAACCTGAATGTGTTTGTTCGGTTTTGAGTATGTCAGTTGTCTTTTTTACTAAAATTATTGTCAATTTTAAATAAAGACATACTTGAAGTCATACCAATAACACTATGTGTTGGATTGAGGCGATACTGATTCTTACACGTCCCAAATGACTTATAGATCGTTGTCCTAAAGTATCAAAATGATCTGAATTCTTTTGTTTGGTTTTGAGTACGTCACTTGTCTTTTTTACTAAAATGACATTTTAAACTGGAAATACGCACTTTGAGTCATACCAGTTACATCATGTGTTGGTTTGATGTGAGACTGATTCATACACGTTTCAAATGACTTATGAATCGTTGTCCTAAATTATCAAGACAACTGAGTGAGTTTGCTCGGTTTTCAATATGTCACTTGTCTTTTTACTAAAATTAATGTCAATTTTAAATACACAGTTGGAGTCATACCGGACACACCGTGCATCAGATTGAGGTGCAACTCACAAATGACTTATGGATTGTTTTCTTAAAGTATCAAAACAATCTTAATGTGTTTTCTCAGTTTTGAGTATGTGATGTGTGTTTTGAACTAAAATATAAATTATAGACTAAAAACTTACAGTTCAAGTCATATTGAGTACATTGTGTATCAAATTGAGGTGTGACTGATTGAGCATGTGATATTTGTTTTGCTTTCAACTATCTGAAAAAAGACAGAAAAGAGAAAACATGTTCCATTTTGATGGAAGAGAAACTCCATGCTCCCTGAAACACTTCACGGTTCAGGCAGCATGAGGTTTCCTCTTCCATAAAAAAGGAACATGCTCTCTCTTTTCTAGCTTGTTGCAGATAATTGAAAGCAAAATATGACTTCCTAAAATATTTGTGAAAAAAATAAATAAGTATTATATAAAAACAATAAGGAAATTAACTTACAAATAATAGATAAAATGATGACAAAATTAATTAAATTAGTAGGAATTCATCTTTTTATGACGATTTTATACATTCTTGACCTATTTCTTTGTTGTCATTATCTCAGTTACCGCCTCGAAATCTAATCTCTCACGAGTATGGATAGTTTCGAACAAACCACCCCAAATCGAATAAAAGAATCCACCTATATAAGAAAACAATTCTTATGTGACTAATCCATCAAGATTGCCTCTGTGACTGAGCAGAGACAACGTCGTTTCTCTTCCTGCAAAGGTAGTGAAGGGAAATTGAAGGAAAGTGATAAATGCCAACACCGCAGGGGTGAAAAGGTTTTGAGGGGGAATGAGTCTATGGAATTTTTTCTGTAGAAAGACATGAAAGATGGACAAAAATATTCTAAAATAAACAAACTCTACAAAAAATAATAAAATTAAATCAATGTTTCATTATATAATTTTTTGGTAAAATAGAGAAAGTATATCATAACATTACCTTTACATATTCCCAAAGGGATTCCTTTGTTATAGTATGTTCTTCTGTGGGATTGGTAACATCATCATGTGCAGAAGAAATTATCTGCATGAGTAGTCAAACATTTAATTTAGATCATGTTAATACAATAGAGAACAAATGATATTATGAGGGAAAACATAGTATATTAAAAAACACTTTTACCTTCTCATTGATCTCTCTTTATTTTTTTAATGTTTCTAGGGATTTGACTCCTCTATCAAGAATTTGAATCCCTTCTTTGTGGTCCCCTCTAATGTACAAGATATTGTCTATATTGGGACTGACCTAAACTAATTGTGATCTCCCTATGAAAGGTTCATCCTCGATTGAATTTTCATATGACTGTACAATTGTTTTAGTCACTAGCAGGACAATAAAAAAATTATTGTATGTTGGACCTAAGACATAAAATACTTGCACTGCTTGTGATGCCATTATGAACGACTCATCTTTTTCCCTTTCCACACTGAAATTCACCTTCACAAAACCCATTTCATCAACTTTCACTGCACTCCTATTGTCAACTCATTTGCAATGGGAAACTGACACTTGAAATGTTGTATAATCCAAATTATATATCTATTTGATAATGCCAAAATATGACATATTTTTATAAATTTGATTTCTATCCTTGGAACTAAATAGGTGCATTGCTTCCTCCACAAGCATAACTCCACTATTTTTCATCGTACTACAATCATCATGTTCTTTTGTATAGAACATATAACCATTGATTACAAAATTAGTATAAGATATAACATTTACATTTGGCCCCCTGACTAGCCATCAAAGTCGTTCAATAATTGAATTTAGATTTTAAGATAACTCCTTATAAATTTGATCTCGGAACCATCCTATAAATTTTTAATTATATGTATTTGATATCTATCCTTTTGATGGATTCAAATATCTAAGAATTTCTTTGTGAGATTCAACGTATGAATCAACGTCTTCACTATTATGTAAAATGTAAAGGTGCGTTTGCTCCCGCTCTATGAAGGTAATTGTAACAATATCTCTTCCGAAAATTCCTTCGCCCATAAGGCGTTCGTTATGACGAGACTTTGGGAGACCGATGATATCAACATCTGATAGGTAATCGGTACAAAATTTAACATCTTCTTCAACAATATATCATTCTGCAATACAACCTTTTGGACGACTTCGATTCTTGACACACCCTTTCAAAATATTCATATACAGATCAATGAGGTACATCAATCTGTAATGAATAGGATCATGAAGTTGAACATCTCTAACTAAGTGAACCATCGAGTGAAACATTATATCAAATAATGATGGTGGGAATAACATCTCCAATTCACATAATATGACCACAACCTCCTTATTCATGATTGGAAACTTCACCGGGTTTATAACTTTACTGTATATGGCTTTGAAAAGGAAGAAGAGTCTGGTTAATGTATGTCATACATTTTTAGGCAGAATGCAATGGAAAGAAACATACATAAAATTTTGAATCAAAACATGATAGTAGTTTGATTTTAGTCCTTGTAACTTCAAATTAGTCACTGACACGACATTCTTGATATTTGATGAATATCCCTATGGAACTTTTACACTATTAAGGAAAGGAAAAAATTGCAATATTTTCTGTTTGGATAGAGTGTAAGCTGTTGGAGGAAGAAAAATCAGCCCTTTACCCTTCATCGGTGCCAACTCTTCCCTTATACCCATGCCAATCATATCCAACCTAGCCTTTATGTCATCTTTCATCTTGCTAGAAACATTTAGTAACATGCAAATAAAACTATTAAATACATTTTTTTCTAGATGCATGACATCAAGAAAATTTCATACGTATAGATAATTCCAATACGTTAATTCAAAGAAAATTGATATCTTTTTCTAACTTGATTTCGTAAGGTTTTTCGAAAATGGTTTACCAAAAACAATGTTAATATATTTTACTTTATCAAATAGTTGATCACCTGTAGTGGAGACGATGCTGTACCTTGTTTGGTATTCCCATAAAATGCTGTCATCAAGGATCGGTATTTATGTCGTTGAGGTAAAAATTTTCGATGTCCTAAAAACACTATCTTTGAGAAATATTTCAATTGAACTAAGTATGTGCATTCTTCACAAATGAGACACCCTAACATTCCTTTAATGTTATAGCCTGAAAAATTTCCATAATAAGGAAAAACATTTATCATCCCATACAACATGAACCTCAATGTGAATTCTTCACTTCTATGAGCATCATCCATTATAACACCTATATCCCACATCAATTTTAGATCTTCGATCAATGGATCCAAATAGACATCAATATCATTACCGGGTTACTTTGGTCGAGATATAAGCAGAGACAACATAATGTATTTGCGCTTCATGTATAACCATGATGACAAGTTATAATTTACCAACATGATGAGCCATGTACTGTGAGTACTACTTTGTACACCAAAAGGATTTATTCCATCCATAGATAACGCAAGACAAAAGTTTCTCATCTCATTTCCAAATTTAGGAAACTCGTAATCAATTTTCTTTCACTAAGGAGAATCTACTGGATGATGTAGGTTTTCATATTTAATTCTTGTATCTGCATGCCATGTCAATTGTCTCAAGGTTTCTTGACACCCATATAGTCTTCTAAACTGCCGAATGATAGGAAAGTAGCATACAAATTTTGAATGACTTGATTCATTTTTCATGTATCGATCTGCACCACACTTAGGGAATTTTATGAGTGATTCATGGTCCTTGCGAAACAATATGAAATCATTTGGATAAACATGTATTTTTTAAAGATCATTCTCATTGAACATAGCATTTGTTTAGCGTTATATGTTCGACGTGGAAGTTCATTTTCTTCTGGAAGCATATCATTCAAGAGACCAAGTTTTGTAAAACTGGTGTCACTCCATCTGCTACCAGCTTTCAAATTATATTACTTCAATACAGCTGACAATGTTGTGTATTTAGTACAACCGATATACAATGGTCTCTTCGTACAATTATTTAACTTCTCAAACAACTTTGGACAATCACGAAGGTCATCTTCAATTTACACTGTCATTTATTCCATGTGATCTCTATCATCATTTACGCTGATATTCATATCAAATGATCCATAAACCATAGTATCATCCAAATCAGTGTACACGTTCAATTTCCCCCTATTTAGCCCAACATTTATTGCTATGATCTATTCCGTGACAAATCAAATGTTCTTCCAACTCTTCCAAACTAATTTTTCTTGAATAACAACAATATAAACACAAAAAAATGATTTGAGAAAGGTCATATGTGTCACGACCCGTCCCACGTGGCCCAGACGTGACTACCCCAAGCCCTCCTTCCATAGGCCAGAGGTTGGTGACTAGCACTTTAAGGCTTTTCCCGAACATGGAAGACATTTTCTTAGAGATCTGCACACACTCAAAAAGGGCAACTGAAGTAAAAAAAAAAAAAAAAAGTAAGGTATAACCATGAGAGTAAAGTACGACCACAAGTACAATTGTAAACTGAAAATAGTGGGCCAAAATACAAGCCCTAGAAACTGAAAAGAAAGTAATCAGTTGTCACATATGCCCTGGAGCTCTACCTGGAGGGCATTAGCTGTAAGTCTGAAGTCGAAGAAGAGGATCTCGACTGCTCCCATCACCCCAAGCTCCACCAAGTCCCGAACCTCCAAAGTCGGCCTCAGAGCGTCAGTAGTCTGCACCAGACACACATGTACGGGCGGAACCTGTGCAGGGGTGAGTATAACAACTCAGTAGGGGACTCCGAGACCCCCGAAGGTTTCTCAGTAATCCACAAAGGAAAACATCATAAGAAATACCACAAAGGTAATATCACAAGCATGATCTATATCATGAAGCACAAAGAAAAAAGGCAACTCACTCTAACGGTATAACTTCAAGGTTACTAGGATAGGGATGACTAGTCATAAAGCCAGATCATCCTATCTGTAGTAACTCTCTTGCTGACCCTTATAGGTCACTATATGATGACCCGTATAGGTTGCAAGATGTTGACCCATATTGGTCGTTGGTGATGACCCGTATTGGTCGCTGGCGATGACCCGTATTGGTCGCTGGTGTTGACCCGTATTGGTCGTTGGTGTTGACCCGTATTGGTCACTGGTGCTGACCCGTATTGGTCGCCAGTATAGAGGTAGGGATGATTAGTTGTACAACTACACTACTACAAAAACAAGCTTTATAAGCGCCCTGAACGGGCTTTAACAATGCTAAAAAAGCACTGCAAATCTCAGTGCTGATGGGGGGGTCCCCTTTATCAATGCTAAAAAAGCGCCGATAAATGCCTTGCCTGCCATGACATAAAATTATGCAGCAGCACGCCCAAACAAGACCTGCAAAAAAATCAGCATATCAACAAGTATACCCATACAAAATTAACACATAATTCATAAGGTAATTACAGCAAGTATACACATACAACAAGTATACCCATACAAAAAGTATACCCATACACTATTAACACATAATTCATAAGTTAATTAAATACATAAAGAATTCAATTCAGAATTCAGGGGGTTGGGGGGGTTGTTCAGGGGTTTGGGGTGTCCAGGGGGGGTGGGGGTATTCGGGGGGATGGGGGTGGGGGGGGGGCTGTCCAGGGTGGTGGGGGTGAGGCTATCCATGGTGGTGTCAAGGGGGGTGGGGTGGTGTCCAGGGGGTTGGGGGGCTTTCCAGGGGGTGGAGGGTGTCCAGGGGGGGTGGGGGGGGGTGTCCAGGGAGTGGGTGGTGTCCAGGGGTGGGGGGTGGGAGGCGGTCTATGAGGTTGGGGGGCTGTCCAAGGGAGGTGGGGTGGTGTCCAGGTGGGTGGGGGTGGCTGTCCATGGGGGTGGGGGTGTCCAGGGGGGGTTCAGGTGGTGAGGTGGTGTCTAGGAGGGGTGAGGGGGCCGTCCAGGGGAGGTGGGGGGGGGGCTGTCTAGGGTGGTGGGGGGGGGTGTCCATGGGGGTGTCCAAGGGGGGTGGGGTGGTGTCCAGGGAGTGGGAGGGGGCTTAATGGTTTTAATGGAATGAATTTCATGGATTTTAAGATCATTGATATTTTTAAAATGGTTTTGGAATAGTGTTTATTTCAATAGTATGTGTTTCTTTAGGAAAAAATAAATGTTTTTGGTGTGTGTGGTCGGAAGGGGGTTTTTTGTACGTCAGTTGTTGTTTTCACTTAAAATTTTGTCCATTTTAAACAAAAGAGAGACACTTTGAGTGATACCGGCCACACCATGCCTCAGATTGAGTCAGAGTTGACTCATACACGTCACACATGACCCATGAACCGTTTTCCTAAAGTATCAACACAATCCGAATGCGTTTGGTTGGTTTTTCGTACGTCAGTTGTTGTTTTCACTTAAAATTCTGTGCATTTTAAACAAAAGAGAGACACTTTTAGTGATATCGGCCACACCGTGCCTCAGATTGAGGCGGGGTTGACTTGTGCATGTCACACATGACCCATGGATCATTCTCCTAAAGTATCAACACAATCCGGATGCGTTTAGTCTGATTTCCGTACATCAGTTGTTGTTTTCACTTAAAATTCTGTCCATTTTAAACAAAAGAGAGACACTTTGAGTGATACCGGCCACAACGTGCCTCGGATTGAGGCAGGGTTGAATCGTACACATCACAAATGACCCATGGATCGTTCTTCTAAAGTATCAATACAATTTGAATGCGTTTGGTCAGTTTTCCGTACGTCAGTTGTTGTTTTCACTTAAAATTTTGTCTATTTTAAACAAAAGAGAGATACTTTGAGTGATACTGGCCACACCATGCCTCGGATTAAGGCGGGGTTGACTTGTACACGTCACACATGACCCATGGATTGTTCTCCTAAAGTATAAACACAATTCGAATGCGTTTGGTCGGATTTCCGTACGTCAGTTGTTGTTTTCACTTAAAATTATGTCCATTTTAAACAAAAGAGAGACACTTTGAGTGATACCGGCCACATCATGCCTTGGATTGAGGCGGTTTTGACTCGTATACGTCACATATGACCCATGGATCGTTCTATTAAAGTATCAACACAATCTGAATGCGTTTGGTCGGTTTTCCATACGTTAGTTGTTGTTTTGACTTAAAATTCTGTCCATTTTAAATAAAAGAGAGACACTTTAAGTGATACCGACCACAACGTGCCTCAGATTGAGGCGGGGTTGACTCTTACACGTTACACATGACCCATGGATCGTTCTCCTAAAGTATCAACACAATCCAAATGCGTTTGATCGGTTTTTCGTACGTCAGTTGTTGTTTTCACTTAAAATTCTGTCCATTTTAAACAAAAGAGAGACACTTTGAGTGATACCGGCCACATCGTACCTCAGATTGAGACGAGTTTGACTCATAAACGTCACACATGACTCATGGATCGTTCTCCTAAAGTATCAACACAATCCGAATGCATTTGGTTGGTTTTCCGTACGTCAGTTGTTGTTTTCACTTAAAATTTTGTCCATTTTAAACAAAAGAGAGACATTTTGAGTGATATCAACCACACTGTGCCTCGTATTGAGGCGGGGTTGACTCATACACATCACACATGACCCATGGATCGTTCTCCTAAAGTATCAACACAATACGAATGCATTTGATTGGATATGAAGGTATTTTAGAGATTTTACTGGTTTTTCTTATCCAAAGCCCAAAGAAAAGTGGTTCATCATTCTTGCATGTTGCTGGTGAATTTCATATGTTAAAATGGAAAAATGACTCATTGGATAAAGGATGTTTTATTTAATAACAATTACAATTTTACTACAAACATTTACATACAACAATGTTTCATCTTTTGATCTCCTTAACCCCTCTCAAAAATGGCCGCCAATTGTATACGTCCCCAAGTCATATCTTTATGCTATTTGTGTACAATCTTCCATCGGGTTGTTTCTGAACAAATCTATATCGTCTTGTGAATATGAGGCACGTGCTGATGGTTGTTGGACCTCAATACTAGGAGCAGAAACAGGTTCAGAAACTTGTTGTTTCTCTACACTATGAGCAGCAGCAGCAACAGTAGCTTGAGAGGCTTGTTCAGCCTCGAGGTTAGGAGCATTAGAATGTGCAGAAGTCATTATCTGCAAAAGTGGTTGAACAGTTAATTTAGATTACATAAATTCAGTAATGATAAGATAATAACACGAGATAACAAGATCTATATTAAATACAAAATATAACATGTTTATTGAACTCTCTTTCTTTTTTTCAAAGGCTAAAGGGATTTGACACCTCTATCGATTATCCAAATCCCTTCATTGTGGTCTCCTCTAACATACAAAACATCATCTATATTGGGACCACTGCGAAATGATTGCGACATAACATGAAAGGATCGTCCTCAACTGAATTTTCATCGGACACTTCAGTAGTTTTGGATGATAACAGAACAATTGAACACTTTCGGTTTGCGCAATCCGGAACATAAAATACTTGTACCGCTTGTGATACCATTATAAACTGTTTGTCTTTGTACCCTTCTTTACTAAAATCAACTTTAAAAAATCCCAATTCTTCTATTTTAACGCCACTATTGTTATCAACCCGTTTGCATTGAAAAATGGGTAATTGAAATATCGTATAATCCAACTCCCATATTTGTTTGATAATGTCAAAGTATGAAATATTCACATAAATTGGATTTCTGTCCTTACTACCAGAAACGTGCATCGCTTCAGCCACAAGTGTAACTCCACTATTTTGCATGGTACTATCTTCATCATGTTCATCTGTATAGAATGTATAACCATTAATTACATAACCATTGTAAGATAATACATACATTCTTGGTCCAACGGCTAGCCATCAAAGTCGTTCTGAAATTGAATTCGGATTTTCAGCTAACTCCTTAAAAATATGGTCCCGAAACCATCCTATAAACTGGTGATTATGTGTATTTGATATCCATTTTTCATCCCTTGATGGATTCAACTGCCTAAGAATTTCTTTGTGGGTTTCAATATATGGAGCAACCTCCCAACTGTTATGAAAAACATAAAGGTGACCCTGCTCCCGATATGTAATATTGATGGTCATAAAATCTCTTCCAGAAATTCCCTCACCCTCAATGCGTCCAGTGTGACGAGATTTTGGGAGACAAATTCTTTACACATTAGATAAGTATTTGGTACAGAATTCAATGACTTCCTCAAAAATATATCGCTCCACAATAAAACCCTCTGACCGACTTCGATTTCTGACACACTCTTTCAAAATATTTATATACCGTTCAATGTGGTACATCCATCTATAGTGCACAAGACCACATAGTCGAATCTCTCTCACCAAATGAATCATCAAATGAACCATCATATCAAAGAATGATGGCGGGAAGAAAATTTCTAATTCACACAATATGATGATAATTTCTCTTTCCATAGCTAGAAATTTCACCAGGTCTAAAACTTTGCTGCATATAGCTTTGAAAAAGAAACAAAGTTTGGTTAATGTATGATGAACATTCTTGGAAAAAATGCAACATAAAGCTATAGGAATTAAATCTTGCATCAAAACATGATAGTCATGTGATTTCAAACCTTTTAACTTCAAATCATTCATTGACACAATGTTCTTGATATTTGATGAATACCCCTCTTGAACCTTTACATCATTGAAGAAGTTGAAAAACTGATATCTCTCCTCCCTGAAAAGAGTGTAAGCAGCTGGAGGAAGAAACATTCGATTTTCACCCTTCACGGGAGCCAACTCTTTTCATATTCCCATGTCAACCATGTCCAACCTTGTCTTAATTCCATCCTTTGTTTTGCCAGGGGCATTTAGCAATGTTCTAATAACACTGCCACATACATTTTTTTCCACATGCATCACATCAAGAAAATGTCTGACATACAGACAATTTCAGTATGGTAATTCAGAAAAAAAACTGATCTCTTTTTCAAACTGATTTTTGTAAGGTTTTTCAAAAATGGTTTACCAAAAATAGTGTTAACATATTTTACCTTCTCAAAAAGCTGATCACCTATTAGTGGTGTCGGTGTTGTGCGTTGTTCTGAACTTCCATTGAATGATGCGTCCAAGATTGGTATTTATTCCAATGAGGTATAAATCTACGATGTCTTAGAAACATAGATTTCGATGAATGTTTCAACCTAATTGATTCCATATCTTCTTCGCACTTGGGACACCCTTGAGTTCCTTTAATTCTATAGCCTGAAAAATTTCCATAAGCGGGAAATCATTTATCGTCCCATACAACATCGCTCTCAACGTGAAGTATTCACTTTTATAAACATCATACAACATAATACCTGAATCCTACAATAACTTCAAATCCTCGATCAAAGGAGCCAAATAAACATCAATATCGTTACCTGGTTGTTTTGGTCATGATATAAGCATAAATAACATGATGAGTTTTCATTTCATGCATAACCAGGGTGACAAGTTATAATTTACCAACATAACATGCCATGTACTATGAGTGTTGGTTTGAAAACCAAAAGGATTCACTCCATCTATAGATAATGCAATACGAAGGTTTCTCGGCTCATTTCCAAATTCAGGATACTCATGATCAATTCTCTTCCATTGAGGAGAGCCGGCCGGGTGACATAATTTTCCATCTTTATTTCTTTTCTCTGTATTCCATGACAATTGTCTTGTAATTTCTTCACTACCATATAGATGCCTAAACCTTGGAATGATTGAAAAGTACCATACAACTTTCATAGGACTGGATTCATCTTTCTTGTATTGGGAAACACCACACTTTGGGCATTCTGTAAGTGATTTTTTCTCCTTGTGAAACAATATACAGTCTTTCAGACATGCATGTATTCTTTCAGAAAATATACCCATCGAGCGTAGCATTCGTTTAGCTTCATATGTTCAACTTGGGAGCTCATTATCTTCTGGGAACATGTCATTCAAAAGAGCAAGTAGTTTCGTAAAACTGACATCACTCTATCCATTGCCTACTTTCAATTTATACAACTTCAGTACAACTAAAAATGCTGTATATTTAGTGCAACCATCATACAATGACGTCTTTGCACAACTATTTAACTTCTCAAACAATTCTGGGAAATCACGAAATTCATCTTCAACTGTCCTTGTCATTTCCTCAATATGATCTTCATCATCATTGACATCTGTAATCACATCCTCCATACTGTCTTCTTCATTATCCATATTTGTAATTATTGATGATCCATAAAACATAGTTTTATCCCAACCAGTAGCTACATTTGCTTTTTCTCCATGTTTATTCCAACATTTATAACTCTGATCTATTTCGTGACATATCAAATGTTTTTCCAACTCCTCTGGAGTAATTAGTCTAGAGTAACAACAACGTAAACACGGAAAAAGGATTTGAGAAGGATCCTTTGCAAACTTGGTGAACTCTTTCACTCCATTATCATACTCTATTGTCAAACGATTAACATCCATCCAATCTTTATTCATCTCCATCCTATTTGAATATGAAATATTATTATTTATGATTCAAATGCACAAAACAAGACTTCCAAATACAGTAGAAGAGAACCACTTATAAAAATAGGGATTAATAACCTAACCATTTCCAATAAAGATTTGGAAATCAATAGAACCAGGATAGACCCCCCATCAAAATCATCACACTTTCTAGCCCCCTTACCAATAGTTCTAGCACCCACCACCCTTGCAACAAAAAATTAAACATCCTTTTAACCACCCCTACTAGCCACCTCATTCATAATAAAATAATCACATTAAACAGCCCAAAACTAGTGACCAAACTCAAATAAAATGAAAACAAAGATACAATTTTGATGAGAAAACTAATATAGTAGATACATTTTCAAACACAAAGGGGTTCGTGGGGGAGACAAATAACCTAGGTTTATCCAAAATTACTATGGAATATCATAGGTTTTGTTACCCAAATTAACATAAGAAATAGAAAATTGAGGTTAGTGAACATAAATTCTATCATGAACATCTAAAGGATATGAAATAACTCTCCCTCACCTTCCCCAAACTTCTAACTAATATCCACAGACACGTCTTACATCCATTTTATAAAAAATCACATTCACATACAAAGGGATAAACAACAATCCCTTAGTGTTAAAAAACTCACACATGTGGGAGAAGGACCACATTGACCATCCCTACCCAAAACTCAAACCTCCTCTAAAACCTCCTCTCACTAACTGTTAATACCTTCCATAATATTAATAACTACCATAAATAAATTATTTCCCAAAAGCATGACATTTAGATTAGAAAAATTCCCATCCATTTAGGTAAAATAGAAATATGCTTTTTTTTCTTATGAATCATTAAATTTGGACAAAAACACTAACCAACTCAATAAAATTCATATTTTCACAGGAAATTAAAGGTAAATAGAGATAAATAATTCCATTGAAAATAATTCAACTGAATCTTTTAGTATCAATTGAAAGAGGGTATTGGTTAATAAAGGGATGCAGTCAATAACTCAGGACATAATCATGCCTAGACTCTCAAACCAAAATCATCACATCCCAAAATTTTATCAACTAAAACACGACCATCCGACTAAATAAAACTACACCATAATGAATATTAGCATAAGAACAAAAGGAAACGAATGAGGATGAGTGGAGAAATCACCAAACATCAAAGATGGGAAGTCGAGAATCTAACCTCGTCAAAAGGAATCTCAAACACTTGAAGTAGGGTTCGCGAGGAGTAGGGTCCAGCGGGGAGGAGGAGAAGTAGGGTTCGCTGGGAGGAGGATCCGCGAAAGGGGTTCGAGGGGGAGGATAAGGAGTAGAGATAACAACGGCGGAGTAAGGTAGCAGTGGCAGAGTAGGGCAGCGGCGACGGAGAAGGGATAACGGCGGCAGAGTAGGGTAGTGACAGCGGAGTGGCCGCGGCGACGGAGTGGCGGTGGCGGCGGAGTGGCAGCGATGGCGGAGTAGCGGCCGACAAAGAGAGGATCAGAGGGGGGGGGAGGGAGGAGAGTTTTCGTTGGGGTACAGTCCCACAAGAGTTTAAGGGCACGATAAACAGATGGCACTGTGCACCCTATTTTATAAAATGGGACTATGGTTTTATCAGCGCTAAAATTTTAGCACTGATAAAGTAATAGACACGTCTTACATCCATTCTATAAAAAAGCACATTCACATACAAAGGGATAAACAACAATCCCTTATTGTTAAAAAACTCACACATGAGGGAGAATGACCACATCGACCATCCCTATCCAAAACTCAAACCTCCTCTCACTAACTGTTAATACCTTCCATAAATTAATTATTTCCCAAAAGCATGACCTTTAGATTAGAAAAATTCCCATCCATTTAGGTAAAATAGAAATATGCTTCCTTTTTTTTCTTATGAATCATTAAATTTGGACAAACACACTAACCAACTCAATAAAATTCATATTTTCACAGGAATTTGAAGGTAAAGAGATATAAATAATTCCATTGAAAATAATTCAACTGAATCTTTTAGTATCAATTGAAAGAGGGTATTGGTTAATAAAGGGATGAGGTCAATAACTGACAGAGCAAATTTATGTGTATATTTTCGATCAAATAATGAGTATTTTTTTACTATTTTCAATGATAAACCACATGTATTTACATGTTTTATTAAATTAATGGGTAATTTGAATTTTAGAATGAAAATGAACAAAATTGTTGAAAAGTGCATAATTCTGGATTTTGGACAGATTTTTACCACAAGAGTATTTTGGTCATTAATTTTAAAATATAATTAAAAATTTAGTGAATATTATTTTTTTAGAATCATGATTTTATTTCTTTCAACTTTGTCTTCTGTACTAGAAGCTAATTCAGCCATCTAAAGGGCTTAAAAAATCAATGAAATTCATGATTTTTCCGGGCGGACAGCGTAGACCCCACCATTGTAACGAAACCACAACTCGGCCTAAACACATTTATTTGAGGTTCTTCCACATGAGATAGCACGAGTACAAATATGGATGTCTCTTAATCAAATTTGGTAGAGTTTTGAAGTCATTAAAGCTACAATTGAAGGTTATATTTTTGATGAAAACTTCCTGGAAGCTGCATCTAGAAAAATAAACCGCCAATGAAAAATTCACAACTCATTCATCCGGTGTCAAAATGAGCTTAAAGTTGAAGGGTGAACGGCCAACATATTTATGAACAACTTTTAAGAAGGGGTCCATTTTGGGATTGATGATTTAAAATTTTGATTTATGAAGAGAGATAAAATATTAATGGAGGGATTTTCTCAACATTAATGGAGGATTTTCTCCCAACATTAATGAAAAGTTATTCCCAATATTAATTAGTGGAATAATGATGGAATTGTGAATGTTGACCGCATTTATTGGAGATATGGGCTACGTGTCTATATAAGAGGAAGCGGTAGCATGTTTTGAATTGTGGGCAGACAAAGATGTAGCTGCCAAAAGAAAAACGAGGAAGGGGTTGCCGCGTTTGCGATAACCAGTACGAAGCGATGATGGTGCGAATGAAGCAGAGGTGATGACGCCGACGATGACAGTGCCATGTATCGAAATTCCTCTTGGTTGCGGAGATCAAGCGGTGTGTCCCGGTTGCGATGATCGGCGGTACAACAAAATGGTATGTTCATGGTGTTGGTGTTGTGTTGTAAAAAAGGCCTTCGGGTGTGATGTGTAAAAGGCCTTCAGGTGTGATGTGTAAAATTCTTTCAGGTGATAAAAAGCCTTCGGGTGAAATCTTCTCTCCTCTCGTGTGTTTCTGCAACGACTACTTCCGCTGCGGCGCCGGGCTCTACGCCCCAACAGTGGTATCAGAGGGATTGGTTGAAGTACTCGGTTGCAGAACACGGTGGCAAACATCTGGTGGAGCAGCTTATCAAGGACTCAAGACTCGGATGTCATCGGAAAATGACGGCGGTATCAGCGGTGTTGCTGGAATATCGAAAGTCTTCTTGGCCGCAGGTGTCATGCGGCGTGTTCCGTTCATTGGGTGACATTCGGAGCATGGTGGAGTTGGCGATCACAGAGGCTCAGATGGTGGAGATGAATGTGAAGTATTTTAATTTTAAATCTTGGTGGAGATTGTTGGGATTGATGATTTAAAATTTTGATTTATGAAGAGAGATAAAATATTAATGGAGGGATTTTCTCAACATTAATGGAGGATTTTCTCCCAACATTAATGAAGAGTTATTACCAATATTAATTGGTTGAATAATGATGAAATTGTGAATGTTGACCGCATTTATTGGAGATATGGGCTGTGTGTCTATATAAGAGGAAGCGGTAGCATGTTTTGGAATGTGGGCAGACAAAGATGTAGCTGCCAAAAGAAAAATGAGGAAGGGGTTGCCGCATTTGCGGTAACCGGTACGAAGCGATGATGGTGCGAATGAAGCAGAGGTGATGACGCCGACGATGACAGTGCCATGTATCGAAAGTCCTCTTGGTTGCGGAGATCAAGCGGCGTGTCCCGGTTGCGATGATCGGCAGTACAACAAAATGGTATGTTCATGGTGTCAGTGTTGTGTTGTAAAAAAGGCCTTCGGGTGTGATGTGTAAAAGGCCTTCGGGTGTGATGTGTAAAATTCCTTCGGGTGATAAAAAGCCTTCGGGTGAAATCTTCTCTCCTCTTGTGTGTTTCTGCAACGACTACTTCCGCTGCAGCGCCGGGCTCCACGCCCCAACAGTCCATGCATGAATCGACCATTTAACAGTCCAACAACACACAAACGTTCGGAGGACAGAAATATGTCAATAAAAGGGGGCCCTCGCCTCCTTCTCAAATCATCAGCTCAACACCCACAACCAAGGAGATATCCCACCGGGGCATGGGCCGCTAATGCTCCTCTCTCAACCCCTCATTTCTTCTTTTTATTTTATTTTCATTTTATTTTTGTATTAGTTTTAATTTAAATTGTAATGTGAATTTCTTTTCAATTAATACATGCATTTTTATTTTGATTTCCACAATTTATTTTCTTCTATAATAATAATAATAATAATAATAATTAAAAACTATTATTATTATTATTAATATTATTATAATCATTATTTATAATATCTCAATCTTAATTTCAAATTATTTTACTTTCTCTCTCTTTTTTTGAAAACTATTTTTTAAGTAATAATAATAATAATAAGTATTAATAATAATAATAATAATAATAATAATAATAATAATATTATTATTATTTTCACTTTCATTATAAATTATTTAATCTTTGTCTCTCCCTCTCTTCTCTCTCTCTTTCTCTCTCTCTGCTCATCCATCCACCATTGTGATCTCTAACTCTCAGAAATGAGAGGGTGACCCCGAGGCTTGTCCTGGGGGGAGGTCAAAGAGTTCATGAGTTTTCTTTAATGTTTATTCTAGATTTGTGATAGACTTGAGTAATATTATTGGGCGAGGCGAATGTCCCCGATTGGGCGATGGTCCCCAACGACATGCAACTCAAGCTATTTCTATTCTGGAAAAGAATAGTGATTCAAACATGAGATTTCATGTTTGAGTTATCAAACTAGAATCAAACATATAATGGAGAATAATGATTGAATCCTTGGATGAACCCCAAACCAAGTACTTTATTCCTAAATTCATTTTGTTTAGACTTTCATCTTAGTATAAATTTATAATTCTTGCTTTACAAGTCATTGTTTTAAATAATAAAAAGACCACAAAAAGAGATAGATTAAGAGAATTAGATAAAGTAATTGAACAACACTAAAATGCTCCTCAAGAGAGATGACCCTAGTCAGCCACTGTGCTGCACTAGGAAAAATATAATTGTTTTTGTCCATGCCCTGCAACAGGAATGTTTCAATAACTTAGGACATAATCATGCCTAGATTCTCAAACCAAAATCACCACATCCCAAAATTTTATCAACTAAAACATGACCATATGACTAAATAAAACTACACCATAATGAATATTAGCATAAGAACAAAAGGAAACAGATGAGGATGAGCGAAGAAATCACCAAAGATCAAATATGGGAATCCAAGAATCTAACCTCGTCAAAAGGAATCTCAAACACTTGAAGTAGGGTTCACGGGGAGTAGGGTCCAGCGGGGAGGAGGAGAAGTAGGGTTCGCTGGGAAGAGGATCCGCAAAAGGGGTTCGAGGGGGAGGATTAGGAGCAGGGCTAGTGGTGGCGGAGTAGGGCAGTAACGGCGGAGTAGGGCAGCGGCGGTGGAGAAGGGATAATGGCGGTGGAGTAGGGCAGCGACAACAGAGTGCCAGCGGCAGCGGAGTGGAAGCGATGACGGAGTAGCGACCGACAAAGAGAAGTTCGGGGAGGGGGGGAGGGGAGTTATCGTAGGGGTACAGTCCCACGAGAGCTTAAGAGCGCGATAAATAGAGGGCACTGTGCACCCTATTTTATAAAATTGGACTATGGTTTTATCAGCGCTAAAATTTTAGCGCTGATAAAGTGTTACTTTATCAACTATTTTCTAGCACTGATAAATATTCCCTTTATCAGCGCTAAAATTTTAGTGCTAATAAAGGGTCACTTTATCAGCGCTTGAAAAGCACTGATAAAAGGTGGTGCTTCCCTTGCCCGTTTTTATAGTAGTTCTAGATCATCCCACTTTGGAGTTTTTGATGCTGACCCATATTGGTCGCTCTTCTTATTTATGTCACAGCCAGCCACTGGATTCCCACACAAAGCCTGCATGATCTCTAAAATACTCTGCTCCTCAAGCCATCTTTCATATTTCAACCGGTGCGAAGTCTCGCAAAAAGCATACCCAAGGGACCGCCCCGTCATAGGGGTCCCAATGTGACAGACGACGTGTCGATCGGACGCCCGGTCTGTGAGATATGAACACTTTTGTAAAAAGGGCCCGGTTGGATTCAAGTCTGATCCAACCCAGGTCGCATGTCAAATTCCGTCAAAACCCACTTAGATTATCTCAAAAGGACCGCCTTGTCACAAGGGTCCTTATTCCACAGACAGCGTGTCGATCAGACGTCCGTTTTGTTAGTTACATCCCTTTCTGTGAAACGGGGGTGATCGCCCCTCAGTCCGATCCGGCTCGGTTGGGCCCGCCATAATATGCCAAAGGGACCACTTCACAAAATGGGTCCCAACGCCACTGACGGCGTGTCAAACGAACACCCTGTTCGTCAATTACGGGCGTTTCTTTATTCGGGGGTCGGTTAGGTCTGGGCCCAGTCCGACTCGGTCAGGCCGACCCAACGCAACGGGTCCTGGGGTCTATCTGAACCCGCCTGGGTCTGGTCCGTTGGGGTCGGCCCGGATGGTTTGCGAGCCCGGGCCGCGGGTGGCCCGGCCCGCCGGGTGGGGCCGGCCCACCCATGCTGGCCCGCTGGGCCGCGGGTCCAGCCCAGTCCGCCTGAAGGTGGACCATTTCTCCAATTGGCCCCGCAAATGTGGGTCCGTTTCATCCGGTCGCTGGGGCCCTGCCCCACCGTGTGCAATGGTCAACCAGGTGGCCGATCGGTCTCCAACCGACCCTGCTGCAGTCTGCCGGCCGCGACCGCTGCTGCCGGCGGCGCCTGTGGGCGCTGCCCCTCTTTCGAATGGTCGGCTCGGGCCAGCCGCCTCTGGCCCCTGGGGCATGTGATAACGCGCCACCTTCCCACCGCCCGCGGTCGGTTGTCGTAGGTCTCCTCCGGCCACCGCTGGCATGGCGCGCTGACAGTTCTTTCCACAGACCACCAGACGTGCTCCGATGGTTCATTCTTGGTGACGTCTGCGCCTACAAGCCTCTCGGGTCACCGCCGTCACTGCATGACCCCTATCTCTACCTTGCCATCACATTGCCCAACCACACATGGAAAACACAAGAAAAACAAGATCGACGGAGGGTCCGTGCCTTGTTCGGATTGGCCCGCACCCTCCGCGTTAGCATTTTAACAAGGGGTGTTAGCAACAAACAAAGAATTTAGAAATAATTTCTGATTTGTAACCCCGCATCAACTTCCCGTGTTTAAAAAACAACCCGTGGATCAACCCGTTGGTCGGTTGATCCATGTTCTTCGTATAAATCAAGAATGGGGAAGGAGGAATATTACAATATCAAAAACAAAAACCCTACCTCAAGATTCGCTGGAGGTGTCGTGGTCGCGGCGGGAGGAGCGTCCATGTTGGATGGAGTCGTTGGCATTCGTTGATCCTGGATCATTGCCACTCGAGCCTACATCCTCCGTCAGTGGATTCCGCCGCAAGACTTCTCCAGAGTTTCCTCGCTTGAAGATGTCGTGCCAAAATCCCACCCCGAGCTTCATTTAAATAGGAGGGAGAAATGTGAGTAACGCACCGAGGAATTAATGAGGTTAATTGAATGAATGAACCTCGTAATTCCCCAATGGTGCAGTTTAAAAAAAAGGAGAGTCAATCCATTAATTTGTTTGACAAGTCACCGGTCCCCACTACTGCCGCTCATCCATTGAAGAAAAAGAAATAAAATAACTTGTTAAGTTATTTTATTATTTTTTTGTAAAGTACAAAATTTAACTTTTTCTCCCAACCTACTGCGGTTGAAGTGAAGCTTCACTTAAGCGAATCCCGGTGATGTGGATTCAACGGTGCCCTCATATTTTTAATTCGACCACTAGTTCAAAAGATAGAAAATGCCGACCGTGTGTTTACTGAACATACCTTAAAAAAAGTTCATAAATCCATTCCGGCCACACCGGGCCTCAGAATTACGTGCTGTCAATTTTCACAGACTCGTAAAAATCCCAAATAATTTTTAAAAAATAATTACATGGAATTTTAGGGCCTTTACAATATGCATTCTCTATTTCAAAATTGATGAGCTCTTTAACTCCATCTTTATACTATTTTTTCAAATGATTAGTGTGTATCTATTTTTGATTCATATCCATCCTATTAGGTTCATAAAATATTCATTTTTTACAATAAATAAATAAATACACATAAGATATTCATTATCTAAGGTGAAATTTATACATAATTCTAATAAGGGGAATCTAATATTTGATTGTTTCAAATAATTTCAGTATGTTTTGAAGGAAATGGGTAATTGAATTTAAGAAAATAATTACTCCCTTGGTAGGTGTTATCCTTTGAATTCATCCAAAGGTGAAAGTTATAGACAATTGTCATCCTTACCAGCTTCATCTCCCAAACATTTACTAGTGATTTTTTTCTTGATACTCATCTCCCATATCTTTAGGACATGAATCTATATTGCTTGAACTACTCCGAGCAGTAGTTATCTTGTAAGGGTCCAAATCAATGTGGATCGACCCTTCACCTGTTTCCGATGACCGAGGTGCTTGGAAGAGGATTGAAGGAAGTCTGGAGGAGTTTGGATACAAAATGATGGAAATAGGAAGAATTACACATCGTGTATGCATTACACATCGTGTAATCTAG